>CM055265.1:205088664-205252629 GCA_029237695.1 Conchocele bisecta | reverse complement strand
GATGGAATATCCTCTGTATAATGGCTCCCGAAAATATACAATATGGGTTCAATCCCGCATTTAACCTGCTGAATTGGAGGTGGGGTATATTAAGTTCTGAAATTAGAATAACCCGACATGGTGCCAGGTCCATACCACACCAAAGTCACTTGGCCCCCCTCCACTAAAATAGGATTACGAATAATCGTAATACTCACATAAGGGGTATAACCAGATTCAACTGTCACATATGAAACAGACAGTAGATCATGAACCGATTACATGAATGTGAAACAGGATACAGGTTTACAAATGTTGCAAACGTCACGTTTGTCAGCGGCTGCCCCAACAATGGAGGTGATAGTTTGCATTCTTGCAAGACACGACATTGGTCCATCAAGGAACTGCATGTACAAAACGACGTATGTGAAAAAAGCCCTAAAATTAGAATAACCCGACATGTAGAAACAAAATTGCTTCCCCGCTCCATACCTCTCGCGGGAAGGCGAATTATTGTAGCAGGCCCGTACGTAGAGGGGGTGCGACGGGTGCGTACGCACCCCCTTAAATCGTTCACTCTTAACCCGCATGCATGTATAGTGGTATTGGCAAACAGTGTAGATCCAGATGAGCCGGCTCGTAACGAGCCGTCTCATCAGGATCTGCACTTTTTGCAATTAATTTTCATAATTTTGAGAACAAAAACTCTCCATGTTCATAAATGGACTGGTCTGAAAATCATGTTGTGATCATTTAGATTGGTTGCAAAATTAGCAAATCAAAATCCATTCCAGTTACTTAGGGGTGAAATGGTTAATCTACCGAGGTCTGTCCGTGGATGTGCAAAAACAATGTTTAGCCCTTCGCGGCGTCGATAACGCACCCCACCCCTAAAATAATTCCTGTGTAGCTACCAGACATGGTGCCAGGTCCATACCACAGCCAATTCACTTGGCCCCTTCCCATAAAAATAATAGGATTACGAATACTCGTAATACTCACATAAGGGTATAACCAGATTCAACTGTCACATACAAGAATGCCAACGACGTACGTTAGGGCCAAAACCAGGTCGGGATTCCGGTAAGGATTGTTTATTTAGCTTATATTTAACGGCGGCACTGGCTCTAGGACCTTGCATGCCGTCTCCCAAGAATGGGAGAAAGAACGGATGTAGATATTTTTTGAGAGAAGCCGGTAATTCGTATTTACAGAGCAACTACGAATTATCGGTACCCATTTACAGCTGGGTGGACTGGAGCAGTGTGGATAAAGTGTCTTGCTGAAGGACACAACGCAGACCGCGAGTCAGGCTCAAACCCACGACCCTTGGATCAGTAGTCCGACACACTAACCATTACGCCACGGCGCTCCTGTGTCCGGTAAGGATGAAACCCGATCGTTATATATAGGGTTATTACGCCGCAAATTTCAAAATTACAATGCGGTTAACCTATTTATAATGCACTCCTTTACTGTTTTGCAAACTTGATCGAGTCTAGTTGAAAATCGTACCGGATTGCAAGCTGGTTGAGCAGGTTGAAGGTATATACATGTACGTTTATGTTGCTGATTTCATTATTTTTCACCTGAAAAAGTCATATTTTCGACAGGTTATAAAGTATGATCATTGCACATAAGAAGATAGTACTGTATGAGACCAAGTGGGTTGGGTAATGGATTTTTTTGTAATGGGCATTTTTTGTGTCACAGGTTCGATTCTTCCACCTGTGGTCCCACATTGGGTTTTCATGATTGTCTATTTATAGAAATATCGGTATCCCAACTCAGCTACATGTATACAAGTCCACGCAAGTCTATTGTATGGTGGCTGATTAGGGACATTTCGCCTCGTCGCTCCGTCGCTCCGTCGCCACGAAGTTTATCGCTCCTTCGCGGCGACGGAGCGATAATTAGTGTTTAGTGTCCTTAAACTTCGCTTCGTCGCTTTGTCGCCCCGTCGCTCCGTCGCTTCGTCGCCCCGTCGCTCCGTCGCCACGACGGAGCGATAATTATCGCTTCTTCGCGGCGACGGAGCGATATCTTCGTGTTCGTGGCGACGGAGCGATAAACTTCGTGGCGACGGAGCGACGGAGCGAAGTTTAAGGACACTAAACTTCGCCTCGTCGCTCCTTCGCCGCGACGGAGCGATAAACTTCGTGGCGACGAAGCGACGGAGCGATAATTATCGCTCCTTCGCGGCGAAGGAGCGATAATATCGCTCCTTCGCGGCGAAGGAGCGACGAGACGAAGTTTAGTATCCTTAAACTTCGCTCCGTCTCTCCGTCGCCACGAAATTTATCGCTCCGTCGCCACGAAGTTTATCGCTCCGTCGCCGCGAAGAAAAGCGATAATTATCGCTCCTCCGTCGTGGCGACGAAGCGACGGAGCGACGAAGCGACGGAGCGACGGGGCGACGAAGGAGCGATAGGAGCGATAAACTTCGTGGCGACGGAACGACGAGGCGAAATGTCCCTAATCAGCCACCATACTATTAATATATGTACATGTATTATATTTGGAACAGTTATTCAGGTTGCTAGCCGGAACAGTAATATAATGCGGTAGTGGGTGGCAGGTTGGAGCATGTGATGGGTAATTCTAATGCACTCTATAAATATCACGCAATCTGATTGGCTGATGGTAATACATTGTAGGTATTTATTACATTTGCAAATTATTTGCCGGGTTTCGCTGTGAGAGTAAACTCGGAATCAACTCCTTACACATAATACACCGTGAAGAGAACACCCGTAATTGCGCGCTTGTTTTCTTGGAAACCACGAGCTACCATGCAAACTGTTTAATTTTTATTACAGTCAAAATAAAGTTATTTGAACATTTGGAAAGGGTCTCGACTAATCTAGAATGTTAAATAAATGTGATTGAACAAATTCCAAACATGCACTCAAATATATCTGGCTCATCGAAACATCCAGTAATTTGGATTTCAAAAAGTTTACATGACGTCACATTTGACGTCGCACAACGTAACATCAAAACGCGGGAAGACACGTCATTGTATAACTATTCATCACAATTCATTGATTATAATCTCAAAAATTCACTAAATGTGCATATATATTCGCTACGCTCACTCGTTGCTTACGTGGAAGGTATTATCGCCAAAGACACAGCTGGCTTGCATCTAAAACGTCCTGGTCCGAAACATCCTGGTGACGTGGTCCGAATGTTGCATGATCCGAAGCGTACAGCGAATTTATTTTGGCAAATATCTCACCGTTGATCACGTTTCATATGTTTTCGCAGTAATAGATCGTTCACACAAACAGAAAGTATGTATCCTGTGTAATCTTGCATCTCAAATGGTAGTATATTAAGAATGATTAGACAAGTTATCACACTATTTATCAACATCAGAAAGTTTGACAGGCAGCTGCCATTGAAATATTGTTGCTAAGAGATCGCACTGGAGAGACATTAAAGGTACATGCCCACTCAGTAGGCACAAACTGTTCTTTATATCAGAGACATCATCCGAGACATTTTCTGGCAAAATAAATATTCATTCACCATTACCACACATATTGATTGGCATTATTATGCATTTTATATCAGGCATAACTTTCCACACTGATATCAGGGGCGATAACCGTGTTTCCTTAACATGTTAACGGACATTACTATTTATACTTTGTTTGTATTTATTTGTTATGTGCAACTATCATACTTTATAATTTGTCGAAAATGTTATTTGTTTAGGTGACGCATTTAATTAGCATAACTAATTAAAAAATACCATGCCTCAATTGCATATGAAATAGCCTGATACAAACGAGCGTCACTATCAGTAATATAAATATTACTAAATGACTATATCTGTACAGCGGCCACTCGTAATCTTTAGAACTGGTGTAATAGTGACACAAATTATACACTTATTTAATTCCTATAAAAAATATGTTGTGCCTATTGAGTGGGCATGCACCTTTAAAAGTGCAAAGTAGAAAATAAGGCAATAACAATTATAACGAAGAATTTATTGCTTTTATTATTGAAAAATAATGAAATCAGCAACATAAACGTATATACATTCATGCAAAAAATGCTAATATCTTGTAATTGTGTTGGAACTATTTTCTTCATAGAAAATATGATTTGTATTCTATAAATATCACGCAATCTGATTGGCTGATGGTCATACATTACAGGTATATCATTGTTGATGAACGGTACCACATGACTACCCTTAAATATAAGATAAAAAAAGTACCACATTACTGTTCCGGCTGGCAGCCTGAATAAGAGTTCCAAATATAATACAGATATAATAGACTTGTATAGCTGAGTTGGGATACGGATATTTCCATAAATATAGGGTTAACTGTTTTGTAATTTTCAAATTTGCAGCGTCGCCATTAAACATGTTTTCCGACCTATCATTTTCTGATACACGCCGCAAATTTCAAAATTACAATGCGGTTAACCTATATCTAATACACTCCTTTACTACCATGACTACCGGCATAGGAATACATATTGAAATAATTTGCGACCGTTCATCACAATGATATACCTGTAGTGTGTGACCATCAGCCAATCAGATTGCGTGATATTTATAGAGTGCATTAGAATACACAATCATGAAAACCCAGTGTCAGACACGTATCGTCAAAATCTGTTTATTTGCATATATATAGACAATTAATCGGCGATCGAGTATAGTCCGCAGACGATGACTTGCTACTACAAAACGTTGAATTCCCGATAAAGTGGCAAGGGCAAAGGTCACAGGAGATTCCATATTGAACCATAATAGGTAAAGTAGGTGTGTTAGAAATGCAAAACTGATATTATCATGACGATGTAGTGTGCATGTCACCAATGTTGGCCCGAAATGTTTTCAAGTAACGTTCAGGCATATTTTGAATCAAGTTGTCACTTTTGTTGTTACGTATTTGCTGAAAAAGAAAGTAGTGAGCACAGGCAATCGAATCGTATATATATCACACCAACATACGTCAAGTGCTCATTGGAAATGTATGCATGAGCAAGACAATATTAATCGATAACGATGCACCTGTGTTTCATTCTGTAAGGCTCTACTACCATGCTGTGCCAAATCCATGACCGTCCAACCCCCGCTGCTCCCAATGTCAAGGTGAAATACTTATATAGTATCTTTACCAAACTTAACATCAGAGAAGTATTGTTATAACTTCTATTTCCTTCATCTAAAATGCTTAATATTTCACACATGCATTCCTGTGAGGCTCTACTACCATGCTGTGCCAAATCCAAAACCGTCCAACCCCCGCTGCTCCCAAGATCAAGGTCAAATACTTAGTCTCTTTACAAAACTTGACATCAGAGAAATATTGTTACAACTTCTATTTCCTTCATCTAAAATGCTTAATATTTCACACATGCATTCCAGTAAGGCTCTACTACCATGCTGTACCAAATCCACGATTTCATTCATTGAAAATTCTTAATATTTCACTTGTGCATTCCTCTAAGGTTGTGCTATCATGCTGTGACAAATCTACGACCGTCCAACCCCCGCTGATCTCGAGGTCAAGCTCACATACTTAGTCTCTTTACAAAACTTAACATCAGATAAATCGGTTATAACTTCTATTTCCTTGCTCGGATCTGCTTTACATTTCACACACGCATTGCTCCAATGGACCTCTACCACCCTCTACCACAAATTCACGTTCATGCCGCTCCCGCTAAGCCCAGAGTCGAGGTCACAAGCCCACATACTTGGAACTTTTTACATATCTTAGGGGTAAGTGCGCCCACGCGGGGGGTATTCCGTAAGCTTCGCTTACTGACTTATCTAGTTTGAATAAGCGTGATGTCAGATCAACGGTTTTCCGGAGAAAAACAATATTTGCCGATTCGTCGTACAGATTACATTCAATTACATTCTCTGGCGCGCCATCGACTGTGTACTAGTTGTAATGTAATTTAAAGGTACATGTCCACTCAGTAGGCACAAACTATTCTTTATAGGAATTAAATAAGTGTATAATTGCGTCACCATTCCACTAGTTCTGAAAAAAATAGGAGTGCCCGCTATACAGATATAATCATTTAGTAATATTTATTTTACTCATAGTGACTCGCGATGGTATTAGGCTATGTTCATATGAAAATGAAGCATGATATATTTTAATTATTTATACTAATTAAATGCGTCACCTGAAAAAATAATATTTCGACAGATTATAAAGTATGATCATTACACATCAACACATAAATACAGAGAATAAATAATAATGTCCTTTAACATTTTAAGGAAACAATATTATCGCCCCTGATATCAGTGTGGAAATACTACGTCTGATATAAAGTGTATATTAATGCCAATCAGTACGTGGGGTTTATGGTGAAATGAACGTTTATTTGGCCTGGAAATGTCATATCTACAGAATATACACAACGATCTGTAAATAACAGTGTGTGCCTACTGAGTGGACATGTACATTTAATGTTGAACGTATTGTCCTCCCCATTTACAGGTGTATTCCCATCTGTATTTGCTCAACTGTCGTATAACCCAATGAACCAACCAGTTAACCTGTCTGTTTATATACTTATGTGGTTTTCTACAATTATAAATTATTAAAACGCTCAGTAAACAAGATGTCAAAAAGAATAAATCCGCATAGCGAATCCACCGTACACGCACACACGTTTAAACTTGCTGGTACATGAACTTGCCGGTTTGTCTTTGTCGCTTTTCACTTTCATGTATTACCAAAACAATCAAGCTCATCTGTCTATAGATTCATTATTCAATGCCGAACATGCTTCTAATTTGTCAACTTGCAAACTGTTGTAAATGTTGGCGTATACTCTATGTGTACCGGTAGATACGTATATACTGTAACGTCGTTTTGACGTCGCTTTTATGTGACGTCGTCTCATTTGTGGTGTTGTACAAAAAAATATCTTAATGAATATTGCAGATATCGTGATCAAATAAAAAGCATTCAATTCATCATACAAATACCATTGTCATAGTAACAAAATGTTAATTTGACCAAGAATTCCCCGAAGACAGGTTTTCTCGCGACGCGGCTCATATATAAGACGAACTGACATAAGATAAGTATACGCTGACATAAGATAAATATGAAGTGACATAATGTAAATACGAACTGGTATACGATAAATACGAACTGACATAAGATACATACGAACTGACATAAGATAAGTATACACTGAAATAAGATGAATACGAACTGACGTAAGATAAGTACGAAGTGACATACGATAAAGGCGATTTGACATAAGATAAATATAAACTGACGTAATGTAAGGGCGAACTGACATAATATAAAGACTAAAACACATAATATAATGCTAAAAAAGAATCGACACAATATCAAGACGAGCATATATAATATAAGGACGGACCGGCTTAAGATAAATGCGAGTTGACATATTACAAATAAAGATGATTGACACAAGATAAAGATGAAACCACACAAGATAAAAACTAAGCCAGATAATATAACTATGAAACCACATAAAATAAATATTTATACCGCAACCATTGCTCCATGTAGCATAATAAAGGGGGTTGAATAAATGCTGTTTATATTTGAAGTAGCCTAATATACATGAAGTGCTGTTTTTTGCCTTTATTTTTTCACCTTCGACCCCTAATCGCGGCCTCTGATTGGTCAGTCTCAACAGCAAATTCAAAATGGCGGAGATTTTTAAAATCGAATACGCTGTCTTTTCAGTTGAATTTTGTCAATTTGTACAGTATATGCGACGTAACCAACGACATGGATATGTCCATTATGATTGCAATGCTTATTATGACAACTGTGTAGTCTAAAACCAACCAATATTGAAGCTCATCGTAAATAAATCGGAGATTTAATCAGATACAATACCGAATCTACCTAGCGTGGATGCCGCCATTTTGCTTTGAATGACGTCGCTAGATTTTTGACGTATGGCGAAGGAATGGCCTCAAAACAAGACGTCACGCACGTTCAAACGATTAAGCTTAGTATGCGGTATATTAAAATTAAATACATGATTTGTGCCGTCGAATATAAATATATTCGGTTTCGCCCCGACAGCTTAATAAAACTGTATAAGGCTCAACCGAATATATATGTTATATTCCACGGCACTAACCATGTATTTGCTATATATATACATACGATAAAGACGCATCCACATAGTATAAAGACGAAACCACATTAGATAAAGATGAATCCACATAAGATAAATACGAATCGACATACTATAAAGATGAATCCACATAAGATAAAGACGAATTGACATAAGATAAAGATGAATCCACAAAAGATAAAGACAAATCCACATGAGATAAATATGTATCCACATAAGATAAAGATGATAAAGATGAATCGACATAAGATAACGACGAATTGACATATGATAAAGATGAATTCACATAAGATAAAAGACGAATCCACATAATATAAAGATGAAACCACATAAGATAGAGATGAAACCACATAAGATAAATACGAATCCACATAAGAGAAAGATAAATACACATAAGATAAAGACGATTCCACATAACATGAAGATGATACCACATGCAATAAAGATGAATTCACATAAGATAACAATATCAGTTCAGTTAAGACAGTTCTGGCGTTCCATACGGTCCTGTAATTCCGTGCAGTGTCCAGGTGCACGGGAGGCGGGAAGAAGAGAGGGTGTAACTTGGTAGAACCTGGCACCGGTGATGCAGAGCAAAACGTGTCCCAGGTAAAACCAAACCACCCCTGGCGGCACTCGAAACCCAAGTTGGTGCCATATAGTCGGTAAAAACACGTGCTATTTTCGTCCACAGAGTTGCCACATCCAGACAGCTCCAAGGCAGGCCGGGGCCAGAAGCAGGCAAGGGCAGGCAGAAAATTCGGCTGAGCTTGAGCTAATTTGCTGTTTTTGGTTAGACTTGTTATATATGGCTTACTTTCATAAGTAAGTGTGATAAATGAGTTGCCTGGACATCATGGCCTAACGTGGCAGGGACTTGAACACCTCGGCTCACCGTGGTGTCCACGTACCCCCATGTGTTAACATAACACGTCGCCTGTCCCACTGGTCCGAACCGGCCGCAGTACGACTACACTCCAGATAATAATAATAACAATATGTTGATGGTATATATATCTCGAACATGCGCATATTCAATCCAGAACCCAGTAATGACAGCGGGATACACCCAGATAGGTGTCACCACAAACCAGTCCGAGTCACAGAAGGGCTACACGCATGGGTTGTGCTCTATAAGTGGCAGTCGGATGCATCAAGTAGTCAACTGCTCTACCGTGAGGCCAGGCAGATTCACGAGGTGCCACAATCAACCACCCAGAACACTGAGATATGAATAATAAGAACAAAAAATGCCCTAGCAACTAG
This sequence comes from Conchocele bisecta, assembly GCA_029237695.1. Classification (NCBI taxonomy): domain Eukaryota; kingdom Metazoa; phylum Mollusca; class Bivalvia; order Lucinida; family Thyasiridae; genus Conchocele; species Conchocele bisecta. The sequence continues at coordinate 205,243,257 of CM055265.1, read as the reverse complement.
TCTAAATTAGCTCAATTCCAGCCGAAAAATCGCCCACCACAAGCCCACCCCAGCCCCCACCTACCATTTCGCAAATCCAGAAGTAACCATCCAGTGAATAAGAATAAACACAATGGAAATATAAGTTAATTTGCAATAGTTCAAATGGCCGCCGCCGGTAACCTTGAGATAATTGCCGGCCGGTAAAAACACACGACCTGCTCAGTCCAAGGTCGCCGTTTGATTTTGTGAACATTTATATATTATCTCACATGTGCTATAAATGACAGACGATAATAAGTTGCTGGAGGTCAATCAATGGGTCCAAATATAGGTAGAGCAGGTGTGTTATCATATCATAGCCTAGTTTTCGTGTATAATAACAACATGCGTGTGGATGCATGTCAATATAATAATGTATACATGACAGACGATAATAAGTTACTGGAGGTCAATCGATGAGTCCAAATACAGGTAGACCAGATGTATTATCATAGCATAGCCTCGATTTCGTGTATAATAACTACATTATAAAGTGAACGTGCATGCATGTCAATATAATAGTATATCTTGGTGCGCCAAATAGACGTAGTGTGGCTCAGCGGTATCAAAGCTGGAGAATATCCATACGTTTGCAGAACTTTTGGTCATGTTATCTGATCGAGATTTCGAACCTCACAAAATGCATTACTTTTGCCGATATCATTCTGTTCATTTTATGACTGCTTGCTGGATAATGGAATACGTGAAACGGCGAGGATTATCACTATTGTTATATGACCTCAATGCGACATGATCGGCTAGGACATACTCCAGATTATTCATGTACACACATATTAAATGTGCATTTAGTTATTAGTTTTCTTCAAAGTAAGACTAACATTCTACATGTAATCTATCTCACGCGTAATTAATGTAATTTGTAAGAGCAACACACATAAAAAAGAAATATGTAACAAAACATAAACAAATCAAAATATATGTGTATATACATGTATGTATGAACAACTAATATTCGAACTCACTACCTAGCTACGGCATTGATATCCGTCACTCTAATCCCTCGACTACATAAGATTTGATGACAAGTCTCAAAACCAATATTGAACAGGAATACTGGCACCGGCATAGTCCGCAGACGATAACTTGCTACTAGTTTACTAACAATCCGGTCATAAACAAAACACAGAATATGTGAGACAGGTAAATATACCCGCGTCTGCATTCCGTTTCAATAGTCGAGGGGTCAGAGCGACGGATATCAATGATGTCGGTAGCGAGTTCGTATCTTAGTATTTCATACATATAGATATATTTGTATTTGTTTTTATTTTACTATATATTTCTTATTTATATGTGTTGCTCTTACAAATTACATTAACATCTGCATGAGACAGTTTACATGTAGAAAGTTAGTGTCACTGAAGAAAACTAATAACTAAATGCCATTTCATCTGTGTCCATCATTTTACATGCCTACAGTACATGGAGAATCTGGGAGTATGCTATCATGTCACATTGAGGGCATACAGCAGCAATAGAGATAACCCTCGCCGTTTTACATATTTCCCTCTCCACCAACCAGTCATAAAAAGAACACATTACTATCGATGCAATTAATGTGTTTTGTGAGGTTCGAACTCTCGGCCAGATAGAATGAAAACAAAGTTCTGCAAGAATGTGGATAATTACCGGTTTCGATACCACTGAACCACACTACATGTCGATTATAGTGACATGCATGAACGTGCACTTCATCATGTATTAGTATACACGAAAACGAGGATATGATATGATATGATAATACACCTGGTTTACCTATTTTTGGACTCATCGATTGACCTCCAGCAACATAGTATCGTCTGCCATTTATATATTTATAGTCCGCAGACGGTAACTTGCTACTTGTTTACATACAAACCGGTCATAAACAAAACACAGAATAGGTGAGACAGGTAAATATATTCTATATACCGCTTTGAGCTGGCGCGTTATTATTGTAAATATTATTGTAAACACGTGCTATTTTTAAATAGTTTACGTCATATTGATACACTTGATTTTAATTTTGCACTGCATGCGTTTCAATAGTTGATTCATTTTGATTGCCCAGTCGTCCTCAAGCATTAGCAGCATTGTCCGCACAACTCAGGTGGTAGAGCGCTCGGTAAATGCATTCGACCTGCGTTCCTTTTGTGCCAGTTCGGGCCTCGGACACATTTTCTTTATTCATATAACAGATTCAACGTTTTCTCACTTTCACGAAAATGTCTTAGATAGAGTTTGACAAAAGGGTACTTGTGACGTATGCACTGGGTTTACAGCGTCACAGATCAGGATGCACATCACTCAGTCAGATCAGGGCATACGGTGTTCACAATTCATTTACTGAATAAATATTTCCCTATCAAACAACGTGAAGCAAACGATGTAATCACATTCTAAAATTGTTCCCAGTAGGTATTCCATAGAAACGACAGTACGGGGGTGGGGACTATTGGGGACGTCAAATATACACATCATCGGAGTTCTCGGCCCCTGGAAATGTTTGACTGTAAATACATCCCACACATTGTATGTCCGCCGCCCCAGAGAGGGGAAAACATTGGTTGCGCGCTTATACATTTTGTCTCGACAAAGACGAACTGACATAAGATAAGTACGAACTGACATAAGATAAAGACTAGCCCACGTAAGATAAATACGAAACCATATAAGAGCATTACATGTCTTCAGTTAAGGCAGTCATGGCGTTCCATAGTACCGTATTGGACCTAAGCAGTGTCCCATTTCGGCACACAATTGTACACATCTGCCCGCCTTGCACCAACATATATCACATAGAACACTTCAAGATTCGGCCTTTTTGGACTTATATGTCCGGGTATGGAAGGTGTCTACGAGCCAATTCCCACCCTTAAATATAAGCTAAATGAAATCATGTCCACGCACTACTTGTGGTTATCAAGTTTTAACTGGTCATAATTATACATACTCGTTCCTTTTTTGGACTGTAAACATGTGGTAGTCTTGTTTTTACATGAAGCATTTATATCAGTTTAGCTGTTTTAACTGTGCATGCCATGTAACTGTTTGGTTTTAACATACTCCAAATCCGTTATTTTAATTCTAATATTCATACATTGCCTGTAATTATCTTTTACATGCTATAATTATCTTAAAGGTACATGCCCACTCAGTAGGTACAACATATTCTTTATAGGAATTATATAAGTGTATACGTGTGTCTGTCACTTTTCCGCCAGTTCTAAATATTGCAATATTATCAGACTACATGTATTTACATATGCAAATGAGGCATGATATTTTTAATTATATATACTAATTAAATGCGTCACCTGAAAGATTATAAAGTAGGATCATTGCACATGAAAAATAAATACAGAGAATAAATATTCTAATGCACCTTAATGAAATTGTCGAAATCTGATTGGCTGATCGATCAATAACCTGCAAGTAGGTAGCATGTCATGTGATCACATTTACATAATTAGATGTATTCCTGCGCGCCGTTTCACCCTGAAAGTTCTGTGAAGTCATACCATAGACATTGTTCGGACAACCAGAAACGTCAGTATTCGGCTATTCTCCAAAATACTGGAGCTAATCAAGAAGACGAGAGCCCTCCCAATTCTGTATCCACTCAACAGCTATTACCTGTCTAGCATCAAGGTCATGTGGTGCCCTGTCACAACACTGGCTACTTGCAGTTGATGGGTTACCCACCATACTTCCACAATCACCAGCAAAGGGTGAAAACTCACATCCTTGTACAGTCTACGACCCCAGCCGTTTACTGTGAATATACACAACCATGAATATTACAATCATTAAGTAATCCACTTATAAAGCTGTAAAATGTCAAGCTCGACAAGCAAGCATCTATGGCACGCCGTTTTATTATTTATTCAAAGTAAAAGATATCTCTTTCAATCAACAAGATATCTCTTTCAGACAAACAGATATCTATTTCAGTCAATACGATATCTAATACATGAACAAGCTATCTTTATAAGTAACATATATCTTCCTCAGTCAAAGAGATGTCTTATTGACTGAAGAAGATATCTTATTTACTGAAAGAGATATCTTATTGACTCAAATATATATCTTATTGTTTGAAAGAGATATCGTATTGACTCTTATTGATTGAAAGAGATATCTTATCGACTGAAAGAGATTTATTATTGTCAGAAAGAGATATATTGTTGACTCAAAGAGATATCGATTTCATTATACTAGATATCTACTTCTCGGAAAGAGATATCTGTTTGAAAATAATAGAAGATATATATATTTGGCTCATTAAGATATCTTATTGAACGAAAGAGATATCTTTTATTGTGAAGTAGATATCTCTGAGTAGATATCTAGTATTTCAAAAGAGATATCTATCTAAGAATTTAATAAAGATATCACATTGACTCAACAAAATATCTATTTGAAAGTTCAAGATATCTATTTGAGTTAGCAAGATATATCTTCGAATTTATGTGAGTATTGTTTATGTACATGTAACTCCACTATACAGTGTTTCCATTACATCCTAATTCGTATACGTTTTCGTATGCAAAATCGTATGCGAAAACGGTACGAATTCGGATGCAATGGAATAGTTAAACAAGAGGCCCAAAATGGGCCTGTATCGCTCACCTGATGACACCATTTGATCTTCGAGAACATCACACATACATATGGCTAAACAAACTAGAAGATTTGCTAAGTGACGACCTTTCGACCTTTCGGCGGCGATCTTGGGTGACATAATGACCTAATTGTGACAAAAATGGCATCAGACCGATCGGCTAATTGATACATTTGATTTGATATATAACATGACCATATTCAATCAACAACTAAATTTGACCCCACTTTGACCACCCTGGGCCCCACCCATTTGAGACCCCAGGGCAACCATTTTATCAAATCTGAAATAGCATTAGTGTAAGATCATTCCTATGAAGTGTCATCAAAATCGGTTAATTGGTTCTTGAGAAAAAATAGTTTTTAAGAATTTGACCTACTTTCCCACGGCAGCCATCTTGGATTATGTAACAACGCCATTTCATCAAATCTGAAAATGCTTCACCTAAGGACCATAACTGTGTAGTCAACGCTGATTGATAAATGGGCCACCGGCGGGAAAACAGTACATGACAAACAATAACTATCGGCCAAGTGGTTCACGAGAAGAGTTTTGAAGTCGCTCATAAAATGACGACCTTTTGCTCTTTTGGCGGCCATCTTGGATGATGTAATAACCCAAATCTCCGCAAAAATAAATATTTCCACCATCCCGCTGATGGACGACAAAATCAACTTATTTATTTACTATTTTCTGCTTGGACAATAATTATATGACTTGCAGGGAGCAACATTTACTGTTAAGTAGTCGATCAAACGGATATCTATATGAAAAAGTCAAATAGATATCTAATTGATTTAACAAGATATCTCTTTCACCATAGAAGATATCTGATTCATACAACAAGATATCTGTTTTTCCACCCGCTACTGTTGATACTTTTGTTTTATTATTACCCTTAATGAGACTAATTATGTTAACCGTTACACCTGCCCCACCTAACAAATCTCCATTTTATGTTTGGTCTCTCTATTTTATCCACCATTAATCTGTTTTCCTCCTTTTCATCTATCCATTTTTCTGCCTCATAATACGTTCTTAGCCATGGGCTTCCTGTCAGCTGCTTGTGAAATATAATAGATCTGGGTTTCCCAAATTCATCCGTCTGATTTATATGTTCTAGTTTGTAGGAGAAAGAATATCGTAAGTAAAAACTGGTGGTTATAAACGGGGTTAATTCCTCCATTATTAACGACTTAATATTTCGTTGTGTCATCCGCTTTATTGTAATGTTTGTTGTTCGGCGGCCTTTGGCTATTTTGCTCTCCGTATTAATATAGTTTTCAAGGATGTCTTCACCCTCATTTATTATGTTTCTTATTAGCTCAGTTTTAGGTTTCCTTTTTTCTCGCACATAACCACTTTTAGCCCTCAGGGATAATATAGCCTCATTGTAAATTTTTGAGGAAATGTTTTTTATTTCTGTAGGTGTTAGATCGTTCATTTGTCTTTTAATTTTATTATAATTGTATACAGTCCGCTTCATAATTTCGTCATTTATGGTCTCTTTAATTAACTTTTCTAATGTTTTAACCGTTGCTTTGTCTTTATGTTTTATTCCTAGTTTGGCCGCCTCCACTTTTAATTTGCGCAGCTTTGGGGATTCATGACGCTTTTGTGATTCTGTCACAGATAATTTTTCTTTTAAATTTTGCATGTCTATATAATTATCAGGATATTTTCAATCGTGAGAAAATAATTAATTATACCTACTCCTCATATTTGTTTAACATGACAATTTCCAAAATAATATACGCGTAGGAGATGTTTTTTTATTTTTCATTCCATTTTATGAATATGCTTAGAATGGGGATTCAACCTTTATACACATTATTTTTTTACATTTTTCGTAGATTACCATCTACGCAAAATTTGTTGTTATTGTACTATATCGCCTCGTACACACTCAGTATCTTTTCCACTACTTTTTCACTACCCACCAAAAAGGGGACGAACTGACTCTTTCCTATACTACTTAAGTTTATATCGTACTTGCTGCTGTTAAAACCTATAACCGGTACTTGATCTATCCACTGTTCGATCTGGGCGATTTGTTTTTCGCGTAAATATTCAGTATTAAATTCGTATCTTGACCATACTTCTTCTATAGCTTTTCCCCTGACTTTCAAATCTTCTGCGAATTTTTCTATAAGTTTTGCGGGATCTTTATCACAAATATGAGTTACCGTTCCTGAGAAAGTTATCTCCTACTACTAACGCATTACCGGAACGTGCTCAGCTTCGTACTCTAAACTATTATCGGTAGTTTCAACTTCTAGCTGGAGATACGCCTCAAAATCGTATACTATCTGATATGGATAAAGAGTAGTGTCGCAACCGATCTTTATATCTTTACCCGTTCTTCGAAATTCGCATTCCCACATAACTACTAGAGGTTGAATTCTTTGCTTTTTCTAATAACTTTATCTCTTCTCATTGTGGATGCGCGTTCTTCTTTTTTATGCTTTGCATGAATCTCGCACCCGTGCCAGTAACAGCCGTGATATTGATATACGGTATTGGTTTCTGGACAGTATCCATCTACCGGAGCTCCTAAAATCCATCTTTCACCTCCGTGTCCGCACTTTTCGTGGTGAATGTGAATTCCCTCCCGCTTTTCCACAGAGTGCATCCAATCGATCGCACCATAACTGTTAGAACCTTTTGGGTAGAACGCTTTCTCGAACGACGAACGCGGGCGCTCTAAATAATTACCATCACATATTGCTTTTGTCTCACCTCTCATACATGTTGGTCCGTGTCTCTTCATATTACTCGCTTTCGTGAATTTCTGCTCGCAGGCGTAAATTTTAGATGAGTTTTTAAGGTTTTTTATCAGAAATGCGTGATTATTAAACAGTCCTATTGTCATTGATTTATTACCTATTGCATCATAGTGCGCTGGTACCTTTTTCAACCACCATACGTCACATTTGGTGTGTTGATATACTTCTATACCAATTTTAAAAAATTCTTCAACCTTTTTCAGATCGGAAAAAGGAATTGGTGAAACCACATTACTACCGAAATATTGCTCACTAAGTTCTTTCGCTTTTTCTGTACATCTGTCAGGTCTGATCTTTTTATCAAGGTGCATAGCTAGACACCTGAACAGACAAAGGTCGTCATTATACTTATCTAAAAAATACCTTTTCTATTCCTCAACCATTCTGGAAGTTCTCCTCCCGCTGCTTCTTTGGATTGCAGTCCCAAATCTATTCCCCTACTGCCCTGTATTAACTTTACAAAAACCTCTACCCATCTTACAAACTTCCACTTTGTATTCGGTCTGTCTATTTTATCGGACATTATTCGTGTTTGCTCCTTATCTGACAACCATTTTTTTAACGGTTTTCATTTTGATGATATGTGGTTCGCTACCACCGAGATTTTTGTGAAATATATAGTTTTAGGTTTTCCATTTTTAGTTTCCTCCATATGTTCTAGCTTGTAAGAATATGAATATCTCAAATAAAAATTTGTTGTTAGATACAGAGCGATTTTATCGGACATGCGTTCAGACTCGTTGCTGTCAATGTTTTTACGAAAGGATAATACAACTACCCGTCTTCCCTTTTCTACCTTTTCCAATGTTTCATCGTGAGCCCCCAATATTTCTTCACCTTCTTCCACTATCGCGCGAACGATAGATTTTTTCTTATTATTTGGGTTGCCTGTGCGTCTAATTTGGGATGTGCTTGAAGGTTTGATTACACTGGCCCTTAACCCCGTAATACTTTCTTTTTGAATTCTGTTACCAACTTCCTCCGCTAGTGACAGATCTTTAAAGGCTCCTAGTTTGTGGGCGTGGGTAAACCGCTTCATAAACGCCTCATTCTTTGTGGAATTTATAAGATTTGTCAACCCCCTAACTCTCAACCGTTTACTATAAGTAATCCCTAGAGATTCGGCTTCTCTTCTCAAACTTTCTATTTCTGGCGTTATCATATTTTCTGTAATATAACCTATGAGATTTATCTGTTCAATTGGACATGAAAAATTTACACATGATGTTTTTTTCATGTCCAATTAAACATAAACATATACATATATATACCAAAAAAAATGGAGTGTGCTACTTGTTGTAAGACTTTTGCTTGTAAAGACTATCTACGAAGGCATATATCGAGACGTAGAAAGTTTCCTTGTGTCGCCCCACAATTTCAATGCCCCAGATGCCCGTGTAAGTTCGTTAGTGCCCAAACTCTTTGTAGACATTGGCTATGGGGGAACGTGGTAGACTAGAGTTGATAGAGTTAGTTGCTGATCTGCGAAATAAATTAGCTATAGTGGAGGAGGAAAATGCCGTGTTGGAAAATAAACTATCACACGCCGACGCATTTAAATTACATTAATGATTTCTTCTAATAATTTCTTCGTTAAAAGCAATATCGAACCGTAAACGAATCGTTGATTTTAAACGGTTTTATAATAATATCTATTTTTTCGGTAGTGTTTCTCCCTCCGATCCTATTTAATCGCTTCATTTCGCGAATTTGATCCTTGTACCAGCGACACAACTGCCGGTATAATATTGTAAATGCAACGTTTTTATCGGAGCGTAATAAATTACGTTGATATTTCATGTATTCTATATTGCATATTATTCTCATTTTAAAGTGTTTTAATGTTGTAGAAACACCGTAATATTCTTTAACAGCGTTATAAGATTCCATATGTTTGCGTATTATATTATCCATTTTGTTATAGTATTTTTGTTATAACCAGTTAAATTTATCTGTTCAATTGGAAAAACATGATGTATTTATGATACCAATTGTCACGTTTTTTGTGTTGGTGACCAGTTTGTGTTATTGGACGAAAACCCTTACTTACTCGTCGGTTTCTCTGAATTGAGGAATTGGCAATGGGGTTAAAGGCGACCCGTAAAATGAGACTGTGAGCCAACAGATGCGTGGGCTTAAGAAAGGTCCCAACACCCCAGTGGCTGGGTGCAGGCTAAGAAATCTGCCCAGTCGCTGGGGGTGTGTGCACGAGTGGAGGCTTTTGCTATTTTTTTATTTTTTGCAAATTATTAATAATTTTTCAATATCGTAGAAATAAATTAGCTATAGTGGAGGAGGAAAATGCCGTGTTGAAAAATAAATATGAGGTATTTATGACAACGGGATGAAAATAAATCCTTTTTATTAGTATAGTTTTATCTGTTCAATTGGACGTTAAATGAACATGAGGTATTTATGACACCAATATGACAACGAGACGAAAACAAATCCTTTTTATTAGTATAGTTTTATCTGTTCAATTGGACCTCTTTTCAACTTACGTATTTATGACACCAATTGTCACGTTTTTGCTGTCGGGTGACAATTTCCTCGTTAACCAATTTTGGAGTTTTTCGGGGGGTAGTGGAGTAGTATATAGGGTGGAGAAATGATCATTTTGACTCCCTATATACTACTCATTGTACGCAACAACTTTGTTGCGAACGGTTAATCTTGCAATCTACTCCCGTACCTACGGGAGTAAATTGCAAGAGTAAATTGCAAGAGTTACCGTTCGCAACTATAGTCTGTTTCACGGAAGCTGCCCAAATTTTACGGCTATATAGACAATTCAAAAACAATATTATTTTCGATAATATTAAATTAAAGGACAATTTAAGAATGAGCCTTCTTTTTATTTCGTGAAATTTTGACAAATATAGATTTTATTGCGAAAAATTGATTTGTCTATGGGAATTTAACATGGGGGAGTGGTAAGGAAGTGTGGGAGGAGTCAAAAAATGAAAAATTTTGGAAATTGACTCCGAAACCTGGCTAGATAGCTTGGATATGATCTAACTAAGAAAACAAGAGTTACATTTTAAAAATCGGTCCAGTATTTCTAAAATTCAAAAACAATTCCCCATGTTAAATCCCCATATACCTCTTCACTCCGTGAAGATGTCTATGGGGATTTAACATGGGGAAATTTTGTTTTCGCAATAAAATAAATATTTGGCCAAATTTCACGAAATAAACAGAAGGCTCATTCTTAAATTTTCCTTTAATTTAATATTATCGAAACAAATATGTTTTTTGAATTGTTTATATGGCCGTAAAATTTGGGCAGCTTTCATGAAACAGACAGTAGCTACAACTAATACACTACGCCTTCGCTAATCGTGTCTCTATTTGTTTCACATAAGCGTAGGAGCCGTTTCAATTATTGGGGGGGGGGGGGGGGGGGGGGGTGGTGGGGGGCAAACTATTTTGCTACATGTACACTTATATGTGTTCGGTATGTCTTTGCTTAATATGCTACAGTACACTGTCCTGTACTACATGTATGTATATAGGAAATATATACATGCTGTAGTGATGCAATTAACTATACCAGCATGATTGTGTTTAGTTTTTATGTTTATGCCCTTATATATAATACGTAACATGTAACAAAAATTACAGAGTACAATTTACATAACCCTTATTACACGTAATAAGATTAAGGCTTGAAAATGGTCGATCAGCTTACACTTACACTCAAAAAAATACATAGAATGTAAGCTTTTTTATTTTGTAAAATAACCGATGATTGATACACAAATATCAGTTACGTACATAAAACTGATTGTAATTCCTTCTAATGATACATTATTGGATGAATAAACGTTTGCAGCTGCAGGCTGTGACATTGGTCAATGCATGACATACCGAGAGGATACGGTGTAATGAATTGGTGCCCGAGTGAGACGTGTTGCGACATGATACGTTATTCTATTTTGATTAGCGTTTGAGCAGCAATCCTGCTAGAAAAACCTGCAAAATGGATAGGTACAAAACCTTAAGGACCCGTTCTTTACCTGATCATCGTTTGATTCAAAGATAATTGCTTCATAAATATGATAGAATATATGTGAATACTGCCTCTTTACTGTATCCTATAGGCAGTGGCCAAATCTGCCAAATCGGCCATCTTTGTGTGTTCCAGCCATCAGCCAGTTTCACCTGTTCTGCCGTTTGACAAAGAACTCAAAATGTGAAGTAGAACATATGATATAAAGTACCTAATCACATGTAGAAAAGCCAGTAGAACGGACTCCTATGAATTATATTATACCAAACTGTAAAATATCATAAAATGTCAGTTTTCTGGACAGGTTTGTGCCTGTGTTTTTTTACTGCATGAACCACCATCATAAATAACTCATACACAGAATATCGCACAGTGTATCACTTTTACCTTGCAAACCACACAACACATACCATATATACCCACTACTGTATTCTGTTATTAGCTATCAAATCCAGTGACATGTAGGCAGTTACCTGAGTGTATTGTCCCTGGTGTATCGCACAGTGTATCACTTTTACCTTGCAAACCACACAACACATACCATATATACCCACTACTGTATTCTGGTTATTAGCTACAAAATCCAGTGACATGTGGGCAGTTACCTGAGTGTATTGTCCCTGGTGTCTACTCACCTACTAAGCAAGTAAATATGGCTTTACCTATGGTAGCATGTACAATAACATAGACTGCGCATCAGATTGAGAAGTTTACACATCAACATTTGCTTTGATATTGATGGGAGAAATGCTTAGATATATCGTATTTTGTATAATTTGCTGGCATTATATGTATAGCTTGCCGTTGTCATTTGTGTATATTATTTATTGCACCAGTATGAATATAACATATGTGAATATTGTCTTCTTACTGTATACTATATGGAGCATTGAGTTGCCATCTCCGCTATCTTTGTATGTACAAGCCATCGTAAAGTCTCACCACTTTGTGCGTTTGACACATACAGCAAATAATATGACAGTAAACCAAATAAAATCTGGTGCAATGCATAATAGACAGATGTGACAATGCCAAGCTATAAATATAATGCCTGTATAAAAGGCAAGATATCTGAGCATTTCTCTCATCAATCTCAAAATAAATTTTGATGCGGAAACTTTTCAATCTGATGCACAGCCTATTATTAGTGTACACATTATACATAGGTAAAGCCATAGACACCAGGGACAAAACACTCGGGTAGCTTGCTTACATATCACTGGATTTGATAGCTAATAACAGAGTACAGTAGTAGGTACATGTATATAGGGTGGTGTGTGTTTTGGTTGGTATATGGTATGTGTTGTGTGGTTGGCCAGCCAGGTAAAAAGTGATACACTGTGCGATTTTTCTGTGTATCAGGGTATTTATAATGGTGGATCATGTTTTTAAAAACACAGGGTAAGGGGTAAAACCTGTCCAGAAAGCTGACATATTTTACAGTTTGGTGTAATATAATTTGATAGGAGTCTGTTTCTCATGGCTTTTCTACATGTGATTAGCTACATTATACCATATCTACTTCACAGTTTGAGTTATTTGTCAAACGGCAGAACAGGTGAAACTGGCTGATGGCTAGAACACACAATGATGGCCGGCCGATTTGGCCATTCATTTCTTTCATGTGCGTATAGGATACAGTAACAAGGCAGTATTCACATTATGACATGCCAAGCGAAAACCTCCCATTATCGGAAAACGTGACGTAACAGTTAGTTATAACGTTACAAAGATGGAGTTAATTTCCGCGCGGTTTTGACAAGTAAACGTCACATTTAGCGTCATTGTCGCGTCTTATGTATATTTTTTATTTATTTCCATAAATACGCCTACTTACTTTGTTCTTTTATTTTATTTCGAAGAAAGCGGGTACTACAGTAATGTTTTATTCTGACAATAAAAAAATACCTCACGATGTATGAAAATCTACCTGTGTTTATTAAATCGGCAAGAAAGAACGTAGTTTCCTTTTTTTGCCTTTTTTACCACTAGTCACGTTATTTCCCGTGGACAAAACTGCTCACGTCGTTCTCAAGACAATTCGTACATAAAACAACATGCAGGTGTGCCCATTTGGGCGGTAGGATAGAATTGGAACTACGGCGGCGGCAAAACTTACGGGTAATTATATAAAAGTTAAATTAATCCCACCTTTTTATTTATTTTGTCTAATTTCTCCGTGTATGATCGACCCAAACCTACCTCATAAAGGTGTATGTATTGCAATCATGCGGAAAATGACAACCCAGGTCTGGGAAAACACATTTAAATATCACATAGTTTTTTGTCCCGTTTACATCGACAGTTGATTCAAAATTATACGAAACTGTAATTGTTAAACGTGTGTATAACTCCGTTGGATAAAACATGTCCTACATGCGTTTCTTTATTAGCCGATCTATTTATAGATCGGCTAATAATTAATTGGTCATCCATCGAATTCTGAAAAAGTTTGTGGCAACCCTTTTCTCCACTATTCGGTAATCTACGAACGCGAATTTTGCTGTATCACTTCCAAATTGCATCAACCGATAAAGTTTGCATTTTTGGCAATTAACTCCGTTTTTAAAAACTTTAAATATATAGCCAAATAACACAATTTTAATTTGAATACGTAATGAGCGAACGCCCGAAGAGATTGAACCCAGAAGTTGTTGTTGTTGAAGTCCATAGTTGGCTCTAATGGTCCATATATACGCCAACATACACCGATTATTGGGCTAATTTAAAGCTTTTATTTATTAAACAGAACAAGTTTCAGCCACGTATAACTCGCGTAAAATTGTGTTTATTATTCGGCTAATTTATAATCGACCTCTGCTCAAAATCTCCTCCGACTAAATGATTATGATGTCATTCTGTCTCATAATAATTGACCAATCAGTGTGAATAGATGCGTCTATGCATCAAATTATCCGTGTAGAAATCCATTCTTTTGTTGGCTTGGAATTTAATCCAATAAAATGGCGGAATATACGGAAAGAAGAATGAATGTGAATGTAATTGGATTTCACCAATAAAATTATACCAAAAGATAGCTTTTCAATTTTCTTCAAATGATATGCAGGCTACCAAGAGGTAAAATAGCAATACATGATAGTAATTACATGATTAAGCAGGACAGTAACACATTTACTGCAGTAATCATATCCCCTGTGTAAATAAATAGCCTGGCAGTGGCTGTGTAGATAAGCCATTTAGGCTGGGGCATGATAAGGGTTACCCTGTTATGCTCCATTAAGAAGTAATACGCTTATGGCTAATCATAAATACTTTGGGGCCGAGCTACTAAAGTGACTGTGTGGCATGGAAATATTGAGTTTCTGATTTTTGGGAATTTTTCCTCATCGTGGACCCGTTTAATGCGGGATAGTACAAACCCGTTGGCCCGGCCTTCCTTTTAAATTGACCTTAGCTTGTTGATCAGGCCGTTAAACACCAATACTCACTCGCTCATTACATTACCCCCACCCCCCGAGACTCAGTAACTACTAAAATGCTGGACATATATTGAACCCTGATTTGATCGGTTATATAAAAAAATCATGCTCTGCATGACTTTTCATTTATATGTTGGCTAGTTTTGTTCTCTAAGTCTCAGTATTGAATACATCCAAATGTAGACCGTGTAATGAGCATGCTGCCAGCCGCGAACGAAGGCACACCGGTACCGAAACAATACAAGCGACGTACGCGTGTTTGGCATGTTTTCAACTTCTGACAAACAGATATTACTGCTGTGTTACACTCAACAACCCCTCTTTAAGAAATTTGATACATGTGCAAGCAACGGCCGTCAAAAACGATATTCATCTTTATTCATAATTGATGATTTAAAATTAGAATCATTGTGTTGACATAATTTAAGGTCGCGTATTGCAGATATTGGAAATAATTTCCTCTGAAAATCCTCATACAATCTAAAGCCTCATACATTTACAATGATTATCACAAGGACAGGGTTCGTTTATAGATATAAGTATAATACTGATAGGTTATTATGTTTTACTATATGTGGATAATATGCAAGAGCTACGTAGCATGCGATATTGTGCGACTTTAGTCGGAACGAGTGGCAATTATATCCACATACAAATCAAATAACATTTTTATAATATATGTAAATCACTCACAACTAAGATGCTAACAACTAAGATGCGCCTAAAAATATACAAACTATAAATGAAGTAAACAAATTGCTGATGATTTAGAAGGAACTATTATACAATGTGAAAATTAATTCTGGCACTGATCAACATGGTCAAATATTGACAATTTACTTTCCATTGTGTCTCAATGTCAAACAAATGTACATATATAATAAATATCAAGACTATTTGTATTCCTTTCATGTGCTGGACGTACGGACGCCGGTAACACTATATGCCCGCCTCACCATTCGGTGCAACCATGGCGTCAAATTCATAATATTTACACTGTCCTTAAATTCATAATGGAAACGCCCATTCAACGTATTGCGTTTATATCCACGTACATTGCATTAGCCCCACGTGACGTCGCATCCGTGTTCTATGAACACATGTTAAAGTTTACTATTATTGTTGTAAAGCTGACAGATAATCCTTGTCTTATGTTATATTGTATGTAAATAGTCTAAGTAATTACTTACTACAAATTTGGCGGCAACTAAGATTCAGGCGCAGATACAGAAATTTTTGAATGCCAGATCGCCGCAGATGCGATTTCCTGACACCTAGACCACAAATTCACACTTTAAAATGTCCCACTTTTTTTTTTGCTTTTTGCTGGGAGCAGAGGGGTGGGGGGGGGACACCCCCCCCCACCCCTGTATCCGCGTCTGAGATTTGTAAAAAGCATAGGCCTAAAAAAATCGAAAAACAAACTTGTTTCGTTTTTGTTGTTGTTGTTGTTGTTGTAGAGATCTACATGTCTGTGTAAAAACCCGCACTTATTTTTCGCGGCACCAACATCATGAACATACTTCCAGTAAACGCTTGCTCTCTTGTGTCAGTCTCTGCATGATAAAAAGAACTGTCGCACGACCTTAGGGTGAAATTATTCACAAACGTTAGCTTGACATTGTCTCATATGTATATATGAACAGTATAAATGACGATACATACACACAATTTCGTGCAATTATTGGAGGGGCCAAAACATACTCTGGCCTGGCCTACGCCTATGTTTAATTTCTTTATTGTCATATACTTGAATATTATGCTTGCAATCAAGCCGCTTGATTGGCTGAACTTGATCTGTGCTATAGCTCAGGCGCAGGACAATCAAATTGCGTGTTTGCGAGTTGACATTACCAATATATGTTCAGAAACGTTGAGAATCTGGGTAACGTTAACGCAGGCGGTTGTGTATATGTTACACGTAAACTCAGGCGGTTGTGTATATGTTACACGTAAACTCAGGCGGTTGTGTATATGTTACACGTAAACGCAGGCGGTTGTGTATATGTTACACGTAAACTCAAGCGGTTGTTACACGTAAACTCGTGGGAACGAGATGATACATGTCGTGAGAACGTGGTAACTAACTCGTGGTCACGATATTCTATTTCGTGGGAACGTGATCTTATCTCATGGGAACTAGATGTGTAGTTATGTTCACTAAGATGGCATGTGATTGGGTGTTTCTTTTAAAAATCAATTTTATGTAAAAGCACTTTTAGTCTTCCAACGGGTATTGATTCGTCTACTAAATTGTCTATTACAACGCATTGTGCTATGCTCCGGGTGAAATCCCCGAGTGCAGTCGCCGCATTCATTCGTAATCCCATATATATATTTATGATCAGGGCTCTATTTTTAGAAGCCGGGAAAATCCCACAGCGTTTCTATTTTTACAATCCGGATGGAAATCCCACTGGAATCTATTTTTTTACAATCCGGTGAAATCCTGGGTGGGGGTCAACGAGTGTGCTGGCGGATCCACACGATCCACTGCCGCCGCCTGGGGCGGATCCAGAATGTCATGCTAGGGGGTGGGGTTTCTTAATTGAAATAGTTTACTATATTTTCGAACTAGCACACCGTTCATTTGTCGACCGAGCGGAGCTCGGGAGACCGCTCGGTGGGTCCAGCGGTATGTTCTCCGGAATATGTTTTATATCTACATCCAATTTTTCTGCATTCTGGTCAGACTGGTGCATTTTAGAGCAAAAATATCTTCACTCACCGAATTTTAGGGGATCGCGCGCTGGGTTTTCCCCTACGTGAACCGCCCTTGGGACCCCTTACCACAGGTGATTCTAGTGTGTCTTGGATGGTCAATTATTGTTTGTACATACATAAAACACATTTCTAAACAATGTACAAAACAATTCAAATGTGCCCGGGTGTAAATATTTATAAATAGTACTTAGAAAGGTACAAAATTCCCATTCGCCACCATTGAAACAAAATCCCAAGCGATGTAGACATATGGAACTCGCCTAAACAACACAGTACACAGGGTTCCCACACAGAAGCTGATATAAAATTCCCTGACATTTCCCTCACATTTCCCTGACAAAATGCCATTTTTCCCTGACAAAAAAATGAGCGACACTTAAATTTGTGGTATTAATTGCTTCAACATCAAAGTCTTAACATGTGAATTCTAAATTAATGTTGGTCGCCATATCATCCCCCCCCCTTAACCCCCCCCCCCTTCAAGGTCAACCCTAACCACATTTTTTGGATGTCGAGCACCAGTATCTCGAAGTCGAAGGGAGATCGTATTAGTCGAGATAGGACTAGGTTCGAGATACCGAGGAAGTGACATGGTCAAATATTTTCGCAAACAAATATCAAATCATGTTACCCATCACATCACGAGTAAACACAGGAATAATGTATTGTATTTCTTATATTTAAGGGTGGGAAATGGTTCAAAGACCTTCCATACCCGGATAGTAATAATGAAACATGTGTTGCTTTTATTATTAATCACCATCAGATTGAATAATTAATACACGCTGAATTTAATTCAAGAAAAAATAATTAATTAATTTACTGACGAATTTTAATCACCAATTAACTAATGACCAAAGGTAGTAAACTACCCAACATTACAGGTGGCGTCACAACTTTCAGTGAATTGCTTAAATGACCAGCGTGATATGCTTAATGAATCGTGTCAAACACTCAAACAAATTGAAGTGGACCAATTAAGCAAACACACCGAGGCAGGTGTGAAATTGATCTTGGCAGCCAGGCGCTTAGGTGATTTACCCAAGCGTTTATGTGATCGAGATAGCGAAGTGATATTTAACATATTTTTATACGAAGGGGACAGAATGAACAGTCGAGATTGAGAACATATTCGAGATAGGGCATGTTCGAGATAGCCGGGGAAATTTACATTAAACAAATAAGGATATAATTCGGGACTTTAGCGAATCATCGTGATAGGGGATACCATCGAGATACTGACGTTCGAGGTACTGGTCCTCGACTGTATTTTGTTAATTTTGTGAAAACAAGTACACAATCGCAGGCTACATGTGAATAATAAAAAACAGGAATTCCATACACTTAAATGTATAAATGTATGTCTAACTTTTCTTCAGAAAGAATAACGTGTGATACTACCTCATGGCTCATGTATCTAAGTTTGTTTCACACATGTAACATCATTACCATTGACATCAAAGGTAAAAATACATTGTTTTACTCAACAAATGTATCAAATTCAGGATATTTAAAACTTATCAGGTATAAATTGCGCTTCGGGCATGGAAGTTCCTAGAGCCAATTTCCGCCCTAAAATATAACCACGGAACTGAAATGATTTTCTCAGCAATTTTCTTTGTATTCTTCTATTATGGCCAGTTTGTATACATGTATAATGTTTTATTGAAGAAAATGCTGAACATGGTGTTGTTACATATGTATAAGCAACTTGGTTAATAATTAGCGAAGCATTAAGTATGTACAAGCCATCGTACAGTTTCACCACTTCGTGCGTTTGACACATACAGCAAATAATATGACAGTAAACCAAATAAAATTTGGTGCAATACATAATAATAGAATGTATGACAACGGCAAGCTATAACTATTATGCCAGCAAACTATACAAAATACGAGATATCTTATCATTTCTCCCATTAATCTCAAAATAAATGTTGATGTGTAAACATTTCAATCTGATGCACATTATATGTTAGTGAACAAGTTGCCCATAGGTAAAGCCATATTTACTTGCATAGTAGGTGAGTAGACACCAGGGACAATACACTCAGGTAACTGCTTACATGTCACTGGATTTGATATCTAATAACGAAGGACAGTAGTGGGTATATATATGGTATGTGTTGTGTGGTTTGCCAGGTAAAAGTGATACACTGTGTGCTTTTCTGTGTATGAGGCTATCTATAATGATGGTTTATGTTGTTAAAAACACAGGCACAAACCTGTCCAAAAAACAAACATATTTTACAGTTTGGAGTAACATAATGGATAGGAGTCTGTTCTCCTGGCTTTACTACATGTGATTAGCTACATTATATGCTAAGTTCTACTTCACATTTTGATTGTTTTGTCAAACGGCAGAAAAGGTGAAACTGGCTGATGGCTGGAACATACAAAAATGCCCGACTTGATCACTCCGTGTGCCGTATAGGATACTGTAACGAGGCAGTCTTCATCACATTTACGAAACAATTTTCTTTCAATCAAATGATGATCCTGTATAGAACATGTCCTTAAAATGATTAATTACCATGATAGACAAGTTAAATTAGTAACTGGCTACTCGTATTTGTTTGTTCGGGTATTAAAATGCTGACCATCACAGACTGAGTACTTGGAAATTGTTGAGCTACTTTTTCAAAGTGTGATCATAAACGATGATAATGTTACAAATAACTTACTGAGACTGAGATTCAGATCACTGGTGCCAGTAGCCAATGGTGCTAAATTTCCATCATTTGCAATACACAGCAGCAAGAAAAGACAGTAGCACAAGCAAGCATTGATACAGAAAGCATATGTTAACCCATTAAATTATGAAGACATATATTTTCATTTAATAATTTATAAGTATGTGTTTCTTATTTCCTTGCAAAAACGTATGTTGTGACCACCACATTTGAACCATTTCATCGAAAAAATAATGTCCCCTGACTTGTCATAGGGGGGGGGGGGGGGGGGGGGGGGGGTGGGGGCATAATAAATTTGAATGCAACAACGTGAGTAACATGAGAAGGGTGTCAGTTTTCCATTCCTCAGATTTAAGTGTTAAAGAATGCAGAATAAAATCAATAATTATTATTTAAACTACATGTATAGCCTTTCATCTTACTATTAAACACATATTCAGCAGCAATTTAAGGTTAACATTATGCAAATTAAAACCATCTAACTTACGTGAATTCTGTCATATTAATGTGGATTCTAATAAGCATATGTTTTGGGAATGCAACGTCATACAACCTTTTTGGTCGGATATCTGTCACAGAGAAATACAAATGTATATAGCGATCTAGGCTGGTGAGGATCATAATTTAGCAATAGTATTTATGTAATGAGAATGGGAGATAGGTGCTGTAGGATTAGCTTACAAGGTACAACAGGGGCCTGGGGGTAAATGACCAATTTTGATTGAAGAGAAATCTTTTGTTACTGGTCAAGGATAATCCGTGGTCAGTGAAAACACCCGGCCCTATGGACCTATATGTCACTTTCAAATGTTAGGTAACAAATGTATGTGTAAATATACAATAAATAATTAGCACCTAGTTTGAGCAGTATAGATCATGTATATGATTAAGTGTAGGTAAAGCTGAATTGGCCTTAATTTCGCGACGCCACATCTGCTTAATACAGGCATATTGACGTCCCGGAATTAGGGCCACTTCACGTTCAAAGTTGTCAATTACATGATAACAGTTCAGACAATGATCGACATTCAAGTGTTGTATCATACAATGTAGTACCGTGAGTGTGACCTGTGGGTAACGGATTGCACAGATACAATTGCCTGAGGTAGGTTATTATCGATGTATAGTATGACAATGAAGGACTATTTACCAGATTACTTAATATATATATGACTCACCAGATAAACGGGAATGTCTGCGCGTAAGACCAGTGAAGCTCCAGGTCGGTAAGTGCACATACAATCTGATCAGGAGTAACGCTGTGAACAGTGTAGGCCCAGATCAAACTGTACCTATGTGCATTCTGATCAGGATCAACCCTGTTCACATCTTGGTCTGGCATCATTGGGCTAATAACCAACAATGTAGATTGTGAGAGGAAATGCGACACAGTATAAACAATCAGGCACAGTTAATGTATGGATATTGGACGGGATTACTAGCTAGTCGGTGGAATGTTGTTGCATATAAATGTGTACATAACGTGGTCTCGCCACGACAAGAAGAGATTAAACGAACGTGTGAACAGTGTAGCCCCAGATCAGAAAGCATACCACAGTCTGATTTCGGATCAGGATCAACAGTGTTCACTGTACCAGCGGGATACGTTCATGATGCTGTGATGGCATTATTGAACGTGTCCAAGTCGATCTGGAGCAGCAGGACTCAGCCTCTCGGTTAGGCACTGCTTGTTGTGGCGTGACATAATACGCATCGACACATGCATGAATGGCACCGCGTATTTGCTATAGCGGGATATGGTGGTTCCAACACTGAGCACAATGTGAGCCCCGCGGGGCGCCCGCTGTGTCAGTTTTCGATCATGGTGATTGCTCGACCAGCACCCTTTGCTATGGCTTCACAAAGTGTGTACTTATGTTTGTCATTCAGCAACACGCCGAGATACTTGTAATGCTCCACGAATACGAGATTAGTGTTTCCCAATTTGAACACGAAATCTGTGCGTTGTGCTCGGCCGTTCCGGAAGTGCATGCATTTCGATTTGTCCGTATTTATCAACACCCTCCAGCGTTTACACCAGTAGTTTAATCCATCGAGCATACGTTGCAGGTGATCTTCTGTGAGCGATATAAATGCAATGTCGTCTGCATATAGTAACATAGATATGTTCCGGTCACCCACATCCACCCCAAGGCCAAGGTCATTGATTTCATCCACAAGGTCATTGATAAAGATCGAAAAGAGGGTGGGGGGATAGGTTATCTCCCTCTTTAACACTCATCTTGCAGTCAAACCATTCAGTACATTTATTGTTTATACGTACACAAGACACCGAATGTTGATATATACTCTTAATATAACCATATATTTTACCGTCGATATTGTTCATTAATAGTTTGTATAACATCATGTCACGGTCTATGAAATCGAAACATTTTCGTAGGTCAATAAATGCTGTGAAAACACTGGCGTTATTTCGTGTGATACTATCCAGCGTGAACACGTGATCTTCACATGACCGCTTTGCCCGAAAACCGTTCTGTTCGTCGGCGAGAATATCGTTGTTACCTAGAAATACTGTAAGTCTTTTGTTAATGAACGCACTGTACATTTTGCTTATACACGATAGTAAACTTATGCCCCTGTAGTTAATTGGTGTCCGTTTATCCGAATTAGGGTCCTTTGATATTGGGCATATGATAGACTTTCTCCATTGTGTGGGAATAATACTTGTATCCAGAATGAGTTGAAATAGTTTGTGTAGGACACCTATTACTGCGGGATATTTCAGAACAGCGTACGGTAATTCGTCATAGCAACAGGCTGAACGCGATTTTGCACTCATTACTAAGGTGGCGATTTCGTCCAGTGTTATGTTTGCGTTAAGTTGGGGATTTGGTGTATACAGCGGGTCGGACAGGTTACCTTCAAGTATGGTGTTGTGTGTTAGTGTCCGTTCATAGAACATTCATAGAAGTCATTATCGGTGTTTGTGTTAAATGTATATAAGTTTTAAAAATCTCTTCTCCAGCGTTCGAAAACTATCCGTTCGTTATTTGATACAATTACATTGTCCTGCACCACCTCTTTAGGTATTGAGTTATCTTTCCTTGGCCCTAGATTTCGAATTTTATTCCAAAAGTAGTTTGAATTACTTGATGAT
The DNA here is from genome assembly GCA_029237695.1 of Conchocele bisecta. NCBI lineage: Eukaryota > Metazoa > Mollusca > Bivalvia > Lucinida > Thyasiridae > Conchocele > Conchocele bisecta. The sequence continues at coordinate 205,219,833 of CM055265.1, read as the reverse complement.
AGTGTTTTTATGTCAAGCGCTATTGTTCTTTTGTAGGAACGTTCAGCTTCCCGGAGAGATTTATCAAGCATATTTCTAGCATGTATATATTGCGAACGTAGTGTAGTTTTCACATGTCTATTGTTCTTACACTTCAAAAATGACCGTTCTTTTTCATTCATGGTTGTCCACAATGTTGTTAACTCGTCATTCCAGTACGGTTTTCTAACTTGCAGTCTTTTTTAGAGCGTGTTGATGTATTGCACTTTGGGATTTTATTATTCATTTCGCTTTTTATCACATCACATAAGTTCTCGTAAATAATGTTAACTTCGGCCTGTGTTTGTCTATTACATTCAATTTGGGAAATAATCTGTGCTATGGCCATTCTAGTTAATTCGCTATGCATGAAGTCATCGGGTATATTGTTCAATTTGTAGCGTGTCGGTGTGGTATTCTGATCCTGGGCGGCCGAGTTGCCGATATTCATGCTGTATTAGACGGTAAACTCCGTGATAAGTACCGAGTGATCAGGTGACCGCGATCGCTGTCCAAGTAGCCCGTGCAAGTTATGCTGGTCGATAACTGAGTGTATAGGTAACACAGCGAATCGTCTGCACATGTGAAATACGTCGTGTGGCACGCATATATAGTCCACCACCGCCTTTCCCTTTCTAGATACCGAAGTGAAATTGTCATGTTCGCTATTTAAACGTCCGTTCAATGTACAAAATTTAACATCATTAAGGAATTCGAGGAATTCGTGACCGTGCTGATTTACATTTCTGTCCAATACCTGTCTTTGCGGAAGCGAGTCGGTTTCGTTCAGCTCATCACATAACGAGCCTATCCTTGAATTAAAATCGCCTGTTAGTAACATACTATCACAGTCGCTATTCATGTAAATTTGTGCTAGAATATGAGCGAAAAATATTTGAGCGTTGCGACCTCTTACTGAATTCTCTGGGGGTAAATAACATGTTATTACTATAAACGTGTAATCTGTAACCTTATGTGTAAATTTGAGACTGAGTATGCCTTCGTAGGATCTGTCTACAATGCATATGTTGTATTCACCGCATATAGAGTTTTTCACAAGCAGACCAACACCACCCGAGGGTTTAGGCGCGTTTTCTATGAATATCAGTGCGATTAAATCCAAACCACGTGTAGTCATGTACCGTTATTATATTCTGGTCTTTTAGATGTGTTTCACAAATTGAGAATATATCAGCGTCAATAGCGCGTATGATACTCGAACGTAGATCACTATTCTCCGTAGTCCAGCCACATACGTTAAGGTGTGCAAGTGTTATGGATCCAACGGGACGGGGTGTTTCCTATTCCATATAATTCTGCTCATAACTACGCTGTTTAATTCGGCCGTTCGCATCGACACGTAGGTGTCGTCCTTGTGGCAGTTGACGCAGAATAGCACGAGCATAAGACGTTCAACGTGTGATTTGCTGCTTTTCAGGAACACTTGCTTAAACTCATCGATATTTCTCAATGTCATTTTGTTTCTGAGCACAAGGATTTTTTCGTATACATTTTGGAAGCTGATTTTCACAAGGGCGTGGCGGTTTTCAAATCGTGTAGGTAGTCGTGTTACGCCAGTAATAAGGACATTTTGGGACACGTCATCGCCTAATGCTGCGATTAGAGATTCCGCCTTCTGTAGGAGATCTTCACCCTCCGTGAAAGTAATGCCACTGACAGTTATGGTGACGTCAGGATCGTTGAGCTGGTTTCCTTGACGACGTGGATCTGCGCGTGCGCCGGTTGGTCGCTGTGCATCGTTGGTCTGCGCGCCTGACCCCGAGGACAGATCATCTGCGTGCTGTTCAAGCGTGTCGACCCTGGATTTGATGGACTGAATTGTAGTCATCATCTCCGAGATACGGTTGCCTTCCCTGGCTAAGTCCATTGAAACGTCACGTAGTGATTTCACCTTAATGTCTATATGTTCCATCAGATCAGTGCGGAGCCGGTCTAACTTAGACTCAAACATACGTCTCATCCCCTCCTGGCTCGCCGTAAGGCTCGCCATCGATTGCAACAGTAAATCTAATTGATCTGAGTCTGATCGTCCTGTTGCACACTTTTGTGGCGGGTTGTTCGAAGTCACAGGCATGCCGCCGGTCGCCATATTGGATTTGGGTGGGTTGGGGGAGAGTTTATGAATACATCAGATTTGTCACACGATCCTGCACTGGGATGTCTCTCATATGGGATGTTATCACAGTCATTATCATATAAAACAGAATGCGTTTGACTAAGAATGTCACTTACATTTAATTGCCCCGAGCACCGTGGATCTGTTTTTGTGAGTTTGTGTTTACCCGCCTGAGCGTTTGATTTACTTCCACTACTTCCTTTAGAACGGGTTTTACGCTTATTTCCCATTACACATCGGATAACCCATCACTAATATCACTTTTTATCCACTTTTAATCCAATTTAGGAACGGAATATGGTTTTAAATCCCGAAATCAACACTTTTTTTCACGAGAGCTCAAATTAGGCGCCCATTACTATCACGTGACCGGAAGCTAGTACGTGTCTGTGTGTGTGAATTCTGTATTGTGTAATACATGCTGTAAATAACATAATTGTACTTAAATACATGAAGAAGAAAACCATTGGCTCAATATCCTAAATCCATTTGAATTCAGACAATGTAGAAGAAGGTGATATATGGTTTCGTAATTCTGTACTACTTATTTCCCTTCGCAACTCATTCATGAAATATGTATAGTCTTCGTCATTCTGTTATATGAAGTTCGTGAAGAATTCTGTGTACAAATTTACTGTTTGACTACAAATAGCATAATTCCGATTGCAGTCCACAGCACCGAGTATATGTATCGCATCCGGGCTCTAACAATATCAACCTGCTATTGCACACAAGAAGGATAGACTGCAACAGTAATTTAACATATGAAAACATATCAAGGTTTCTAATATATTATCGTTTGGATTTACGGACATCATGTATTTGCTGCATAATTTCTTCGTTTGTGTTGTTTAATAGACGTTAATCGTTATTTTTCCTTCGCCTAGTTATACTTTGATTATTTATACGTTGGTTGCAATCGTCGGCGACGACTATCTGTGCGGAAGTCGGTTGTAATGCACGGTCAAACAGACAGCATAGCCAGAATCAGAAAAAAATGTGAAATTAAATGTTATATTTCTATTTTGTTTTTACAAAATGCTGACATAATCTCCGAAATTTCGTAAATTTATTCTGCAATGCTTTGTAGAATGTTACTTTAGCATACTTGTGCTTCGACAATTTCGATTTGAAATAATCAGTGACACGCGTGTGTAGTTATGTTCAAACGGATGCCGCCGGAGGTCATTAATAGTTCGGCATAGCAAACAACTTATTCGATGAATTGACCGCAGGCAAATAGGAAAGTGGATCTTCGGACAGGTGTATTCTGAATTCAATGAAGCCACACCTATTATATGCTGATTGGTTGAATCTATTCTGTGTATCTGTCCTTGTCAGTGACAGACGTGTGAACCTACGTTCAAACGGATGTGAACAATAATGCGGCAGGTGTATATTGAATCCGCGAGGCCACACATATGCCAAGCCGATTGGTTGAGTCCAATTTGACAGACATGGTAGAATAGATACACAGTGCACATCAGAGTGCTTTCTACAGTTCCGAAAATCCAATCTTGAAGTGTTTGTTTTTACACATGGATGAATGTTATATTGCACGACTAAAATTGTGTAATTTGAATATCCACTCGCTTATTTCCCCGTAAATACTGTTTTCGAATACTAAAATATAACTAAATCACATATTTTGTTCGTTGTCAGATAAAAAGAATTAAAAATATATATTCAATGTTCATATGTACAGTAGTTTCTTTACTATTTCTAATCTAGTTGCATACTGACTTGTTTCAAATAAATAGAAAATGTTTGGACTCGATGTTAAAAACTAAAGATGTTTTCCAGAAGAAAATCGTTGTTTTACCACATGGGGTTTACCTCGAAACTTGGTCCTATATGTGGCTGTTACTGGAGAAATGGGGTTTGTGTGATTTGTGACCAGTGTAGGTCCTAATGAAATATAACACTCCTGTAGTCTAAATACGATCTAGATTGCATGTTAGTGTGTTTTATTGACGGAATGCCGAAAAGTGCAGATCCTGTTCAGACTGTGTCGATGTACAGAGTGAACTGGATCTACACTGATCGCAAACACCCTATAAGCCCCGTGTTGTGTTTGCTTATTGCACCTTCTCAGTCGCAGTGTACAGCGGATGTTGGCACACTCTTCAAACAACACCCCACCCCCTGTGGCAATTAGAGCGACTAATTTTCCCACTGCTGTCACCCCGGGCTTTCCTTAATTTACCCCATGTACAGCTTTTTTCATTTTAACTGGACAATTGCCTACAAGAATGACGTTATGAAAGTTTGATCAGCATAGCACCAGATCCATCTATGCACCTGACAGCTCTGATAAGTGTTAACTCTGTTGCCCGTCTGATTTAGCATTATATATAAGTACTATCGGGGAAAACATAGATTGAAACCTGACGATGTAAATATAAATACATGTATATACAGACTCGTATCCTACAGCTGTTGAAAATTGCACAGTATGTCCATATTGTCACCCACTGTCGCATTTCAGTATGTAGTTTGTAACTAGGTCATTCTTATATTTTTACAGTACAGTACAGTCCCATATATGTATATCAGCGGTCTAATAAACTTGAGTTCTAAGTAGTCTGTTGAACTATTATGTGTAATAATCGTATTATGCATACATTTCGGAAGTACTACTGATATGTCATATACCCACGTGACCGCAAAGGAAAATTATTGTGGTAAGCAAAATAAGGGGAAGTTAGTCATGCAGTGACCGCTGGAAAAACTGTCTGTCCGGAATATGAAATCCGTAAAAGAACGGCTCATACTGGTCGGATTACTGTAAAATTTGTTTTATTTTATATATAAATGATGAATACAAAAGCGTATCGCGGAAACAAAAGCTTGATATATCTCCTTTAAGGATAAACTAGATATTTTCCATTCAAAATGGAGTGACTTTATGGAAATAAATACGTAAAACATTCACCTGCTATGTGTATCAATATATCTATATCAGCCCAGAACAATGTAATAGACGTCCATTCCTATATTTTATTATTGTTATAACATTTTGATAACCAGTTTTCACGTAATTTTTTTTCTCATAAAAAATACACGACCTATAACAGCCTCATAGCCTAAACGCTATAAGTGTCAATACTCTGTTGGCCGTCTGATTTAGCATTATATATACGTACTATCGGGGAAAACATAGATTGTAACCTGACGATGCAAATATAAATACATGTATATACAGACTCGTATCCTACAGCTGTTGAAAATTGCACAGTATGTCCATGCTGTCACCCACTGTCGCATTTCAGTATGTAGTTTGTAACTAGGTCATTCTTATATGTTTAAAGTATAGTACAGTCCCATATATTTATATCAGCGGTCTAATGAACTGGAGTTCTAAGTAGTCTGTTGAACTATTATGTGTAATAATCGTATTATGCATACATTTCGGAAGTACTACTGATACGTCATATACCCACGTGACCGCAAAGGGAATGATTGTGGCAAGCAAAATAAGGGGAAGTTAGTCATGCAGTGACCGCTGGAAAAACTGGCTGTCCGGAATATGAAATCCGTAAAAGAACGGCTCATACTGGTCGGATTACAGTAAAATTTGTTTTATTTTATATATAAATGATGAATACAAAAGCGTATCGCGGAAACAAAAGCTTGATATATCTCCTTTAAGGATAAACTAGATATTTTCCATTCAAAATGGAGTGACTTTATGGAAATAAATACGTAAAACATTCACCTGCTATGTGTATCAATATACCTATATCAGCCCAGAACAATGTAATAGACGTCCATTCCTATATTTTATTTTGCTATAACATTTTGATAACCTATTTTCACGTAATTTTATTTTCTCATAAAAAATACACGACCTATAACAGTCTCATAGCCCACACGCTATAAGTGTCTATACTCTGTTGCCAGTCTGATTTAGCATCATATGTATGTACTATCGGGAAAAACATAGATTGTAACCTGACGATGTAAATATAAATACATATATATACAGACTCGTATCCTGCAGTTGTTGAAAATTGCACAATATGTCCATGTTGTCACCCACTGTCGCATTGCAGTATGTAGTTTGTAACTAGGTCATTCTTATATTTGTACAGTACAGTACAGTCCCATATATTTATATCAGCGGTCTAATAAACTGGAGTTCTAAGTAATCTGTTGAACTATTATATGTAATAATCGTATTATGCATACATTTCGGAAGTACTACTGATACGTCATATACCCACGTGACCGCAAAGGGAAATGATTGTGGTAAGGAAAATAAGGGGAAGTTAGGCATGCAGTGACCGCTGGAAAAAAACTGTACAATTTGTTTTATTTGATATAAAAATGATGAATACAAAAGTGTATCCAGCTGGTGTGGAATAGGCACAGACTCATCCACGATAGCCAAATCAACAGCGCTATCCTAACCAGCTCTATGGGTCCACTCACCCTCCTTGATGCTCAATTCATTGTAGCTATCGAATACTATGCGAGTCATTTCCAGTGTTAGACAAACTCGACAGGCACTCTTCAAAGCTTCTTGGATGACTCCACCAAAGTTTGTAGATATAGACCGGAGATTGGGAAATTGTCAGCTCAGTGACCAATTTTGCTTTGTCCGACTTTGTTGTGATGTTGCCGACAAATCGTTGGCTAAATTGCAGAAGGTCATGCGAACACAGCTCTTCTGGGGAAATTATACACAGTGTAGAAATTTCTGCCTCCCTCTGTGCAGATGTGATGTCCTGGTTGGAACGGTATTGGTATTCGTTGTACAATGTGAGTCAAAGGCAGGAAGATTCACCTGAGATATTGTGACGCTAAGTTTCTTAGACCTGACCACGTACCGCAGTCGCTCATTACGGAATTGCCGGTATGCTATGTCGCCGTTCTCCAGCGCCTTCAGAAGTCTCGCCTTTACGATGTCATTGACAATGTGCTTTGTCATGATGTTGTAGAGTGGCACATTTGGAGCCAGAACAATGAAGGGGTTTGCCCGTGCCTTCAAAAAGTTTAGCAATCGTGCCACATTTCGGTCGAATATCAAACCCTTTCGGCCACCGAGCTCATGCCGTATTGTCGTTTCCATGTGATCCACGAGTCAAGCATTGGTGAGTAACTGGAGAAGATTGCTGATCGCAAGGATCTCATGAAATAGAAGTCCAAGCTCGGCCACAACAGCATCATCTCCAGTGCTCCCAACAATGACGTGTCCACCTGGACCCTGTGAGAATATGTTCTGTGACTGCTCCAGCTTCATATCCACAGCAGAAAATACCGCACCCGGTCGGTCCTTTACAACAAACTTGCCCATACATAACCGGCGGTAGAGTGTGGGATAGGTGACCTCCAGAACTTGAATGATCTCCAAGTACCATGATGCGTACCGCAGATAATTGATAGCATCAAACTCACGTAGTATCCCCTTCAAAGCCTTCACTGTTCCGACATGCAACGGCCAGTTACCATCACGGTCTGCAACAAACAGCTGTTTGATGATTGCAACGATCTTCCGAAAGTTCATGAAATAATGACACAATTCCGATTTCTCCTGGTACCCTTGAACAAATGTGTTAAATTGTTGACGGAGATCAGCAGCATTAGCGGATACCTGCTCAAACTTGGAACACACCCCTCCCGCTTCTTCGTTTGCAATACATCATTGAGCTCAATTGCTGACTGGACAAAGGGTACAGACGTGCGATTATTGGACTGCCAGAATGCATTCTACATGAGAGAATCAAGAACCTCCGATACGATAAGCATTCCAGTCAATGACCTGATGTCGTGGCAACCAGAGAGCATAGTTGAAATTGTGTATAGTCCAAAAACCGGTGCATCGCTCATACCAATGCCATGGCAGGAGTACCTTTAAGTTACCAAAGTGAAACATTCCCACCATTGGAAAAAGGTAATCGAGTGTTCGGCTCACTCATGACTATATCAACAACACTGTGATACACAACCTCATCAGAAACAATGGCAATAGTATATTGATTCAACTGGCGCCGGGATGCCTGGAAATTGCTCAGTGTCTTGCGGACAGTGGCATATTCTGTCACAGGAGAATGGATAACTGGAAGGAAACCAACTCTCATCAGTGGCACGTTTTCTGTCGTGACCAGTGCACGAATGCCACCCCAAGGAGGTAGCTCGCCAGGAGCAGCAGCTGAGTATGGGAGTCCACAGGTAATAAGTGATATGAATAATTTGGTATTGACTGACTGCTCTACAGCTTCCTCGGCATCAGATAAAATGTTCACGTCGATGTTTTCTACAAGCCTAAAGTTGGGTGGTAATGTAGGTTTCACCACGGATTTGTGGTGAGAGGTTGCAATTCGGCAAGGAAGTTTTTCTTTTTCTTTCGACAGACGCGCGAATTTTGAGAGATTCGTGCTTGATACGGAAGATTTTGACTTAGCTGGCGAAGTAGTTTCTGGGTAGAGCGCCTGCTGTGTATAATGTTTGCCTTGGATACCGGAAATGGAGGAATTATCTTCGAAATTTTTATTGGCAAAGGAACCAAATTCCCAGCCATCATCAGAAAAATGGCTTGGAATGGGCACCCCAGTGACCTCTGATCAATGTAATGTGTAAGCACACGTGATACACCATGATCGCTTCACTTCATTGTAACTTGCATATGTCCCTACTCTGTTTAGTGTTGTGAGTATCTCCCTGCTGCGTGTCTTCCCATACATATATTGTCCTAGCATTGTGTGGAGTGGAGTTTTTCTTCGGCCGTGGTGAATATAGTTATATGTCATCTGGAAATGACAGTTATGTTTTGAATGCCGATTTTGCATAGCCTATCTATCCTATGTATTGACGTATTATATATTAACATCGCTGTCCTTAAGATAATCGGGATAATCGTCCTCAGCGATATATGAGGGGATGGACAGGGGGTGCGAGGTGACAGAGTGCGTGTGTGGGGGGAGGGGGTGGAGAATGTGCGTGAAACTGCAATAGTTTGCTTGTTTGGTGATTTTCGGCCTTCACCTTGACCTTAGTATGTGCAGTTGACCTCATGAAGATGGATTCCCCATACCCTGAAACATATACAACAATGTATTTCACATAATTCCATGGTGTGTGGTTTCATATTTACATTTTCAATATGTCTATCGGCGGCCATTTTGGTTTTACACCCCTGGCGGCCATTCGCAGCCGGTTTCAAAAAAGCACCTGTGTGATTTCTAAAGGTGAATGGTCCACGAACTCAAATCAAGTTTCAAAATCTCTTGCGGATGAGTTGTATACGAGGTTTTAAGCAGGGCCTGGACTATGTAGCAAAGAGAATAAAACACATTTAATAAAAAATAAAAAAGGTTAGCTTTATGTTATTTGATCTTGTAGCAACCAAATATCACATACTTATGCTTATTATTCAACAATAATACCGAATGTTACAAAACAATATATACGATAATAGAACAAAATTACTGCTAATGAGAAGAAAAAAATAAATAAAAATGTCAACTATCTGACCTTGACATTGTGGACAGGGTCAGCATAGGTGTTCCACAGAATGTAGCTATGGATAAATATGCATATGAAGTTTCAAATCAATCTTTAATGTGATTACAGATGTATAAGTCACTTTAAAACCTTTAATTGCACATACAGTGTAGATGGAATGAGAGAAACAGTGCCATACCATAACAATACATCATGTTTTTATACCCCCCGCAACAAGTTGTGGGGGGGGGGGGGGGTATACTGGAGTCAGGTTGTCCGTCCGTCCGTCCCGTCCGTCCGTCCGTCCGTCCGTAAACTTAACATCAGAAAAATATTGTTATAACTTATATTTCCTTCATCTAAAATGCTTGATATTTCACACATGCATTCCTGTAAGGCTCTACTACCATGCTGTGCCAAATGCACGACCGTCCAACCCCCGCAGATCCCAAGGTCAATGTCAAAGACTTAGTCTCTTTACAAAACTTAACATCAGAGAAATATTGTTATAACTTCTATTTCCTTCATCTAAAATGCTTAATATTTCACACATGCTTTCCTGTAAGGCTCTACTACCATGCTGTGCCAAATCCACGACCATCCAACCCCCGCTGATACCAAGGTCAAGGTCAAATACTTAGTCTCTTTACAAAATTTAACATCAGAGAAATATTGTTCTAACTTCTATTTCCTTCATCTAAAATTCTTAATATTTCACACATGCATTCCTGTAAGGCTCTACTACCATGCTGTGGCAAATCTACGACTGTCCAACCCCCGCTGATCCCAAGATCAAGGTCACATACTTAGTCTCTTTACAAAACTTAACATCAGAGAAATATGTTATAACTTCTATTTCTTTCATTGAAAATTCTTAATATTTCATATGCTGTGTCAAATCCCCGCTGATCTCGAGGTCAACGTCACATACATACCGTATAACCTCGAATAATTAACACCCCCCTCCTAATAAAAACGACGCCACCCCCCCCCCCCCCCCCCCCCACCCCCCCCCCCCCCAAGTAAAAAAAATAAAAAAAATTTACCAATGACCGCCAATTTCAAACACAAATAATCCTTAAATCCTTTATATATTTGTGTTTGAAATTGGCGGTCTTTGGAATTTGTTTTTTTGTTTTTACTGGCTAATAAACGCCCCCCCCCCCCCACACACCCCCCCGCGTTAATTCGAGGTTATACGGTAGTCTCTTTACAAAACTTAACATCAGAGAAATCGGTTATAACTTCTATTTCCTTGCTCGGATCTGCTTCATATTTCACACACTCATTGCTCCAATGGACCTCTACCACCCTGTGACAAATTCACGTTCATGCCGCTCCGCGCTAATCCCAGAGTCAAGGTCACAAGCCCACACACTTGGAAATTTTTACATATTTTATGGGTACCTGGGCCCACGCGGGGCGTATTCCGTAAGCCTCGCTTACTGACCAATCTAGTTCAAACTGGCCTACAGATAGCATTTTAGAGTATAAAAGCAATTAACAAACAACACATACATGTAATTGTCAACTAGTTGAAAAGTACTGATTGAATTGGGCTTTACAACACAATTTAAAACTAGGTTCGTCAGTAAGTAAGTGCTTACGGAATACGCCTCTGTCTGTGACAGTACCTTATAACAAGCGAATAAGGTAAAAGTTATTGTTATTTCTACAGATGGACAGACAATCTGACTCAAGTGTACACACCTGACTGCCAGAGCTAGAACTGCACTTATATTGCGGGGAACAGTACAAATGCATCACTGAATGTAATGACTCAGATTTAACACCAACATACATGTAGCTATATGGTTCTGGTGATTTGAAATTGAAGTGATTTTATACTAGTAGTGTCACTGTATGGTACCATAATTGTACCTTTCGGATATTCATATTTTTATTAAAACCTATGTAAAAGTCAAATTCAATACGTAAATGCTAACTGCATCAATACGCCATGTACACATGATAGCTCCGTGACTATCTTGGACCTTCCAACCTTAGCAGCAATGTATTCATTAATGTTCGGATAGTAGACACATTTCTCTGCTATACATACATACTATTATTCGTATGTACAGAGATAATGACAAAGGTAAAACATATTGGAAAATGGTGTCTGTAAGACATGGATGATGCCACATATCCACTACCAGTAGAATCAAATTCATATACTAATACCCACAACCCATCTTCTGGCTGTGTTCGAAAGGAAATTTGGAATGAACAAGCAAAGCCAGAAGATTCATGTTGAAACAAAGGCAGCTCAGGAGGCAAGGAGCGCAAGTTCCTTTCAGCTTTCTTTTGGTTTTGACATAATAATTAAGTTAAACAATTCCATCAACAGAACATTACAATGAGAAAACTGCCTTAGCAACAAATCGGCATAGCCACATATCTGCAGGTTTAACACATAGTTGTGTTTCCTTACATTAATTGAATATTGCCGCTGCAACATAAACATGTGTAAACCTTATATAGTGGAACCTGACTAAACACATCATGCATGATATCCAAAACATTAAGTAAGCATTGCAACAATTTATTTCGTGAATATTTAATTTCGTTTAATTGTGATTTACCTCAATAGCCATCAGCTCCAGCTCCATCGAAGTCCGCTCTTGCGCGACGATGGACTCGTGCTGAAAATAACAAAGAAAGTATGTGCACCAGCACTATGACATGTAGTACGATTTTCAATATTTTAAAACATTTCAGAGTACATGCGGAATCATTTTTGTGTAAACTGTTGACGTCATTTACCCAGGACGTGTCTCATATATTATTTTTAATTATCATACGAAGTACATGAACAAAGTGTCTGGGATTTTACTGTGATGCATTTTTATTTTATACACGTACCTCGTCAAGACGAACCGATGGCTCAAAGACGAGCAGCTCGTTGAATTCCGTGTTCATCTGCAAACCTTAGCCAACGTTAGCTTACCTCCAGTGGTTCATCATCACGAATAGACGTTGAAGGACGGATGGCTCGTCAAAACTGTACAAGAAGGTCGACGGCTCCAACGTCGGCTCATAGCCGTACAGGATGGTAGACGGCTCTTCAGGTTCCTACATCAAAAATGCATGTATATATTGCATAACATGTCTACCCTACCAGTGGGTACAAGTTGTACACACAGGTTCTATGTTTTTGATGTATTGATTGACACACTGAATTACGGCTTGCATAGACACTTGATTGATTAATTGACCGATTAAACTGACATACTAAACGACTGAGGATCTGTTTAATGTGTTAATTTTTCAATTTACCTGTCGAGTTGGGAACCGTACACAGGTGTACGGGATATGTCTCTTGTCAGCGATGGCTCTTCTATACGTCTGGATAGCGATTCCTGAAACAAAATAACATTGATTAACATTTTCATTTGTCCGTGTAAGTCATGGTTGATATGCATGCAATAAAAATAAACATGTCCGATTGATTGGGTAAAACATAGTGTATCTGGTGGGCAGTCTAACTCCCGGTCGGATTGTACAAAACTGCACTTTGTATTGTATTGTATTATATTGTATTATATTGTATTGTATTGTATTGTATTGTATTGTATTGTATTGTATTGATAATTGAATAATGGACTAAATTATATTTCTGGGATGCATGAATGCAGGAATCATTGAAACACGCCATATGATTGTGTACCTTCGGACATCGGCGTGATTTCATAAAATACATTTACAAAATTTGCAATAGTGTTTCGTAATAAAAATCAAAAGTTTACAATAATATCAGATTTCGTTATCTGAAAGTTTGGTCAACTTCTGACGTCATTTACGGAAAATTTAATAAATGTTGTACTCACCGACATACTTACCTGTCCCACATGTGCGATGGGTCCACCCGTGGTAGCCGTCACACTCGATACCGTGCTGGTGAGGACGTACGGAAGAAGAACAGACAATGCAGACAGAGTCCATAACTTCTAAGTCGGATATTATTTTTAAGAAAATTGTAACTTGCAATCTAACATACGTTCATGCACGCATAGAGAGACGTGTGCTGCAATCAGATTTTGGAGTACTATTTATTGGTGCTTTTGTTTGCCAATTACTTCCAAATTGCATGTTAGTTGTCTATTTTGCTGGGTTGTCATCTGTAATTAATATCATACGTCATCGACGTATTGACCAGCCTAGTTCATCAGTTTTTCGAATATTTATCACTGTATTGTTTTATTTTCCCAATATAATCGCCATGTATTCGAAATGGACATAATTCCGACCATTGTAGTTCGCAGTCATACTTTTAGCGGACAGTGATAATAACATGATCCTCTTTCTCATAACTGGTTGCACACGAAATAGACATCATTTTCCCAACTACATCTCAACAATCACTTCACATCAGTGAAGCATTCTGTTTCACGGAGCCTGTGTTCCGGGTTTCGTCCATCGTTCCGGATTTACAGGATCCCTGTTGTAAGCTTCATAGAAAAAAATGTCGACCACAACGGCTCCGTCGCCACTAGACACTACTTTTGTACCGTTTTTGATACAAAAATGAGGTCGAAAACGTGCATGTGCACGAAAGAGTTCGCACATTTATTCCCTTATTCTGTCTGCTTTTCCGGCAACCAGCATATTTAAATGAATTTAATGTTGATAAACACATAAAATACTAACGAAAATAATATATATGTGTATCAAATATCTTTGGGAAAAGAAGTGAAAAACGCCTGTTTATGAAGTTGTAGTGGCAGGCATGTGGTTCCCGTTGTTCCGCTCAGTTGTAATGGTTACCAGCCGAGCCGGTCGAACAATTTGTCGTTTCCAAAACACTAGGAAGAATTTATCGATTCCAAAACACGAGATGGATTTTCACAGATTTCCAGCAATTGACAGATATTTGAATGATATCAAACACAAAGGTAATACATTTACGTAATTACTGTTGCCAATTATTTGTCTGAAGCGTTTACGGAACGTTTATTGTGGACAAAATAGTGCGATATTAACCTATAACCGACAAGAATAGAAGTCGACAATGTTGTTTACAGTCGATATTTTGGCCGTTTTAATAGCTGGTATTCCGATATGTCCGCACTTGTAATGGATCTTGTTTGGTGCTGGTGTCATATAAGGGACATTGAACATTCCCATCGAACAAATGGCGGCAATAAATTCATAAAAAGGGAGAAATCAAAAAAATATTGCAGAGGTCTGTCAAAAAGATAGTTGCGAACGGTAACTCTTGCAACTATCAAACTTCGCAACTATAAAAAAGACACCACCACCCCACGGGTGACCCCTGTGCATTAGTTGTAGGAATGTAACTGCAAAACCTGTATGCTGTCAAATGTATGGGAGGCTTTACGTGCCTGCAACTGCCAATGTAGCTTAGATAATCTCAGCTATACGTATGTCTTTAACTTCATCTGTCTTTCATATTTTCTGTATCCGTTAGATCAAACGGATACAGAAAATAGATAATCCCAGCTTTGTTTTGAGTACATAACTCTAATTACATTGCACTACATAATAGAATAGGACAACCTGTTGCATATAAAGCGGAATATGTGCAGTTAATCTCAGCTCTACGGATGTCTTCTACTATTTCATCTGTCTTTTGTATTTTCTGTCTTAAATTTGTTAGATGTAACGTATATAGAAAATATAAAAGACAGATGAAATAGTAAAATACAGCCGTAGAGCTGAGATTATCTAAGCTACTACCCTTGCATTTGCTTTGTAGATCCAGCCGAGATAATCTCAGCTAATTAGTAATAAGGTAACTTGAATATTCTTAACTTATGTAGTGCAATGTAATGAAATGTAATTAGAGTTATGTACTCAGAACAAGAATATTCTGTGTAATGCAGGGAAGTTGCCCGCCGTTACAGGCAGAACATTCTGGTTACTAAGGAGGTATTATACTACTTCTGTTGTTTGTATTTTCTTCTGTATCCTATTACAAGTATTAGTATTAATCAATTGCATATGTCACTTACATTCTTCATTTCTCAATGAAAGTATATGTTGTTACCACTCATTTGAACCGTCTCGCAAATGAATGATGACAACATATCTATGCAGAAAAAAAGGAAAAGATTTTTCTGTCCGATAAAAATCAGCTATAATTCACTATATGAATAGCTTACAAGGGGTGGGTGTGTTGTGGATGTAACTGACTTTGCAGGTAATATTAACATTTCACAACAAGAAATTATAATGTTACGCAAATTGTACTTCCTGGTAAAATAGTAGAAGAAAATTAAATGTATTACCAAATTGGTTCGGATTGGCACAAAAATGGTTCGGGCGGCATGAAAATGTTTTGGTTAGGCAAGAAAATGGTTTGGGTGGCCTGAAAATGGCATAAAAAGTTGGAATCGGCATGACAATGGTTTGGATCGGAATGAACACGATGAAAATTGTTCAGATCGGCATAAACATAGTTTGGATTGGAATGAAAATGGTTCATATCGACATGAAAATTATGATGATGAAAATGTTTCAGATCGGAATGAAAATTCTTGGGACCGACATGAAAATTGTTTGGATCGGCATGAACATGGTTTTGACATAAACATGTTTTGGGCATGAAAATTTATCGGACCATCATGAAAATGGTTATAATCAACATGAAAATGGTTCGGTTCGGCGTACAAATGTTTTGGGCATTAAAATGGTTCTAATCGACATGAAAATGGTTCGGAACAGCATGAGAATGTTTCAGACAGGCATGAAAATGGTTCAGATTGCATGAAAATGATTCGGATCAGCAGGAAACTTGTTCAGATCAGCATGAAAATGGTTCATAAAAGTGGTTTGGACCGGCATGAAAATGGTTGACTGTTAGGACCTGCATGAAAATGGTTTCGGATCGTCATGAAAATGTTTCAGAATTTGCATGAAAATGGTTCAGATCAGCATGTAAATGGTTTGAATCAGCATGAAAATGGTTCGGATGGCATGAAAATAGTTTGAGCATGAAAATGGTTCGTATCGACATGAAAATGGTGTTCATATCAACATTCATGGTTCAGACCAGCATGAAAATGGTTTGATTCAGATCTGCATGAAAATGGTTCGCATCGGCATGAAAATGATTTATGAAAATGGTTCGGATTAGCATGAAAATGGTTTGGGCATTAAAATGGTTCTTATGGACATGAAAATTGTTCGGATCAGCATGAAAATGGTTCGAATTGGCATGAAAATGGCTAGGTCGGTATGAAAATGGTTCGGTCGGCATGAAAATGGTTCGGGCATGAAACTGGTTCGGTCGGCATGAAAATGTTTGTATGAAACTGGTTCGGGCTTGAAAATGGTTGGGATCGGCATGAAAATGGTTCATATCAACATGAAAATGGTTTGGATGGGCATGGAAATGGGTCGGACCAGCATGAAAATTGTGTTATTCGGATCTGCATGAAAATGTTTCAGAATTGGCATGAACATTGTTCAGACCTTGGCCAGTTCTTTCAGATTAATCAGTCTGGATCATGTTGGAACATTATAATTAGTGCTGTAACCTCTTAAATTAGCTTCTAGAGCATTTTGAAAACTTTCTAGAAAATCAACCAAAATCTGAAAATGCAGGTCTGAAACATTTTCATGTTGATTTGAGCCATTTGAGCCAATCATAATCATTTTCATGCCGATCTGAACTATTTCATTACTATCCAGACCATTTCATACCACTTTGAACCATTTTCATGCCGCTCTGATTTATTTTCATGCCGTTCCTACTTCCTGTACCGGTATTTGATACAATTGTAGTAACATATTACATGTGATTTTTAACTTGATATACTGCAGATGACCTACATGACGCAACGTGAACAAGTCCGCGTTCTGTCCATAGATAATGACGTCATTTTTCAGCATACATGTAAAACGTTACCTGATAATGGAATACCATACTAGTGTCTTTTGATATCCAGTTTATCTCTTTACCTTGGAATTCCTAGCCTTGCCTGATAAGCTTGATATCAAAAGACACTACCCTGGTATTCTCTATTTATCAGGTAACCTGCCCTGTATTGACCGAATACGTACTAACTGATAAGATATTGTTGTATCAGGCATTGACTTGATACAAACATCCAGGTTAATACAATAAAGTGAAAATTGATGTTCCATTGGTCGGATAACGTTACCGAATGACGTCAGTGTAATGACACAACGTAAACTAGTCTGCGTTATGTCCATAGATTACGACGTCATCTGACATTCTGTGGTCATTTTTTATCATAAAACGTTACCTGATAAATAGAATACCAGACTACTGTTTTTTGATATCAAGTTTATCAGGTTCGGCTCGGAAACGGTAGGAATTCCTCGGCAAGGCTCAAAATTCCTACGTGTTTCCTAGCCTTTACGTCACAGAAACAAGTCCATATTCTTTTCAACGAAAACAAAGTCATAATTGCTCATTATGTACCTATAGATGTTACCTGATAAATAGAATACTATGTTAGTGCCTTTTGATATCATGTTTATCAGGCTCGGCTCGGACACTGCAGAAATTTCTTGGCAAGCCTCGTGCAGTACACTCAGAGTGGTTTGTCCCTTTTCCCACTCGACCCCGTGATCGGATGGAGAGTGGGCATAAACATTCCTCCCACCGTGTCGGGTGGAAATCCCACCCGTCACGGTGGAGAGGCAAAAATCACCACCGTGGGAATATTTTAAAGACCGAATCTGCTGCACACCGCGTTCCCCCGTGACCCACCGTATTAGCCCACGGCGCACCACGGCGCATCACCGTGCCAGCGTACAGGTAATGTGGTCACATTAAGGTCACATATCGTCACGCGAATCGGCGTAATATCTCCAAAAATGTGTATGGAAGTAAAGGAACATATCTTCATTGCCGACGTCACGTTTATATATATATATATATATTTTGTATATTTTTCCAATCGAAATTTAAATACGGTCATAAGTATTCATTTCCAATAGATCGGTAAATAGAAATTGCGATTATTACCTTAGAGATAATTAGAAATCGTATGGGTCCCGTTAGTTTTCGTTGATTTTATGACCGACGACTTCCGTTTCGGCCTTCAACCAACTCGTCCGTCAGCCAACTCATAATAATACACAATAGCGACATGTCCAATGTTGATCAGTTGACAGTCGACAGGTTGCGGCATGTCGTATGTAGCCGGGTGGAATAAGTTGTGCACTCGAAATCTCGCGATCACGCTTCACGATCGCAACCTATGCGAGAAAACCGCGCGAACACACGAGGTTGTCACATGTCCCTAACAGAACACGTACACATTGTTTTAGGAGACGATTCTTATGTGCAGCCAAAACATGTTTGTATTAAGAAATAGAACAAATGCGGACAAACATCAGTAGTTCTCGACAACAAAAACATAATAAATGTCTTAGGAGACGATTCTAATGTACTGCCAATACATGTTTATTGAAAAGAAAACATATTTCGATACGTATTATTGGTTGCTGTATCGCATCGTCGACCTATACACAAAATCGCGAAAACGCGAGACCAAATCGCGAGACTGCAAAATCGCAAGGCGAAAACATGATATATGTTCTATTGTATTCAATATCGCGTTTTCGCCTCGTGATCGCGCGTTTTTGTGAATGCGATGAGTTCCGTTTTCAAATGGCGCATAAAGAAATATGCCGCCGTGCCCACCTATCCCAAACTAGCACATTTGCGACATATCATTTTCTGTCTAGCTGCACACCTGATGGTGTTTACAATCATCTGTTGGTAATCCAGTTTCACGTGCAAAGTGTGACCTGGTGACCGACATTTAGAATTCGGCAGAAACAAACATATCAAAACAACGCTATGTAGTCGCTCACGTCCATCGCATCGCCCGATAAATTGATAATTACGCATTAGCTTGACATAGTGCATTTTCACATTTGTTTGATTTCTTGATAAAGCAAGATTTGGCAGCACATGAGAATCGTAATTCCTACGTGCTTCCTAGCCATACAATGTGTTTATATTACAGGACAGAAGATAATCGCTCTGACTACTTGGAAGTATGTTAATTAATATAGCTGTACATTGTGTCGCCCAAGCTGGTAAAGGAGGCAAACACAAACAATGCTGCAAGGGACAACCAGCCAAAGACTGGGAGCTACATTAGTGCCCTGTGTGCCACTTACATATACTTGATGGGAACCAACTTCAGTGTGTCTCGAGCAATAATTGTGAAATTTGTTGTGATCATGCTATTGAGCATGTACAGTGCCAAGGATCATCCGCAGTGACGATGGAGCTGTATAGTGTTGAGTTGTGGGAAATTCTGATCATCTTTGGTTTAAGAACGACTGAGACACAAGAGACTCAAGCCAACCAGCTGTCTGAATGAGTGGTGTGCATCCGAAAATTGAAGTACATGTACATGTACTTTTAGTGTATGCTAGGGACCAGAGCTGCAATACGGTTTAGCCTTAAAGAGAAGTTTACCCCCAAAAATGTTTTTCAGTGATGAAATTAGATTCTTATTGTACGGAGCCCCGCAGTGGACATTGGATTTTTTTTTATTAATTTGTTCCCACAAAATAACAATTTGTTAAATTGAGTGGAACGAATTAATAAAAAAAAAAGAATTTACGTTCCCTGTGGGGCTCCGTATCATACAGTATTTTTTTAACCACTAATTGCAATTGTAGTACGTCATTTCATGTTTCATAAACTTGTTAATTGAACAGACATATACAACTATCTCCACCTGTTCTTGATAGTTGTAGGTAGAAAAGTGTGGTGTAGGACAACATATTTTCAGCTGCAATTTTCGAATGCTGAAATGTCAATGCTGATTTGTACTCCCTCATCTATTTCAATGCTGAATTCCTGATTTTCAATGCTGATTTACCACGAAAATATGCTTATCTGGAGCCCTGAGGGGCCATGTTAGAACTAAAATAAAATTGTGTTTCTTTGCTGTAACACGAAAAACCTATATTTATGCCTCGTCTTGGTAAAGCCGTAGGCATATATTATTTGGGCTGTGTCTCCGTGTGTCCGTCCGTCTGTGTCAGGTACATTAAGACGTTCGACAGAGTTTAAAAAATCTGCTATAACTTCTATATTCCTTGAAGGATTACTTAAATATTTCAACACAGCATACTTGTGGACACATGACACTCATCAATTGTGCCCTTAATATGACCTTGACCTTTTAACCATGAGAACTTTGAACATTTTCACACATAAGCTCGCCGGAGCTTCACATTTATATCATAACTTCTATATCCCTTGATGGATTACTTTAATATTTCAATACATCATAGTTGTGGACAAATGCCACACATCAACACTTCCCTTAATATGACCCTGACCTTCTGACCTTCATAAATGTGCTTGTGAATACATATCACTTTGGTTCATTAACTTTGCCACAGTTTCTCCAATCTGGGGGTATTTGTGTGCCAACAGGCCACATTTCTTGTTTATTGATATTTTAATACCTTGTTCAGTAAAAACGTTTTACAATACATATGCAACACTGGTCCATGCACCATTAAAACAGACACACCGATGAAAATAAGTGTTGAGTGCACGTTTAATGCCTAAACCAATCCTAACATTCCGAGTCGTGTTACAGGAAACAAACATTTGTTTAAGAATGACCTTTGATCTGATAAGATGCTTCATCTTATCACCCTGGTAAATAGAGAATACCAGCCTAGTGTCTGTTGATATCAAGTTATCAAGGCTAGGAATCGCGTAGGAAATCCGAGGCTCGCTGCTGCAATTTCCGAGCCGAGTGTTATCACGTATCGTGTTATGTTAGGTGATATTTTGTGTTGAAAATTATTTCACGTTGTTTCATTCCACTGATCATGTAAATGCCTGCTGCGACATTATGTTATCAGTCAGTACGTATTGGGTCAATACAAAACTTTTTAATTGATAAAAGTCTGATTTTAATATTTCTAAGAAGAACATAGATAATGTGTATGTACAGGTATACAGGTATGTTTCACATCATATGGATGCTCTAAGTTCGGGCTACTTGACAGCTATGTTGTCTAAATTGGCTCATTGACAGCTACATTCATTTAAAGTGGCTATATATATACAGAGTTCTGCTTATATGGGCCATGATTGTTTTTTTATCCATGCTGCCATTAATATGACTTGAAACTTTGAACTTTTTCACACATTAAGAAGTGGTCAAATGTTCATGCTATAGAGTTAGAATTACTCGGTTTGACTAGATGTACATGTATATAGTTGTCATCATTCCATCTGGTCATCCCAATATCCATCCATGACAGCTTATATTGTATGCACCCTATAAACCAATGTCAGATACATGTACATGTATGTATGAAATAAATTGAATTATGTGACTGTTTGCAGTTATTACTCTTATTAAAATATGATTATAAAATTTCTGAGCACGAATTGCATGTTTCGAAATAAATCATTTTCATTAATCGTGTTAATCGAGCTTCAGGTCATAAAAAAGTACTTTGGTTATCTGATATAGCCGCGTCAGAATAATCTCTGCTCATCAAGCATTTTATCGACATGGAGTAATAAAATCGTACTGTAATTCGCCACATGATCAAATAGAAACACTACCACGCAGAAATATGTTAAATCCAACCAAGTGTGATGAAATCTGCTGATTGTTCACGTCTAAAGTGGTTATAGTAACTTTATAGAATATATATGCATTTGACAACTTGAAAAGAAATCATAGACGTACATCTGAAACAAAAATAAAATATATATATATAAAAAATCCGCCCTCATGCATCACATTCTGCAAACCCCTTGTTTGAGAACCAAAGTACTTTTTTATGGCCTAATTTATAATTCAGGCTCAATATGGCACAAACTATTTGTTGTGCTTGCTTCTGGAGAGATCAAAATAGTGATAACAATGGCATCTGGGCGTTGCACTTATGTCTCAAGCTGATTAAAGGTATATTTTTAAATGTCATTTCAAATTAAGCAGTTTTATGTATCAATTTGTGTAAATTACATGTGTCTACCAACAAAATATAAATGGTATAGTATACCAGACTGGCTTTGAACATTTATTATACATGTATATGAAACGTTGGATTGTATTTGATCCGAAATTATTTCAACTCCGAAGTAATTCAGGTACTCCGTAAGATTCACAAGTAATAATATTAGTACTAATCCTATTACTTTTGTGGAGTGGGGCTAAGTGACTCTAGTGTGGTGAGGACCTGGCACCAGGTCAGGTTATTCTAATTTCAGGGCTGAATATATTTTTTTTCTGTAAATATTCGGTTCTGTCTTGGGATCCCCCACCCCCACAGCAGGTAACGTACATGTATGCCATTATGGGATTCAACCCCATTAATCCGGCCAAAAATGACCTTAGCTGTTGGTAGGCTGTACACACCATTAAATCAAATCATTCCACAGCCCACCCATGAGGCCCACGTGCTGAAGGGTGGGTGGTGGTCAGGCAAACGCGATGGCGTAAATTAACGGTAGACGGTAGGGGTTCCTCCTTATAGGAAACACGATTTGCCTGGTTTGGCCTTCAGGTACGTTTTTATCATTGGCTCTTTTGTTACCTGAGAGTTGAATTGGGTTATTGCCCATTATAAAAGTAGTAAGATTATTACTGATCGTACTGCTTTTGGGAGGGGGCCAAGTGATTCTGGTGCGAGGACCTGGCATCAGATCAGGATTATTCTGATTTCAGGGTCTGACTATAGTTTTGTTATTGTAAATATTCAGTTTCTGATTTTGGGGATTTTCCCCCCATTTGCAGATGTACTTGGAACATGAACATGTACTTGTACAGGTAATATATGGGATTTAGCACTAAGCCCATTGACCCGGCCTTAAATGACCATAACTGTTGATAGGCCGTTAAACCCCAACAAACAAACACATGTTCAAGGTCAAATTACTTAGATTGTGCTAAAGTTTTGGCAGCATTTGCGGGAAGTTTTGGACTACGATTATTTGTGCAACTCCATGTCCGATTGACTTGAAACTTCATGTACTTGTTTGGGCGGTTGGTTGGCAGCATGCGAAGGGTACATTTAACAGGGGGATGCATTCTTACCGGAATCCCGATATCCCTGGTTTGACTCTCGGGTATATTTTTGTCGTTCTAGTACGTGAGAGTTTAATCCGGTTATACCCATCATAAAGTAATAAGATTAGTACTAATACTATTACTTTTGGGGAGTGGGGCTAAGTGACTCTGGTGTTGTAAGGACCTGCCAGGTTATCCTAATTTCAGGGCTGAATATACTTTTTTTCTGTAAATATCCCGTTCTGATTTTGGGATTTTTGGCTCATACGGGAATAGTACTACAGTTTTCCACTGATCAAGTTCATACTTACCATACATGTCTACTATAAAGTCCCGCTGTGCGTAGCAAAAACATTGTCTCGCCTCTCGAACCCTTACAGAATTATCCCCTCTTTTTTACTACAAAATTCCTATTTTTGGCTCGCACCGCGAACTAATCATACAGTTTTCCACTGATGAGGTTCATACTTACCTTACATGACTACTAACTATAAATTTAAAGTTGCGCAGTGTTTACATTTTTTTTACTCACAACTTAAATCATTACGGAATTTTCCCCATTTTTCGACTCCGAAATTCCCATTTTTTGGCTCGTACAGCGAACTAGTCCTACATTTTCCACCGATCCAATTCGTATTTACTTTAATACCTTACCACCTGCAAATGGTGAAGTGTGTAACACAAAAAAAAAATCACTCTACCTCAAGTCCTTATGGAATTATCCCCCTTTTTCAACTCTGAAATCCGCATTTTTGACGGGTGGCACGATTTACCCAAATCTACCCAAATCTTACCCAAATCTACCCAAATATTCATATAATTACTATATGTGTTAATAAATAAAGCTATACACATCATAATAACGATGTTTGGACTGTACTTACATAATGTATGTCATTAATTTGCTCATACCAGGGCCAAAAATGTTTTGGTTCAAAATGGAAATATTTGTATACAAAATAAAGGGAGAGTACCGCGATAAACTTAATACTAGGAAGCCAAGGTAGATAATCCACTTTATAATGGCCAAATGGGAATTATGGGAAGTGAAATACAAATAAAAAACTGTAGAACCTCTCTAATATTAACATACAAGGAGACAGTGTGAAGGTGTCGACCGTATACAGGCTTTTTCGCCCGCCAGGACGTGTAGCCATCTTGTACATAATCACTTGTTGAGGCTATACCTCTAGGGAAATTTGCAATCACAGTCTGATCAGGGTCTACACTGTTTCCCATATTGTACATAATCGACTATATATAACGAGCTACCCCACTAAAATACACTAATATTGGGCTTTGTCCACATAGAGGTGTGAAAAACATTCAAGCTATTTGACGAGATATACAAA
Organism: Conchocele bisecta; assembly: GCA_029237695.1. Classification (NCBI taxonomy): domain Eukaryota; kingdom Metazoa; phylum Mollusca; class Bivalvia; order Lucinida; family Thyasiridae; genus Conchocele; species Conchocele bisecta. Next base: position 205,194,871 of record CM055265.1, on the reverse strand, counting down.
CCATACACAAATTTAAAAATATATATATTGCATGCATATTAAGGTTCATTTTCATCAATGTTCTTAATACTATTGTTATTGTAGATGAATATTCAGAATATTTATATATATATATAAAGCCTTCCTGTGTGAGTTTTGAAAGGTATCTCCGTAAATTAAATTGCAATAAATAAACTATATATATGTCCAGAAGTCATTTGTGCTAATACAAACATTAATTCAATGCATTATACTTTGTTTGTAACTATTTCAAAGAGTTGTTGGCATATAATTACTCGGCGAAATAAATATTGCAATACTATGGAGGTGACCGGTTAGACAGTTGGACTAGTATATATGTGCCATATGAAATCATGATCGATGGCAACTTAAAGTTAGACAACTGAGACATAATTGATGAGTCTTTATCACGGTAGTCTCCCTTTATAAGAATGATACATGTATATTAATCGCTTTCCCGCGGAAATATGTGCTTTATTCTTCCCTTTCTCGGTCAAAATGTGCTTATTGTATGATATACTAATGATATATTGTTGAAAACGTTTATAATATAATCATAAATGTTATTTTTAATGCAGATTTGGGTAGATTTGGGTAAGATTTGGGTAGATTTGGGTAAATCGTGTTGCCGTTTTTAACTTATATGAAATAGTCCTAAAAAATTTCACCGACCCAATTCATACTTTGCATACCTGGCCACAATCAAGAGGAAATCAATCAATGCACACAAAAATGTTCACTCTACCTCAAATCCTTAATTATTCCCCTTTTCGACTCTTTTTTGTGGGACTTGTACAGCGAAATTTTTTTCCACTGATCAATTCATACCTTGCATACCTGAACACCACCGAGCGCCACAGTGTGTAACACAACAATGTTCACTGCATCCCAAAACCCTAACGTAATTATTCCCTTTTTTAAGATCCAAAATTCCTATTTTTGACATTTACAGTGAGCTATTTGTACATTTTCCACTGATCTAATTCATACTTTGTATACCTGATTACCATCAAGTGCCTCAGTTAGTAACACAAACATTTTCATTCCACCTAAAATCATATAGAGTTATGCCCCATTTGTGACTCAGAAAATGCAACTTTATGGTTGTCTTCTACTATTTTTACAGTAATGGCAGTGTAAATCAGTAATGGCAGTGTGTCCCAGCTATGGTGCCACATTGACTGGTACATCAACGTGCGAACAACATCGTCGTGCCAACGTTGACACAATGGGGACGAATTAATTCGTGGACGGGTTGACTAAATACACAAGTTACATATCGGACGCGTTGCCATGCTCCAGATTAAACTTTTAAAATCCATCAACCTTTATTTATTCCTAACTAATGACAATTATTAGTGTTTGTCTCTCCAATATATCAGATCTACTGGAATGAGTCTGGTTAAATTGTTTAAACAAATACGTTCTTCTCCAGCAACTGATAAACAAATTGGTTCCCTATTTACTTCGCTTCCTTTATTTATTGTGTTGGAGCGGGACCAGAGTAATTGGTTCCCGGCTTACTGATTCGCTGTTGCAATGGCTGGGAACCCGCTTGCTTTATATCGGATGGTCTGCTCTGGCGTATGAACCGGTGATTCGGCCACACGGATGCATTCTAGAATTATCATAGACGCAATCCTGAAAATAAAAATGGCAGCCTCCCAGTCATTCCCGAGTCTCTATTCGCGATTTTACGGAATGGGTCGAGGGTTCCCGAGTGATCAGTGAAGGTAATCCTTACTAATATAGCTTAATTGGGGCAGCGATATTCTTTCACATGATACTGATGCCAGTAATTAGGGCGGCGATATTTAATTCATATCAAACTGAAGCCATTAAGGGATTAACGCCTTTATGCTAATATGTACCTTACCAGTTTGGTGAACCGTGTATTTAACAAGTATCGGACCTGCTCAATACATCAACGATCAGTAACGGTCACTTTATGTTGTGTAGGGTGGGTCAAGGGGCGGGCAGGTTGGGGTTCAATACAAAAACACTAAGAAAGCAGGGGTTCAATAAAATAACAAATATCCTTATGTCACTGAACTCACTTGTCTTAGAAAATACATGTTCCCAATTGTATTTCATCATCGGTCACATGATGTGCGGAAATATACAGTGAAGTATCTCCAAGCTATTATCTAAATACTATATAAGTAGTATAGAGGGAATCAGTTCATTACCGCGACTAATGGGAGCCGTATTTGGGGGTGTTTAAGTAACCACCAATATCAAAAGTTATTTACGGTTTATATGGCGTAAATATGAAAAAATACCGCCACCCTCAATATTCATCCAATTTTATTAAAATTGGTTGAAAAATTGAATTTGGGTGGATTCATTTTTCCGAATTTTGTAAATTCGAAAAACTGATTAACTCGTAATTATTTAATAAACCCCATCAAGTCCAATTATCCCCACTGTCCTCCAATTCTCGATTAATGGTATAGGTAATTCTCCAATCAGCTCCCCCAATCGGGGATTGGAGGATTGGTGCTGGTCGAGGTGGTCCGTGTGTATACCGTCGGATTGTACTCGCCTCTTGTCATAATAGGCCGATACTCCTAACTTTTGCTGCGTATATGTTTTCATAACGCCATCCCTCATTCGGAATCCGCGGTTTTTACCCATGTCTCGTTCCCCCGGTGTCTTCTTCGTCGCGTCCCCACTCCAACGCTTTCTTATATCGGTTCCAGGTTAAAGCGTTCTGCCGGGCAGACAACCCTTTTGCGGAATGTTTTATTTTTCCCTCCGTTTTCTCCGGTAATTTCTCCGCAAAGTAGCACTTGCTCGATAGAGCAATGGCCCGATCTCCGTGAAATTCTACCTTGAAACGGTCAGGCCTTCTGTTACTCTTTTCACGGCACACCAGCCAATATTTTTTTCTCTCTCGTATTCGTCGCGCAGGTGGGGTTTTACCATACTGTCCAAACTTCCGTATTTCTCGCTTCCTTCCGGCGGTTTCGCGCTTACTCCCATGTATAGACTGTCCGTATCCATTTGTATTAATTCTAAATCTGTTCTGTCCGCATATTTATCTAAGAAGTCGTAATAGAATTTAACATTTTCCGTTTGGCCATTTGGTACACGGCTATCCCACGATGGAACGGTCTATTCATAACCGCATTAACTTTTCTAGAAGATATCTCATATGCGTCACCGATCTCCTCCATATCGTGGAAGAACGCGGATCTTAAAGCTTTGTCTACATGGTTCTCGTCTTTCGTGTACGTCGTATTCAAATGTTTTTCGGGAGATTCTATCATCTTCCCGCAGCACGAGTTGCCTATTAATTTTATTATGTTCCCAATGGGGGCTTTACTCCTGTCCTTATCGGCAGCTTACCGTGCATCAGTAACTTCTTGTACAAACCATTTGAACGGCACGCCTGATGTGTACTTAATAACCCTATATATTCCGGTAAGGACAAGTCCGTGCTGTAAATACCACTTCAGTAGGCGGGTGTATATCAATATCTTCTTAGCTTCCATGGACCCAACTAGTTTTTTGCCTGTTCCTCGTTTACGGCCCGTATCTTTCAAATATTTTAACATGTGATCTGGCACTTCCTTCTCCTCAGCTACTCGGTTAATAAATAATGGGGACATCTCTGATAATATATCTTTCAATGTTGTAGGAACCTCTATGTCCACCTCCACAAATCCGAAGAAGTTATCGTTTACTATTCCCTTGGTATCTTTATTTAGGCTTTCAGGATCGTGCGGGTTTTCGGGGGCGGCCACCACTTCTTCCTTACCACAGGGCATCCTCAACATTATTGAATATAAATAAAGGACGTTAGCATCCAACCCCAATACCGCGGCACAACCTTTCCCCTCATCTTCCGGTGTTGATCTAATTTTGGTGACCCCGGCTTCCGTGTATCGGGAAAATACGATTGACGGTCTCCGACCGGCGCCCCTTTCAACATTTCGTACGCCTCAGCCGAGGGTGCATACAGCGGTTCACATTCTGCGGCGGCCTCCGCACTTTCCTTAGTTCTATAGAATTGTACGTGTTCTTTTATTATTCCCCTAAGAAGGTACTGCAGCGCGACTCCGGGCAGGGTAACCGCGTCTTTAAACATGTCAATACCTCTATCCTTGTAAAAATTGGACATCTTACTTATTGCCTCTACAAATGGGGATACGTACAAATCATTATAATATCTCAACCAATCCCGGAATGTTTTCATATTTGTATCGTTATAAATCCTATTACACTCTTCCAGCTGCGCTTCATTTATTTTTTCTTTAGGATTAAATTGGTTGCCCCAGTGATCGATATCTGGTAGCCCCGGATAATCTAATTTATCTGGGGAATCAAACCACTCGTATGGAAAGAACGACTTTTGCCCCTCGCAACCGTACGCCTTTATCCACTTGTCGTATGAGGTTTCTGGACAGAGGTATAATTTTACGTCTAGAAATCTGAAATCGGGTGTAAATAGGAATATTGTCGTGTTTGCCTTTTTCCCCACTAGAACCTTTGGTGTGGTGTCGGTCAATACTCGGACGAAATGTTTTTTTATGAGATTTATATCGTATCGGCTACAATTAAACCCAATTACGGGAACTTGATTGATCCACCTATTTATTTCGCGTTGCTGGGTAACTGGAATTGTATCTATATAGGTGGGCATATATTATTTCCCAACAACTTCTCGCATATTCTTACCCCGTTTCTGTATGTCCTCCATAAAGAGCGCCACCAATTTGGAGGGATCTGTTTCACATATAAGTTATTCCAACACTCTTCGATGCTCACACTTATGGGAACGTGCTCGCTTACAAACTCGAGATTACCTTTCTTACTCCGCCAATTGCAATTGGAGCTACTATCGCCTTCACTCAACACCAATCGCGAATTGGAGGATTTCGATAAATACGCTTCAAAATCGTATACAATCTGGTGCGGATACATTACTGTTCGAGGGGTCGCAACATTGGGATCAACGTCGCCTGTATAAGCACACTCCCAAATTTTAACCAATTTACACTCCTTCGCGATTGCAGCGTTTCTCGCACGAGTTTTATTGAGTTGTGCATACTTCCCCCCAAAGTGGTTGGCACACCCGTGCCAATAACACCCGTGAAATTGGTAAGCTGTGTTGGTTTCACCACAAAACCCATCAACTGGCGCTCCTGCCACAAGTCTCTCACCACCGTGGCCGCAGTATGCAGTGTGAATATGGGGTCCGGTGAACGAGTTTAACCAACTTCTTGCCTTCTTACTCGCGTGAGATCTGGGGTAAAAGGCCTTTTCGAACGCAGATGCTGGTCTGTCGATCTGAGCTTCGTCTCGCCTCGCATACATGTGTTAGCGTGTCTTTTTAAATTATTAGATTGTGGGAATCTCTGATCGCAGGCGCCACAACAATATGTCTTGGTGACCTTGTCCATGTCGGTAATCAAGAACGCGTGATTGTTGTAAATTCCTATTTTCATTTTCTTCGTCCCGAGTTCGTCATAGTGCGCCGCCTCTTTTCTTAAATACAATGTACCATCCTCAACCGGCTCATACACCTCAATTCCTGTCTTACACCACTCCTCCACTTGTTTTAGGTCATCGAACGGCATAGGCCCGGATGGCCGCTTCCATCCTTTATTTTTACAGAAATCTAAATATTCTTGCGCGAAAACTTGCGTCGCTGTTAAGCATCGGTCCGCCCGGAGTTTAGTTGTGTGAATAACTATGCACCTGAATAGACAATGGTCGTCGTTGAATGCGTCCAATGGTTTCATCCCCTTGCGGTTCCGCAACCATTCTGGGAGCAGCCCCCCCCCACCCCCACCCCCCCCCCCGAGCTATGTCTGAGGACTTCATCACCATATCCCCCCAACAAACAGTGTTGGGCTTGGAGGCCAGAATTATTTTAACCGTAACACCCACCCACCACAAACGTCCATTTTGTATTCGGGCGTTCGATTTTGTCGATGTTCAAGCGGGTTTCCTCCTGCTCGTTAACCCACTCACCCACTTCCTCATACTCTCTAAGCCAGGAACTTCCCTGCAGTTGCTTATGAAATATTATTATTGTTTGCCCCCCTCGCTCGTCATTCTCTTCGATGTGCGCTAATTTATATGAAAAGGAATATCTCAAATAGAAACTTCCCGTTAATATCGGCGCAACCTCATCCATTATTCGTTTCGATATGTTTCCCTGAACGCCTCGTTTTAGAGTTATCGACACCACACGACGGCCTTTCTCAATTTTTCTCTCCGTCTGTGCGTAGTATTCCAGAATGTCGTCTCGCTCTTCTATTATTTTTCTTAGGAGCGCAGTTTTCGGTACCCGCCGTTGTGGGTCCAATCTGGATTGGGTCTCCAATTTCAATTCGCGAATTGAGGGTGGGCTTGAGGATTGTAATTCTCGAACTTTTTTGTCGCGTTGGGTGGAAATTTGGTCTTTAGGAGGTTTTTCATCTACTAACTCACTGACCAGTTTGTGAGCTAAATTAGATTTCCTCGTATTTTTTATGACAGCCGGCATAATCTCTTTCTATATACTAATAAATATATTTTCCCAATCCTGGGAATTAATTAACAAATTGTAAAGAGATTGTGTTTCTTCTGAAATATGGTGTATTCGTACAAACGCTCTCAAATTAATAATTTTCTTAAAAATGAATTATAAACAAAACAAATATTTTAATTAATAATTATAAAATTACAAAATTAATTAATAATTTTATAATTTTTTTTAAATTTAATTAATTATAACAGGATTGTTGGTACCCCGAGGGCGGCCAACTGGTCTCATCGGCCCGATAAATCGTCCAACCCGCTCCACCAACCTACATAGTGCCCCTACGGGCCCATCTACGGTCCCACTCCCCTCGAACTTGTGTATGAATTGAATAAATAAAAAATACGGACCACCTATAGAATAAAAGTCCAGCCCATTTTCGTCAGAGCCAAGTTAGACAACTGTGTACTTTCTAAAACGGGTCGTCCTTGTCAGAGTTGTCTCTCTTATACCATACAGCCATTTGGTCAGAGCCAAGTTAGACAACTGTGTACTTCTAAAACGGGTCGTCCTTGTAAGAGTTGCATCTCTTATACCATACAGTCCATTTGGTCAGAGCCAATTAATTAATTAATAAGAAAAAAAGTATATTTGCTAACATATTGGAAGTATGAAAATATTAATCAATAATCTAAAACCGAACACCCCTATTATTAATTAATTAATTAATTAGAAAACACAATAATTAATTATTTAAAACTGAACACCCCCTATTATTATATAGAAAACATTTTGTTTTTCTTATTAATTAATTAATTAATTATGTAATTAATATTTTAAAAAAAATATATTTGCTAACATATAGGAAGTATAAAAATATGCCTGCGAGAAATTTCTTCGGACGAATAAAAATGAGGAAAGTTATGGATGAGAAAATTATTCTGCCTCAACTGATTAGCGGTGTAGAAAAGCTTCATATAACTAAAGACCATTATTACATAGAAAACATAATAATCAATTAAATAATGAATTAATTAATTATTTAAAAAAAGTATATTTGCTAACATATATATGGTATTAGTGCTGCTCCCGAATTCAATTCGCGAATTGAGTGTGGTGTTGTAACTTTTCCACCCACTTTACTCCCAGTTTTAACCTAAAATTATCCCAATCAGTATTCTCAATCTTGGGAAGGGTGGCGCGCGTCTTCGTTCTAATAGTATTTTTTAAATCCTTATATCGAGACATTTCCTCCACCACCAACTCAAATTCAGTGTCTGATATATTGTTATCGGCCAACGCTTTGGACACGATAACGTCGATGCTATTGTTCTCGCGAGAACCAATATTCTGTCGTGCTTTTTACTTTTATTTTCGAATTTTCTTCCCACTACTCTGAACGCCATACACAGCAGTCCCGCCCCAGTGGCTACCCCACTCAAACCCGCGGCAATAGGAATTTCCACGACTGTAGACAATAATGCGGCTGTTCCGGCCCCACCCATTATAGAAATTGCTGCCAGCACGGCGCTCGCCCACTCCACTATGTTTGCCGCGTGTCTATAATTTTTAGCATTCATTTTCCGAGTTTCCCCCTCTTGTTTTAGAATATCCTGCATCTCTACGATATTTTCCAACCTAAAATCTGAACTTCTTTCGCCAAAACCAATATCATCCAATTTCAATTTTCGAATTGGTCGATTGGGGTCCAACATTGTTGGTATTGGAAGCGTGCTCGGAAGCGGTGATTCGTTCATATTTAAATTTTACAAATTTAGTTCAATTAACAATGTCACAACAGTGGAAGAACTCGCTGGGTCAGCGATTTTCGTAACAAAGTTAATAACACTACCTTCGGAAAGTCTAATTGGATCGTCACCGGCGAACAAAACCACCGCTGAACTCTCTCCAGCGAGTTTAGAGACTCCAACCGCCCGTTCATCTCCATCCAGTACGAGATTTACGATGACCGCGCCCACAGGTTTACCCTTAGCATTAACCGAACAGACCGCTATTCGTAGAAGCGTACCTGGAGATGTCATGACGTATTCCCCATATATATTGCTCACTTTGGCACCAAAGGAATATTCATAGACCCCTCATTCAATGGGCCCCGCTTCTCAGCCCAAACTGTGATGATGGGTTTTATGCGGTGTAATAACTTAAACTGCTCTACAGATGTGTCCAACAATGTGGCAAGCTCCTCGATAGCGGTATGGGCCTCAGCACGAACCTTTTCAGAGGTATCCTCAAGGGCTTTGTGAGCGTCTTTACGAACACGTTTAGGTTTATCGGAAACTTCCATAAACTCTGTATGGGCCTCTTCCCGAAATTCGGTTATTTTCCCGCCTAGTTCAGTAAGTGCTGCATGATCCTCTTTCCCAACTTGCATTATTTTTCCGCCGAGATCCTTAAGTCCTGTATGTGCCTCTTCACGAACGTGTGCAGTCGCCGTCAGAACGTCTACTCTAAGCTGTGAGATACTCCTGCGAATCGCGTTTGTGGCCTCCGATATAGTCGTATTGATCAAGGCCTTTGTTTTTTCCGGTAGTTAAAAAATCACCTGTGGGGTTAGATCCGTCGGGAGCTCCAATCTCGATTGGGTTGTTACTCGGATTCTTTGAATTTATATCTGTCACCCAATCGCGATTGGAATTGGAAGAACTACCTGGTCCGTATATACTCATAATGTTGGTTGTTATAAATTATATTACGAACTTGAGTCTAATTCTTTGAATTAATTTGAAATTTCTAGGACGACCGAAATCAGGTAATAGTTCTTCAACTCTCTCGCTTGATCATCAAGAATAGAAACCGTAAATTCGTGGATATGTCCCGATTCCAAAACTTTCATCTTGGGGCATGGGAAGTCTAAGGTCACAGTCTCCCCAAAGAAACAATCACTGGCTTGCACGGTGTTCAGTAATGTGCTGGGAGATCCGTCTACCGTGTTGTACGATGTGTTCACCCGATCCAGATGCACCCTGAGAGTTTTCGTGAAGGCAAAGTCCACCGGGTTATCACCGACGTACTCCCCCGGGCCAAACAAGCCTTTATTCGCGGAGTATGTCTCTCTAAACCCGAGTCGAATACCCAACATCGGGGAGGTCATTATCTGGCTGTCTGGACAGATGGTCATTGTTGCAAGTCCGGTAGCATTCGATACTGTGAGGTTGACTATACCGTCAAGCTCTGTGGAAACAAAGTCTAAGAGCTGTCTTGCTCCCCACAGTCCGGGAGGCAGCTTTACACCTACTTGTTGTCCATCCTTCACATAGTAAACCCCTTCGCTCGTCCCCACATACTGCCACCCAATCGTGAAGGTGATTTATCTGAAACCTACCCGGCGTTTTCCGCAGCAGTTGTCGATTGACTTCTGAAGTTCACAACTCTCTTTTTGAACATTAGTGATAGTAGCAAACATAATAAACTCCGATTAAAATGTCGTTGGATACCAAGGCACTTAGCTTCAATTCAAAGGCAAAGTACGATGGGGGAGGTGTGTACTACCTAACGGCAGGAATCCACTACTTAATTAGAAAGCTAATAAACGCAACAATAAGAGTAAACGAAGACACCAGATTTGATACAACTTTTTCAAACATATTTGATAATTATAGGCTGCCCAAAATTACTACCCAAGAAACCCTAGACGCGTGGAAAGCAACACCGATGCAGTTTTGGAGAACCAGTTAAATTTTGCTGTGTGGTGTGTGTGGTGTCTCTTACATAAACCACATGGCGCATAATGAGAGCGCTTTCTGCGAAAGTGTTTATACATTTCACGTCTACCACACTATTAGGAGGATTCTCAAAGAGATACAAGTGAAAACACCCCAATAGTATCAATGGGACCCTCTATACAGCCCGTACGACCCCAAAGCCTACGAAAGAATATGTGCCGAATTTCAGATTTCTAAAAATACCGACTGGAAACAGAAAACAATTACTAAAAATGGTGGGTTAGGCGATATATTTCTAAACAACAATATCGTAACCCGCAATGGGGGAAGTTTCGATTCAAACACTATGACATTCGGCGCGTCTTCAGATCCACTAGTAGACTGTACGTTTGCCGGCTGTAAATACCTTCCATCTGTCATACGTCACGTTGACTACATAGAACAAAGCGAAAATGCCGATATCGGCTGGGGGACTTTCATTTTGGGTAGGGGGAAGGGGTTCACCAGGGCTGGAGTTGCCCGCCTCAACGACTCCTTTCGCACATACGTCTGGGCCATCCTCGGCGCAAAGATGCAAGCGCGCAGCATTATAATAGGAGACGGGACGGCGTTTGACGCGCAAAAATGGCGCCGAGCAATATGATACTACCAGACGACCCTGTTGACGGTTACAATAATCAGATCGTAATCGCCACCGCCAAGCAAAAAATCGGCCACAACGGTAAAGTGAACACGGATATCATCAAGCTCACCCCAAAGACGGTCGCGAGCGGAGTTGTAAGTGGAACCGACTTAATAAAAACCCCAATTCACGAATTGGATACACCCACCCCAATTCACGAATTGGGTTCCACCAGTTCACCCAATCCAATCATCAACACACCAATCGCGATTGGAGAAATAGGAAGAATTGGAACAGGAGCAGGTGCTGGCGCGGGTGCAGCCGCCGCAACCCAAGATGAGGAGAAATTAGCGCTCGTCGTCGCCCTCATAGTGATCGTACTACTCGCGCTTTGGTTTTAGGAACTCTCGGGTGGAGAATAGTAGGAGACCGGCGATCGCCACGATTAAAGCCCAAGTATTATCGGCGAGCCATCCAGCCGTTTTTGATAATATAGATAACAAGTAGGAGACGACACTCCCGATCAGCCCAGGCAGCGCGGCCGCCGTCTTTCCGGCATATTTAGCCAGGAGACTGGCGAGGGCTTTTATATGCTTTTTTGCCCACTCCTTGGCTCCGCCGGATGGCGCGGCTGCTGGTGCTGGCGAGGGTGCAGCCGCTGCACTACCGCCTCCAGTGATAGCTAGAACTCTGTCGATATAGTCATACCGAGAGCTGCGAGGATGCTTACTATCGTGACGCCCTGCTCTCTGAACAGAGTGCGAAGACGCTCACCAAGTGTCGTCTCCTCGTGCAGAACCCTCAAGATTGTTTCGCGGATCCGACTGATTTCGATGCAGAGAGCCTCACGGCAAGCCGATGCAGCCTCCAAGCGAGCGGCTCTTTCATCCCGCAACGACAGCAGTCGTTCGGTGATTGGCTCGGTAGATTCTCTATCGCCACGGGCTTCCCCAAGTTTTCTTTCTTCTAGCGTGATATGTTCATCCAGCTCCGTGAGTTTGGAGAGGTTATGGACCAGTTCGCCCCGGACCGTTTATAGAGCCTTATCGAATCCCCAGAGTTCGCGAAGAGGTAACGGTGGATCATCCATCGTGCTGAGTATTCCATCTATCTCGTTTTCGCTGAGCTCCATTGTGCGAATAGCGTCGGTGTCTACTCGAGGGAGCTCGCTGAGCTCGACAGTTTCTATCGCGGCATCCGTCGCCATCGTTTTGTCGGTAGACTGTAGGGTCTTTACAACGAGGGCCGGCATAATTTTTTTATCACTCTTCCAATCTAGGAATCCTAGTTCGTCCCTTACGACCTTTGGTCCTCATGTTGATGATTGGGATATTTGATGCTTTTAGTAGCAGCCTACCATACCGATCCACTTCGAAAATATGGGACCTCACCTTTTTTTGCCAAACTGTTGTAGTAGCCGTCTACAGTTGACTTGACTAATTCCTGATTTAGATTAACCAGATTTCTGGTAGCGCCACCTATTTTCCCCAATCGCGATTGGATTGTAGCTGGAGTCTCTATGAATGTAGTTTCGACATTGATGTCGTCATCATCATCGAGATTATCGTCTCGGCCGACTTCGTCCATACCAATATCGTAACCAGCCATATTTAACGATGTATTAAAGAAAAAACCATACGGGTTTAATAGAGTATTTAAATATGTCTTCGAGTCAATACGGTCGCAAACTCAATCCATACCGCATACTGCGGGAGCCCCTTGGGGCGAAAGGCGTGAGACAGAGCGTTGTTATTACGAACAACCCATCGATGATCGACCAGAACCAGCAGCTCTTAGCCCGCTTCCCAAACATCGGAGCTAGCGACGTCATTGTGCCGGGGACTGTTCGCCTCGGTTTAACTATTTCGCCGACGTCGACGGACGTGGACCGAACCGTCGTTCAGAACCTGGGTCGCGCCATCGTCAAGCAGACCATGATAAAGATTTCTGGTAATGGTGTGATGTCGATCGACGACAGCGACGTCTACCATTGCTATCAGGACCTGTGGAAGACGGCGCAAGAGCGCGAAAATGCGGTCTATCAGGGTATTGACACCAGCAAAAATAAGAACGTTACCAGACATAGAATCGGGGCAGGTAACAAGGTATATAACGACGCGAGCGACAACGCGATCGCGCCCGCTTACGGCAACCGCTTCTACATCCCGCTCGACTTTGAGTTGCTGGAGAGTCACATGCCCTACTATCAGAGCGCTTTGGCGGACCGCCTCGAATACGAACTAACATTCAACGACAACGGCCGCGTTCTCATAGCCACTGACATGACATCGACATATACGATCGATAATAATTCGCTGGAGTACGACATGGTCACGATGCCCGAACTCGCACGATTGATCAGAACCCAGTACGCCGGGCGCGTTGCCATACTTTACGACAGAGTTTTTCGCCACCACAAGATGACGAAAGACAAAAGCGACACATTGTGGAATGTTAACGTCAGCGTACCTGCCCGCTAAATGAAAGGCATACTGATGCTGTTCGAGGAGGGTCGATTCGCGCTCGGGGTTAGAAAAACCGACAAATTCTATAAACCCAAAATCACGAAGGTCGAGGTGACGATCGAGGGAGTTCCCAATCAACTCTACAGCCAGGGCCTTCGCGCACACCAGCAGTGGGACGAAGCCAGAAAGCAGTTTGCTGCCGGCTCTAAGCGCTCCCCGGAGGTTGCCGCGGTTGCTAAAGACCTGCAGCTCTCGGCCGTCTCCCTCGCGCAGTTCCTGACTACCAAATACGCGTTATGGCTAGACATGCGAGTCAGCGACGACGACCAAATGCACGGTAGTGGACGGCAAGTTGAGAACGCTAGCGAGGGTGTGACGATCCAGATAACCAAAGAGGCGGATGGAGCTGGCGCAGTGAACGTGTACTTATATATGATCACAGACGCACAACTCAACATCGAAGATGGTCGATACGTCTCAGCACTCTACTAAATCTAAAGATTTAAATAAAAATAAATTTTGTGATGCACACTCTGCCATAATATGTGGGCAAACAGGATGCGGAAAAACAATGTTCATCCTCGACTTGCTCGAGGGGTCATACAGCGATGTCTTTCGCCACATTGTGATCCTGTGTCCCACTGTGCGGCACAACGAGGCTTATCAGCGGCGCCCGTGGATATGGACCGACCCTGAGGTATACGTCATTGACCCCGGTGATAGGCTTCGCGATTGGCTGCGTGGTTTATACCAACTCTTCCAGGGCGAGCCCACCCTATACGTGATTGACGACTGCTCGGCCAAAGTGGCGATGACCAAAAAGAAGGACATGCTCTCCGAAGCTCGCATTTTCGGGCCGCCATGCGGGGCAAAGCGTATGGATCTCCACTCAGAAGTACAACGCCGTCCTCAAGGATCTGCGCGAGCAAACGAAATGGGTCGCCCTCTTTCACTGCAAGTAGCGAGACTCATTCGATGAATGTCTTCGAGAGAACGACGTTATCCCAACGCGCAAGGAGTGCCTGGAGGTTCGACAGATGCTTTCGGAAACTAAGCACACCAAGCTTCTGCTAAAGACTGATCAACCTACAAATTATGAAGTTATCAATTAATTACTGAATTACTGAATAATCTGCTAATATCTACTAATATCTACTAATATCTACTAATATTTACTAATATCTATTAAATAATTTAGTAAATATTACTGAAGTATTACTGAATTATTACTGAATTACTGAATGATTTACTAAATATTACTGAATTATTACTAGTTAGTCATAATTAATTTTAAGAAAATTACAAACAGTTTGATGTTAAAGTTATAAGACTGGTCAGAATAGTACACCCAACACTGTTGGAATAATGAACTGCGACGAACTTCTCGATCAGCTAATGGAAGAAACAGTCGCTCCCACTGCCAAACACGGTATCTTTCCTGAAAGATGATACGACTGCTGATACGGTATCTTTCCTGAAAGATGGTCCGACTGCCGATACGGTACCGCACCCCCAATCCAATCGCGATTGGAAGAATTGGAACAGTGGGATGAAAGAAAATGAAAACACAACGCGAGCGCCTAGCTGCACTGGTTGCTGGGGGTGGGGGGCAATCGGAGCAGTATTTCGGTAGACATCTCTCAGTTTGTCAGGTGGACAAGATGTCAGATGTAGAGGTGGATAAAATGTATGCGCGATACGAGTCTAAATAGGGGCAGAGATGATGAAAACTCTTAGGGCGGCGGCTATTCATTTGTACGCTACCGCTGTCAGTGTCAGAATTCTCCATATATCTGACACCGCGGGGCTCATTGGTGATTTAGAAACTGACCCTTTTTTAGGACACACTCTTAGAACAGCCTGCTGCTCAATTTATCACAAGTTTGGAATGTACTTAGCTCCGCTGACAACCGCGTTGACCACGGCTAAACGCTGTCAATTTGGACATATATGCCCACAAACTATAAGCTCAGAAAATGATGATACAAGGCCCAAATCACCAATTGGAACTGGAGCGACAAGCACCTGCGAGAGTGACGGAACAGCCCTCAACACTGTTGAACCAGAGCACGTTGGATGAACCCTCAGCAGCACAGGTGCGGTTGAACCCAATTGCACGACACAAAAACCCAAAAAGACAGGCAGCTGGGCGGGCAGCGGCTGCCACCGGAAAAGCTAAACAAGATAAAATTCTCGCCTAGCTTCGAGAGGCTAAACTGTCGTTGCAATCGGGGATTGCTGCTCCAGCTGCACCCCCAAGCCAATCGCAATTGGAGTTCGGGGCAGAAACACCAAAACCCCCGAAGGCAGCTGCGGTTCAATCTCCACAGGAACACCAATCGCAATTGGAAGAGCAATCGTGGAGTGCTGTAGCTCCTACCTGGATCATCCCGTGGGTTGTTGGTGGTGGTCTGGCAGTTGTTGGCACCCTGTGTGCGCGGAAATACCTTTCGAGACAACCAGCCGCGGTTCAGAAACCGATTGTGCCCCCATTTAAACATTAATCGCGATCCCTTGTATATGCAATAAATATAATGGCTGAAAACAATGGTAAAATGATAGTGAATGCGCTTTATCACGCCGTGGTGATATCGGGTCTCGGTATCGGGTTTGCTCGACTATCAAAGATGGCCTTCGGAGGGCCCGCTCCCAAGTTGGATATGACCGTGAGAGACATAGGGCTCGCGACCTTAGATGTAGCGTCCGCAGTTGGGACTCGATATTATCTAATTAAAGCTGGAATTCTACCTGCAAATATATGGAAATAAATGGCTGCGATCGGATTAGTGATATTGGGTGCAGTCGCGAGCGCAGGGGCGTTCGGCGGTAGCAACTATTTATTCTCGTTAATAGGAAAAGAATCGGATGAGGAGAAAAAGCGTCACGATTTACCTAGAGATCAACTCAATATCGCAAAGGGTGCATGGGCGGAAAAACAACCGTGCGGACTGGATCAACGAAGAGCTTCGCCGCGAGAATCACGCCGTGCAAACATTCCGGAACGTTGACGAATCCATGCACGAGTACAAGCTGGCATATCCGCAGAATATTCTCGCACCGCTGGATCCCGAGCCCCAACTTTCAGATTCTATGTACCGTCAGAGGCCCAAAAAGACCACGAAATCGCGTTCATCGTCGTGGGAATGGGTGTGGCAGGTCTCGTCAGCTACTATATTGAAAAAGCAATAAGGAAAAGCAATAAGCAATAATTATGTAAAAAAAAAACTGTTTTCAATAATATATATATATACGAGCTTTATTACGCTTTGATCGATGTAGGCTACATGGCCCTTAAACACCGTTTAGCTGGCGCAAAAGGTCTGATCCGTCTGGCCCAAGATGAAAAAGCGGCCACCCTTTTCGCAAAGCGGATGTTAGATTCCTCCGAGTTCCCGCTCCTGAGCTGTAACCTAACCGACAGCTGCAGCGAAACTTCCAAGAACGGTTTAGTATCGACGACGCAGTTACCGGACGATCTGGCGAAAGCATGTTGGAGATTGTTAACCCTACTAGAATACCTCGCATACGATGGACACGCGCAAGCTTGATACCAAACCATCACTTCGCCTAGCGCGCAAGTTAGCGAACACATACTACAGACCCCGCGGCTACTGGAAGTAACTTGCGGCCATCAAGAACCTCGCGGCGGCCAAAAATTCCGGAAACGCCGCCTAGGAATGGCTCAAGAAGCAGGCCATCTGGCAGATCTATTTACCCGCGCCTCACAATATTCCGCGGCCGAAATTCGACGTGCCGGTGCCGAACGAAGTCCACCAAGCAGACCTCCTGTTTCTCCCTCACGATCGCGTCGGTCGCAAGACGTACAAGTACGCACTGACAATCGTTGACGTAGCGACTCGGTATAAGGGGGCTGAGGCGCTGGCCACTAAAGAGTCAAAGGAGGTGACCGAGGCTCTTTCCCGAATATATAAGAGGAGTCCTCTCAAATGACCGAATCTTCTTCAGGTCGATCCCGGCCGCGAGTTCATGGGCGCGGTCTCTCATATATTGTCTAAACACAAAGTTTCTGTCAGACGCGGCCGCGTCAACATCCACCGGGACCAGGGGATCGTGGAGCGGTTCAATCGAACCCTGGCTGAGAGGCTGTTCGGACACCAATATGCCAAGAGCTTGTAGACCCTCATACGCGATCGACCGAGTGTGTGGTTAGGCTGCCCGCCGTGGTCTCCGCATTGAACGGCGAGGTGACCAGATTGATCGGTAAAAAGCCCGTATATGCCATCAAGTCTAAAAAGGTGTCGCACAAACCATCTGCCGTCTCGCGCGGGCGCCCCGTTGGTTTAGTGGAAAAACGGAAAAAACGGTTCAAACAATCGGATGTTGCCGTCCGGTACCTCTATCAACCGGGAGAGCACGAAGGTGATCGCCGCCGCGCGACTGATCCCGTGTGGTCTCTTAATGTATATCATCTGGATCGATATATTACCAAACCCGATGAGCCCGTGCTCTACTATTTGGACGATGGCCCGTCGCGCGGGTTTGTTCGCGAAGAACTTCTTGCGGTGCCTTCTGACACCCAGCTGCCGGTTAAGTTCTGAAGATTCTCATAATTTCCAAATTAACTAATTAAATTTAAAAAAAATCGAAAATTATTAAATAATTACGAGTTAATCAGTTTTTCGAATTTACAAAACTCGGAAAAATGAATCCACCCAAATTCAAGTTTTCAACCAATTTTAATAAAATTGGATGAATATTGAGGGTGGCGGTATTTTTTCATATTTACGCCATATAAACCGTAAATAATGTTTGATATTGGTGGTTACTTAAACACCCCCAAATACGGCTCCCATTAGTCGCGGTAATGAACTCATTCCCTATATACTACTATATAAAAACAAATATATATATACATTCAATCTTCTCTGGACTTGTCTAGATCCTTGGATTGAAGAACTGTGTGAATCTGAAATGAGAAACATGTCGTTATAAATTTGAACATTAATACTATCAATGACTAATACACATCATATATACTTTCATATATCATATGTATTATCGTACTATATATATAATTCGCCTACTCATTATATCGTAATGTACATATTTCCCGTTTTCAATTCACCTGCTCATTATATCATACTATAGCATACTATATATATGTCCAGTTTTCAAACAGGGGCGAAACGACCCGACCACACCATACATATACCACATTTTCGACCAGGGTGAAACGACCCGGTGCGAAACGACCCGGGGCGAACAGGTAACATGGTCGAAACGACTCGACGCCGTAACATCTATGCCGAAACCCCACCCCAAGCAGCGGTTTCGACACGCTGTAATGCGTTGTACATGCGAGTTCCAGATGTCTACATCGCGTGGGATTTTTTGTTTCAATCAATGTCAATGGTGGTGAATGGGAGTTTTGTACCTTTCTAAGTACTATTATATTTACACCCGGGCACATTTGAATTGTTTTGTACATTGTTTAGAAAGGTGTGTTATGTATATACGAACAATAATTGACCATCCAAGACACGCTAGAATCACCTAATCAAAATGCGTGGGCCTAATAATAGTTTTGTTTATCTTTTATTTAAGGGTAGGAATTGGCTAGAGGACCTTCCAAAACCCGGGCATTTGAGCCCAAAAATGGCAGGCCAATGACCGTTGGCCCGTTTGTTTCCGAATTTACTAATATCTGTCATACAGTCGAAATATGTGCATTCAATGAAGGAGGCAATGAGACGGTTACTTTTACCTAGCTAGTTCATTCTCCTATCGCACGAAGCCGGTATGTAAGACCGTGAAAAAGGCTGAGTGTGAGTGTATGTGATATATGGAGATTCCAGTGTTATCCTATATAATGATGATATTTGACGGTTGGTGTCAGGGCATATGTATTAATTAATACACAATTGTAATGCATTATCTTGTCAAAAATAATCTATTAAGAAAGTGTACATGTACATGTAAGGTATATAATGCATTTTGATTGTTACATGTATCGCCATTGTGTCATCCTACTATTATGTTGTATACCTCATGTTGTCATGTCATGTGACCTGGGTGAATAAACGATTATTATTTCTCCGTATGCGTAAGTACGAAGGCCGGTTAGGGTCAAATAAAATACTAAAAAAATAAAATATTTCTCGTACACACGAGAAATAAACACGTACTAACAAGAAACTTTCTCGTACAAACGAGAAACAAACACGTAGTAACGAGAAACATTATCGTACAAACGAGAAACGAACTCGTACGAACGAGAAACGAACTCGTACAAACGAAAACCAAACACGTAGTAACGAGAAAGTTGGTCGTACTAACGAGAAAGTTTCTCGTACGAACGTGAAACAAACTCGTACGAACGAGATACTTTCTCGTACAAACGAGAAACAAACACGTAGTAACGAAAAACTTTCTCGTACGAACTAGAAACTTTCTCGTACAAACGAGAAACAAACACGTAGTAACGAGAACCTTTCGAGAAACCCCACCATTCCAAATGTTGTGGTGGGTGTATGGTGTTTGTTTTGGCCATCTCTTCCAACGTTGGTGGTGGGTGTGGGGTATGACCGCCCTTCACTTGCAATATTTGGGGGTGGGTGTATGACAGAGCAGTTCACTAATTGTAGCAATAGGAGCTGACCCCGTCTGCACTTGTAGCATTAAGGTGGAGAGAGAGGGGTGGGGCTAGGGTGGCCCGTTCGCTTCTTACATCATTGTGGGTGGTTGGCCGCCCTTACACCCAACTTTGGAGGCGGGATAAGGATGATGACCCTTTTCGTTTGGCAATATGATTGGCGGTTAGGGTCAAATGAAATACTAAAACAATTCAAACTTGAATATGTGGTCTGTCGAAACACTGAAGGCCCCGTGGCAGCCATTCAATAAAGAAGCCATTTACTAGAGCGTAAACGTTTCTAGAGTTTCAGAACGCATCACGTTTGTGAGCTTGACCCTGGGTTTAGTGGGGGAGTCACGGACGTGGATGTGTCATGTGGTGGTAGAGGAGCCTTGGACCGATGCGTGGGTGAAATATGAAGCAATTCTTAGGAAGGAAACAGAAAACATAGGTCATTTACCTGTGGTTATGGTTTCGGGACGCATCAAGTATGTGACATTGACCATGGGCTTAGCGGGGGCGGCAAGGACCCCGGTTAAGAATTTGTGAAAAAAATAAACGGACGGACAGACAGACAGACAGACAGATGGATGGAAGAACGGAAAACAGGGCGGCCCTAATAGTTATCGTACAAACAAGAACATTCTCGTACAAACGAGAAAGAAAGACACGTACTAACGAGAAATAAACTCGTATGAACGAGTACCTTTCTCGTACACACGTATAAAATGATGCTCAGTGTTGACGTTGCAGTAGAAGTCGAGACATCATTGCATAGTTGTTCGAATAGTATGGCAACTAAAGACACGTTGATTGTATTATATTATAATCTTGGATTGTCTAATGATGAAAATTTAAGATTTTTAGCAATACACAACCTCATCATAATCAGCAAATCGACTTTAAAACGGACTTTAAGACGACTGTGCCTTTGGCGAAGGAAAAACTATATGCTTTCCTCGCCAATGATGTTCTCCATCTTGTGTTGCTTCCGAAAATGTCCCGCCTGCTTCATGCATGGCCCATTTATAATCGATTTCTCGTTTGTACGAGTTCTTTCCTCGTTTGTACGTGTTTTTTTCTCGTTTGTACGAGTTTATTTCTCGTTTGTACGCGTTTATTTCTCGTTTGTACGAGAATGTTTCTCGTTAATACGAGTTTATTTCTCGTTTGTAAGAGAAAGTTTCTCGTTAGTACGTGTTTATTTCTTTAATATTTTATTTGACCCTAACCTGCCTTCGTACGTAAGGCCTAATAATAGAAACGTGACAATTATATGTATTCCCAGTTCGTCTATAAATATAGTCACACACAGGTTAAAAAGCGCATGGCAGAGATGATATGGTTAAAATGGTTATTTAGTTCTTAATTATGTTTAGAAACAGGCAGAAGGTCAGGGAATTACAAAGTCTAAAGGAGTGTGTGTTTGTTTTGTTTCTCTCTGAACCTCTGCTGCTGTATCCGGAGCGAGTATGCCAGGGCGTCCACCCCCTTTTGAGCTATACTTGGCAGATGTCATGTTTTTCCAAGTCAATAAATAAATGGGAATTCCCCATGTGAAATAATAAAAGCGCAGTTTAACTAGCAACCGCGCACACTCTAAGCAGAGACGATTAGACAACAACGTACACTCGTTACTGTGTCCCAGATGATGTACGTACGTATATGTTTTCAAATTGTATTATTGATTTCAAAGAATTAATTATATTTAGAACTGTTCATATATGTACACTATATATATATCGCGGATATGATTTTTGATAAATACTACCATCACTACCGTGGTAATTGTCACATACATTTAAACAATAAATAGATAAAAGTACAGAGTTTAACGGTACATGCACACGCAGCTGGCACAAAATACCAGGTTATAATATAGGGAGACAGGTAGTTTTGTATGTTCTGTAGATATGACATTTTCACAGGTAGTTTTGTATGTTCTGTAGATATGACATTTTCTGGCAAAACAAACATTCATTCACCATTACCCCACGTATTGATTAGCATTATTATACATTTAATATCAGACGAAAATGTCCACACTTATATCAAGGGCGATAACCGTGTTTCCTTAAAATGTTAGTGCACATTGCTATTTATTCTCTGTATTTATATTTTGATGTGCAATGATCATACTTTATATCTGTCGAAAATATTATTATTTTCAGGTGACGCATTTAATTAGTATAAATAATATAAAAGTATCATGCGTCATTTGCATATGAAAATAGCCTGATACCACCGCGAGTCACTGTCAGTAAAATAAATATTACTAAATGATTATATATGTACACATATATCAGGGTTATCGTATTTTTTAGAGACAGGTGAAATAGTGACACAATTAATGTACAGTCGAACCTCCCCGAACGGCCACCTCTCTACAACAGCCACCTCTCTGTAACAGCCGCTATTTTATATCCCAAATGGATGATTTCCTCTATATCTAACCCTTACACTGCTGAGCATGAACATTGTCGTTTGATGTTGATTTTGCATTCTTCCAATAAAAACATGTTTTGACAGCATTTTAGAATCATTTCCATTGGAAATGATTCTAAAATGCTGTCAAAACATGTTTTTATTGAGAATTATTGAAGAAAATAAATAAACATCAGACGATAAAATTGTATTCAGCATTAACCTCCCTACAACAGCCACCTCTCTATAACAGCCAATTTTGCCTCTTCCCATGGGTGGCTGTTGTAGAGAGGTTGCACTGTATACACTCATTTAATTCCTCTAAAGAACATGTTGTGCCTGCTGAGTGGGCATGTACTCAGTAGGCACAAACTGTTCTTTATAGGAATTAAATATGTGTATAATTGTGTCACTATTCCACCAGTTCTAAAAATTAGGAGTGCCCGCTTTACAAGTAATATATATTTTACTGATAGTGACACGCGTTGGTATAAGGCTATTTTCATAATTATGCAAATGAGGCATGGCATTTTTTAATTATTTATACTAATTAAATGCATGACCTGAACAATAATATTTTCGACAGATTAGATAGTATGATAATTGCACATCAACAAATAAATACAGAGTATAAATAATAATGTCCGTAAATATTTTAAGCAAACACTGTTATCGCCCCTGATATCAGTGTGGAAAGTTACGTCTCGTATAAACTGTATAATAATTCCAATCAATACGTGGGGTAATGGTGAATTAATTTTTACTTTGCCACAAAATATCTCCGATAATGTCTCTGATATAAAGAACAGTTTGTGCCTACTGAGTGTGCATGTACCTTTAATTAGAGAGATAAAAACAACGATATGTATACGTGTTTTCCTGGGATACACGCGTAGCAATACTGACGTAATGATCGCCGTGTTACAGCTATGTGACGTCACTGCATCAGACGTCATGTTTTCATGTTGACAAATTACGTGTCTTGGCATTTCATTAGAATTGTCTCCTTGGAGAATTCTAATGAAATACCAGAATGTGTTTTCATGGAAAAATAAGAAACATATGCTAGCCTATATTTGTGGTCTGTTTATTGTTGTCTGTAGCATGATAAAGATACCACACATTTTCATTGCTTTTTGATACGCACTACTTCTGATTTCAATTGGATTTTTGTCAAGTTTAATTGGGTATTTAAGTAAATACGCACCCTATCTGGAACTCTGTTATTCACACTTGTTTTAGCGTTTCAATGACGTGGCTTGTTTTCCGGCATGGGTATTTTCTGTTTGATTTTTATAAAAATGGAAAAGTTGTGTGAAAATTGTGAGTTCTATTTTTCTTTTTCAGTTTTATTTTGTTTGAATTTTCAGAATCTCCATTTTTCTTATTTGAACATGTACGTAGCCTACTGGTTATATGTTATGGCCGCCATATGTGCATCTCTATAAATGATCTACCATTGTGTACAAATTTCTGTTATACCGACATTTTTGCTGATGACAGAACACAGTACATTGACCACATTTGCTAAATCCCCAGATGTAGTAGCAACAAACCTCAATTATGACCTGGCTGAAGTGGAGTCCTGGTGTCGCGTCAATGATATGTCAGTCAATATTGATAAAACCAAGTCAATGATCCTATCAACTAAACCCAAACTTAAATCTAATAGAGAACTACTTCCAGCTATAATCTTTAATACTATGCAGCTTCCGAAATCATCATGTGTAAAACTACTTGGAATTCACATAGACGAATCCTTATCATGGCAAAGACAGGTAGAAAACATTGTCAAAAAATGCAATTCATTATTATATCTTTTGTGCAAAATAAAAAAGTACCTAACGAAACCTAGCAGAATACTATTCTTTAATTCATACATATTACCACATATCGACTACTGTGCATCTGTTTGGGGAAGTTGCAGCACCGAGTCACTGTCTAAACTTCTTAAAGTACAGAAGAAAGCAGCAATAATTATTTTGGATCAACCTATAGACTACCCCTCCGACAAACTTGTTAAGGAACTTAATTGGATGAAAATAGAAGGCAGAATACAGTATCAAAAATAAATTTAAATGTTTAAGTGCATAAATAACTTATGCCCAACTTATCTAAACACTGCATTTAAACAAACAACATAAAAAAACAATATATATCTACCAAAACCTAATATTGAACTATACAGGTCAACCTTCATCTATTCTGGAGCCAAAATATGGAATGATCTACCAGTGTATCTTAAAACTGCCAAGTCCGTGGAAGATTTTAAGAGCAAATACATAGTACATGTTCAAGCAATTACTCAACATGATTAGCACTTAATTTAATACTCATGTACGGTTTCATCATATATATAAGAAAATCATAATCATGCGATTGTTACATTGTGACTCATGTTTACATGCACTTGTATCATTATTATTTGTTAAATATACGTGTACTTGTATGATCTCAGGAAAGATTGGCTAGGCCAACTGAGCTTCTTCTATAAATAAAGACGTTACTTACTTACTTACTTACTTACTTACTTACTAAGTAAACTCCAAATACTGTGACATGCATATATGAAATCATTAGATGGTTTTAATGACGTTACGTAATGACGTCACGCTTCTGTTATATGATGATACCGCGTTATGGGGCGAAATGCATCCGTATATTATACACATTGCGTTATATAATGATAGTAACTTAATGTTAAAGCTTTATATCATGACTGCTTGGAGAATCGGGAATTATGGTATGTTATTTCTCTTTGAGAAAATTATACATATCTATTTAAAAATGCCTTTGACTGCAAGCAAAACCCTACCATGCATGTTGCAAAGAAGCTTTATAGTTTCGTAATTAAACCTGATATTCACTTGAAATTTTCTCCTGATACTTAACTAAGGTGGGACTTACAGCCTGAGAAAATTGATACGTCTCAAATTACTGTCTTTTTGCAAGATGTCAGATTTTTACGTTTCCAGTTAAATTGAGGAAAAGAATTGTCGTTTCGTGGGAAGGAATTGTTAATTCGAGAGAACGAATTGTTATATCGTGGGAACGAATTGTTAATTCGAGGGAACGAATATTAAATTGAGGGAACGAATTGTTATTTCTTGGGAACGAAATAATAAACAGATCCATGTCCCCTGCGGGGTTCCTTACTTTTCCCTTGACAGGTCGTATATTTAGGATTTTTTTATTGAAGGCAAAATTATGAAGATGTTGCCTAACTTTTAGCAATGTTAAATTTGGATCTCAGATGTGTTGATAACGTGTGCACTGTTATTCCTCCATTTTGTTTCATTATATTGTGGGCATATATGATGGCATATACATGTAACCGTTTGTAAATCGACGAGTATTTCGTTATCAATATAATTGCTATCTTAGAATCAATTAGTTTATCATTCAACGCTGTTACTAAT
The DNA here is from genome assembly GCA_029237695.1 of Conchocele bisecta. Taxonomy (NCBI): domain Eukaryota; kingdom Metazoa; phylum Mollusca; class Bivalvia; order Lucinida; family Thyasiridae; genus Conchocele; species Conchocele bisecta. Next base: position 205,169,188 of record CM055265.1, on the reverse strand, counting down.
TGTAGCCGACTGTCTTCTTTATCATATATCATTTGTAACACGGGTTACACAATTTCACAATACTCGAACATAATACTCGAATAACATTGTAACGACTATCGAATAGGTCTTCGTGTGTGCAATATCGCTCCCGTGGAATACACCGCTGGAGACAATAGCGCTTTATCCGAAACCGTGCACGTACCACCATTATTGGATGTTGCACCGGTTATATCTGGGTGGTTTACCCTGTTTATGCAGACTTGGATGTTAGCCTGAATACCGAGTAGGTCATATCGACTGATGACTGAAGTATTTCAAGTTAATTCGCCAGATATCTCAGGAGCTAGATTGACCGTTAGAACATTAGTTCTTATATTGACACGCGGACAATTAGAGGAAACTTATGTACTAGTGTATGTATATAAACTATCGTATCTATATTCTAGCAGTCGGACATTCAACCATTCTTGTGATCATTTTGTGACACAAGCTTTCACTGGGAACTGGTCAGTACATAAAATTGCCAATATTCTCCTGTACTATACATGAGAATGTTGGCAATTTTTACTTGTAACAAATGTAATGTGAATTTTCTGGATGACTTTCATTTACTCTATGTTTGACACATGTAAAACTCCAACCCCAGTCGCCTGTGCATTCATTTTATAATGCTGGCTGGGAAGTAGTCGTTAATACTTCTAATTAATAATGTCACCGCATCATGGTGGAAACCTGAGTTTGATATCAGAAACTCTAAGTTCGTATCTTGAACGTGATGAACATTGTTATACGATACTTACCTTTTCTAGAATCGTGACTGTGCTTTGGTTGTGTGACTGTGCTTTGGTGAACCATCGAGAGGACGTTGTCCGTACTGTCTTCAATATTCATTATTTGTGTATGATCATTATTTGTAAATACATCATCATTGTAACTATGTACCTTGTTATGCTCTTTCCACAACGTGCTTGGTGTTCCGACACAACAATAAACTGTCCCAGTGTCACCCTGGCGTGATAAACGCAAACGCCACTAAATCATTGCGGGTCACAGGACGTCAGCGCAGAATTTCATGCACGGACAATCGGCTGTGTAGTAATCTAACTTTTTGGTTGCTGCATTTTTCTTTGTTCAGTCAACATATGCACTGTTCTGCCTGCGCATCCGCACAGTCTGACCAGGTTCTGCATGTTTCCGTATTCAGTCCAAATCGATGAAGGGTCCGCCATGGTTCTTACTTGTTAAAGGTACATGCCAACTCAGTATAGACACAACCTGTTCTTAGTACTGTTCTTTATATCTGAGACATTTTCTGGCAAACAAAACATTCATTCACCATTAGCCCACGTAATGATTGGCACTATTATACATTTTATATCCGACGTAAATTTCCATATTGATATCAGGGGCGATAGCTGTGTTTCCTTAAAATGTTAACGGACATAGCTATTTATTGTCTGTATTTATTTGTTGGTGTTCAATGACCATACTTTATAATCTGTCCAAAATATATTTTTTCAGTAATTAGTATAATTAATTTAAAAATAGCATGCCTCATTTGCATATGAAAATAGCCGGGTACCACCGCGCGTCACTATCAGCAAAATAAACATTAATAAATGATTATATCTGTATAGCGGGCACTCGTAATTTTTAGAACTGCTGGAACAGTGGCACACTTATACACTTATTTAATGTATATACAGAACATATTGTGCCTACTGAATGGGCATGTACCTTTAATATTTTGATTATATACCTCAATATGTTGCACTATCAATGATGTAAGTGTCCACATATGTCCAAATGCAATGGTATGACTCTTGATTATCCTAACTACAGGATGGATTTATAAATAAGTCTCGTTTAACTTTTACTATATAATTTCTAAACTAGTGATGTTCCCGATGCTTCGGTCATTTGCTGAAAATATAGTAAATTTCATCACTCATAGTACATTTACACTCAAACCACACCCAGGGAGAGGTACGTATATTAGCTAGAAGCTACATGTTTCTTCAATGGCCGTAAATTCAGATCTTAAAGGGTTTGTACAATACATTCCGCCTCTATACTTCTGACGTAGTCGTAATATGCCACGTGTTACTGTGCTTACCAATCTATGATCTGGGCAAGGCTCCAAGATCCACCCAAACAACACCCATTTGCATCATTATGTAGTGACGTTATTTTATGATTATTCAATATATCGGGTAATCTATCTCTGTCGTGAAATGGCTTTTAAGCACACTACTAGTTAGATGCGAGCCTCCTCGCAGCTTATGTAGCCGGTTCTGAAAATACAGTCAGATATCACGGCGCTATTTTTTCTTGTGGCGCGTATGTATACATCTTGTATCTGGGTCATTGTTAACGACTCGTTTTATGCTATTTTACATTTCACATTTATTAGAATGCATATCTTTGGTACATAATTAATTGCAGAAAAACCAATGGAACCTCAGATTTAGCCGTTCACTTTCCACAAATGAAACGGCCTATTTTGGTCGCGTGTGTAAACCCGAATCACACCTGTCTGGCACCTGTCTGAATTTTTTCATTCACAACTACGGCGTGTACAAATTTGCATAAAACAACACTATATAACCACAGGTGTTTGAAGAGTGAATCCGGATATGGAATATCCACCCTTATCGTATCGCCGTATTTCGCCGATATTGATTTCGAAAATCAGTCATATTTTCCTTAAATGATTTCGAAAATAAAAAACATACTGTGACCACTCATTTGAACCGTGTCGTCGCGATGGTTCACTCATTTGAATCGTCGCGTCGGCATATTTCGAATGAGTGGCAATAGCGTACACTTTCACTTACAATAATTGAGCCCGGATATAGAATTATCACCCTTATCGCATCGCCGTATTCGCCGATATTGATTTCGAAAATTGATAACAATTTCAGAGCTCATGCGGATGTGTATGTAATGCATAAAAATCAAATGCTAAGCCTTTCTGGATTCGTCCTGTTTATATACAGCTCCTTCACCTCTCCACATACATTATATGTCGAGTGTTATACAGTTTCCCATAACACCATTTACTACCATTACTCTATTTGAAATATTTAAATGAGAATATACTAAAACACTGTTTACCACCCATTTCAGTTGGACTCGCAGCTCAGTACTTTCAGTACTTTGATTGTATATAGAAACACGCGAAGACAACTCTAGTTATCACTGGACATTATGTTACCAATTAGACGAACCATGTGCAGGTCTAATTTACGAGAAAACATTTATGATTTCAAAATTCAAGAGCAACCAGTCAGAGGCGTCGGAAGCAAAATATAATATTGGGGCGGCGGCAGTGCAGCGAGGGAGTGCTAGGGGTCCATTTTTTTTTTAATTCTAGATGGAATTTCCTGCATTCTGTTGCATTTAAGAGACACCATTAGTAGGTATCTCATACATATTTTTGAAGCAAAAGCACTGGTAAAAAGCTGTCCAAATCGCCGCCCCCGTTCCGACGCCGTAAAATCGATAATAGAGATTTTTCTACAAAACTTAAAACAGGGATCCTGTAAATCCGGAACGATGGACGAAAGCCGGAACAAAGGCTCCGTGAAACAGAATGGACCGTATTCTATTACAGATAGTTCATAGTTCAGTTCAGAGTCGGTGAAGGATCCGCCATGGTTTTTACTTGTTATAGTGGAACATCTCTAAAACCGGACACCCTGGGCTCCCAGGGTGTCCGGTTTTGAGATATTCCACTGTAACCCTGGAATATGAGCACTCCAATATATTTTTGTGAACTTTGCAATCACGAACACACAATAATATCAGACATAACTGTCAGAGAAACCAATTAAATCAGACAAACAAATGTTTTCTAGCTGTCCGGTTTAGAGAGGTTCCACTGTACTATTTTTATTTAATTACCTCAATATGATAGTTCAGTGTGTGGAGGAGACAACTCCGACAGGGAAGGATGCTGGTATTGTTCACAGGTGGAAGGGCGGACCTGTGATATACAAAATGCCCAGGAAAATAGTACGAGACCAAGTGGTGGGGTAGTGGGATTTTTTAATGGGCATTTGTACAGTACGAGACCAGGTGGGTGGGGTAAAGAGATTTATTTTTAAGGACTTTTTTTCTGTCACAGGTCCGAGTTTTCCACCTCTGGTATGGTTAGCTCGGCGTTTCGAATCCCACTCACATGCTTTTCTTGTTTCCCCATAATCAATTATTTTTCTGTCCGTGTTGTTTATGTGAACCTGCTTTTTTTCAAAAGGTGAATTTTCAATTCGATGGAATATACAGTACACCCTCCAGGGGCGGATCTGGAGTGGGGGGGGGGGGTTCCAGGGTAGCACAGCTCAATATATCACTCGGCATTATTTTACCAATTAGACGAACAATGTGCAGGTCTAATTTACGAGAAAACATTTATGATTTCAAAATACAAGAGAAACCACTATTCTCATTCGGGAACCCTCGACGTATTCCGTAAACTCGATCATAGAGATTTTTCTATAAAGCTTAAAACACGGATCCTGTAAACATGGTAAATCCTGAACGATGGACGAAAGCTGGAACAAAGACTCCGTGAAACAGAATGCACTATTCTGTACAAATAGTTCTGTTCAGAGTCGGTGAAGGATCCGCCATGGTTTTTACTTGTTGTAGTGGAACATCTCTAAACCGGACACCCTGGGGGTCCCAGGGTGTCCGGTTTAGAGATATTCACCCTGGAATATGAGCACTAAGTTATGTTTGTGAACTGTGCAATCTCGAACACACAATAATATCAGACATAACTATCAGAGAAACCAATTAAATCAGACAAACAAATGTTTTCTACCTGTCCGGTTTAGAGAGGTTCCACTGTACTATTTTTATTTAATTACCTCAATATGATAGTTCAGTGTGTGGAGGAGACAACTCCGACAGGGAAGGATGCTGGTATTGTTCACAGGTGGAAGAGCGGACCTGTGATACAAAAAATGCCCATGAAAACAGTACGAGACCAAGTGGTCGGGTAGTGGGATTTTTTAATGGGCATTTTACAGTACGAGACCAGGTGGGTGGGGTAAACAGATTTATTTGTATGGAATTTTTTGTGTCACAGGTCCGAGTTTTCCACCTGTGGTATGGTTAGCTCGGCGTTTCGAATCCCACTCACATGCTCTTCTTTTTTCCCAATAATCAATTATTTTTCTGTTTGTGTTCTTTATGTGAATCTGCTTTTTTTTTAAATGGTGAATTTTCAATTTCTCAATATCTGATCTACAGTTAACATGTTCAAGTCGCTCATATTTAGCCTCTTACCAAGCCCATCAAGCATGTTCTTGTAATTCGCCAGTTGCGTACGGGGGTAGATTGCAAGAGTTACTGTTCGCAACTAGTAATTCACACTATGTAGATATAATGACTATATCCAGTAATCTGTATATATCTACTGTCAGACTCCCATGCATATAGTTACAGTGCTACAGTACTTTGATTGCGTCATATATTGGCACTCAATCGCCTACTCTTATCGATCAATTCGATGGAATATACAGAACACCCTCCAGGGTCAGATCTGGAGGGGGGGGGTCCAGGGTAGCAGAGCTCAAGATATCACTGTGCATTATTTTACCAATTAGACGAACAATGTTCAGGTCTAATTTGCGAGAAAACATTTATGATTTCAAAATACAAGAGAAACCACTATTCTCACTCGGGAACCCTCGAATTATTCCGTAAAATCGATAGTAGAGATTTTTCTATAAAGCTTAAAACAGGGATCCTGTAAATCCGGAACGATGGACGAAAGCCGGAACAAAGGCTCCGTGAAACAGAATGGACCGTATTCTATTACAAATAGTTCAGTTCAGAGTCGGTGAAGGATCCGCCATGGTTTTTAATTGTTATAGTTTAACATCTCTAAACCGGACACCATGTGGCTCCCAGGGTGTCCGGTTTAGAGATATTCCACTGCAAGCCTGGAATATGAGCGCTCCAAGGTATATTTGTGTACTGTGCAATCACGAACACACAATAATATCAGACATAGCTGTCAGAGAAACCAATTAAATCAGACAACCAAATGTTTTCTAGCTTTCCGGTTCAGAGAGGTTCCACTGTACTATTTTTTTTTAATTACCTCAATATGATAGTTCAGTGTGTGGAGGAGACAACTCCGACAGGGAAGGATGCTGGTATTGTTCACAGGTGGAAGGGCGGACCTGTGATATACAAAATGCCCAGGAAAATAGTACGAGACCAAGTGGTGGGGTAGTGGGATTTTTTAATGGGCATTTGTACAGTACGAGACCAGGTGGGTGGGGTAAAGAGATTTATTTTTAAGGACTTTTTTCTGTCACAGGTCCGAGTTTTCCACCTCTGGTATGGTTAGCTCGGCGTTTCGAATCCCACTCGCATGCTTTTCTTGTTTCCCCATAATCAATTATTTTTCTGTCCGTGTTGTTTATGTGAACCTGCTTTTTTTCAAAAGGTGAATTTTCAATTCGATGGAATATACAGTACACCCTCCAGGGGCGGATCTGGAGGGGGTGGGGTTCCAGGGTAGCACAGCTCAATATATCACTCGGCATTATTTTACCAATTAGACGAACAATGTGCAGGTCTAATTTACGAGAAAACATTTATGATTTCAAAATACAAGAGAAACTACTATTCTCATTCGGGAACCCTCGACGTATTCCGTAAACTCGATCATAGAGATTGTTCTATAAAGCTTAAAACACGGATCCTGTAAATCCGGAACGATGGACGAAAGCTGGAACAAAGGCTCCGTGAAACAGAATGCACTATTCTGTACAAATAGTTCTGTTCAGAGTCGGTGAAGGATCCGCCATGGTTTTTACTTGTTGTAGTGGAACATCTTTAAACCGGACACCCTGGGGGTCCCAGGGTGTCCGGTTTAGAGATATTCCACTGTAACCCTGGAATATGAGCACTAAGATATGTTTGTGAACTGTGCAATCACGAACACACAATAATATCAGACATAACTATCAGAGAAACCAATTAAATCAGACAAACAAATGTTTTCTAGCTGTCCGGTTTAGAGAGGTTCCACTGTACTATTTTTATTTAATTACCTCAATATGATAGTTCAGTGTGTGGAGGAGACAACTCCGACAGGGAAGGATGCTGGTTTTGTTCACATGTGGAAGAGCGGACCTGTGATACAAAAAATGCCCATGAAAACAGTACGAGACCAAGTGGTCGGGTAGTGGGATTTTTTAATGGGCATTTTTACAGTACGAGAGCAGGTGGGTGGGGTAAAGAGATTTATTTGTATGGACTTTTTTGTGTCACAGGTCCGAGTTTTCCACCTGTGGTATGGTTAGCTCGGCGTTTCGAATCCCACTCACATGCTCCTTTTTTTCCCAATAATCAATTATTTTTCTGTTTGTGTTCTTTATGTGAATCTGCTTTTTTTTTAAATGGTGAATTTTCAATTTCTCAATATCTGATCTACAGTTAACATGTTCAAGTCGCTCATATTTAGCCTCTTATCAAGCCCATCAAGCATGTTCTTGTAACTTGCCAGTTACGTACGGGGGTTGATTGCAAGAGTTACTGTTCGCAACTAGTAATTCACACTATGTAGATATAATGACTATATCCAGTAATCTGTATATATCTACTGTCAGACTCCCATGCATAGTTACAGTGCTACAGTACTTTGATTGCCCATATATTGGCACTCAACCGCCTACTATTGTCGATCAATACGATGGAATATACAGTACACCCTCCAGGGTCGGATCTGGAGGGGGGGGGGGGGGGGTCCTGGTAGCACAGCTCAAGATATCACTGGGCATTATTTTACCAATTAGACGAACAATGTGCAGGTCTAATTTACGAGAAAACATTTATGATTTCAAAATACAAGAGAAACCACTATTCTCACTCGGGAACCCTCGACATATTCCGTAAAATCGATCGAGATTTTCCTATAAAGCTTAAAACAGGGATCCTGTAAATCCGGAACGATGGACGAAAGCTGGAACAAAGGCTCCGTGATACAGAATGCACTATTCTGTTACAAATAGTTCAGTGCAGAGTCGGTGAAGGATCCGCCATGGTTTTTACTTGTTATAGTGGAACATCTCTAAACCGGACACCATGTGGCTCCCAGGGTGTCCGGTTTTGAGATATTCCACTGTAACCCTGGAATATGAGCACTCCAAGATATGTTTGTGTACTGTGCAATCACGAACACACAATAATATCAGACATAACTGTCAGAGAAACCAATTAAATGAGACAAACAAATGTTTTCTAGCTGTCCGGTTTAGAGAGGTTCCGCTGTACTATTTTTAGTTAATTACCTCAATATGATAGTTCAGTGTGTGGAGGAGCGGACCTGTGATACAAAAAATGCCCATGAAAACAGTACGAGACCAAGTGGTGGGTAGTGGGATTTTTTTATTGAATGGGCATTTTTACAGTACGAGACCAGGTGGGTGGGGTAAAGAGATTTATTTTTATGGACATTTTTGTGTCAGAGGTCCGAGTTTTTCACCTGTGGTATGGTTAGCTCGGCGTTTCGAATCCCACTCACATGCTCTTCTTGTTTCCCCATAATCGATTATGTTTCTGTTTGTGTTCTTTATGTGAACATGATTTTTTTCAAATGGTGAATTTTCAATTTCTCAATATCTGATCTACGTACAGTTAACATGTTCAAGTCGCTCAAATTTAGCCTCTTACCAAGCCCATCAAGCATGTTCTTGTAATTCGCTAGTTGCGTACGAGGGTAGATTGCAAGAGTTACTGTTCGCAACTAGTAATTCACACTATGTAGATATACTGACTATATCCAATAATCTGTATATATCTACTGTCAGACTCCCATGCATATAGTTACAATGCTACAGTACTTTGATTGCGTCATATATTGGCACTCAATCGCCTACTCTTATCGATCAATTCGATGGAATGTACACAACACCCTCCAGGGGCGGATCTGGAGGGGGGGGGGTCCAGGGTAGCAGAGCTCAAGATATCACTGGGCATTATTTTACCAATTAGACGAACAATGTGCAGGTCTAATTTGCGAGAAAACATTTATGATTTCAAAATACAAGAGAAACCACTATTCTCACTCGGGAACCCTCTTACCATTACGCCACTATTATCCACCATTATCCACCATTACGCCCCATTTCCCCCATGATTCAAATATTCTACTATTACGCAATTTAGTGACACCGCTATTTATAGAATGAGAATTTCCATGTGATATTTTTAGAATCGTCTAATCATAGGCACAAAATGGGAATTCTTGTGCTATAAATAGGCAGACCGAGCGGGCGCACGATTCACCCAAATCCTCCCCAAATCCTCATTTCCCCCCAAATCCTCCCCAAATCCTCATGTAATGAATAAGTTATCCAATTAATATGTCTCAAAACCATTTAATATCGTTCTTAAGAAGTTATTGAACCCGATTTGAATACGTTTTTATGGTAAAAAGAGTCTTATTTCGAAGTTTTAATTTAACTTGGGCATTCTAGCAGCCAAGGGAGATCATCCAAAATAAATTATGAGATAAATGCAAGGGAGATAAATGAAACATGCAAGTTATTTACCATTCCAAATGTTTATTCATCTGTTTTTTTTTATCTCAGTCAATCAATCAATCAATCAATCAAATTCAGCATATATAGCTTGAAAATATGACCACGTCCGTAAATGTCAAATGTCTATGCAGTACGGGCCCGATATGCAGCAAATCATCCCCAAATGTTCATATTTTGATTGATTGATTGATTGATTGATTGAGATTGATTGATTGATTGATTGATTGATTGATTGATTGCTTGCTTGCTTGCTTGCTTGCTTGCTTGCTTGCTTGCTCTTGCTTGCTTGCTTGCTTACTTGCTTTGCTTGATTGATTGATTGATTGATTATTTGATTGATATCAAAACAGATGAATAGTATTATACACATTTGGAAAGGTAAATAACTTGCATGTTTCAATTTCAAATGGGTCAAACAACATTTATCTCCCTTGTATTTATCTCATAATTTATTTTGGATGATCTCCCTTGGCTGCTAGAATGCCTAAGTTAAATTAAAACATCGAAATAAGACTCTTTTTACCATAAAAACGTATTCAAATCGGGTTCATTAACTTCTTAAGAACGATATTAAAAGGTTTTGAGACATATTAATTGGATAACTTATTCATTACATGAGGATTTGTGGAGGATTTGGGGGAAAATGAGGATTTGGGGAGGATTTCGGTGAATCGTGCGGCCCAGACCAAGGGGTATTTTGGACTTTAGACTGTTGCTCCCTCCTACACGTAGTGATGCCAACGAGTTACATATAGGACATCGATAATAATATTTTAAAAAATAATTCAAAAAAATAGGCTAGGCTATTGGCTGCTATTTATAAAGGTTTGTAGATTATGGTTTGTAGATACAGTAGCTATTTTATTGTTTCGTTTAGTAAGTAGAGTATCCAAAGGAACAAAGGACCACAGGGCTACTAAAATACATGAATTCAAGTGGGTGGGGGATATTCAACATTGCCTGTGCAAAGGACCAGTGATAATGACATATATATATGTATAAAACCTGTATGCACATGTAGATCTTAGTTCTATGTGATAGAACGGCTGCAAATCTATTTTTGCAATATTTTATTCTCTTTATTTGCACACCAACAACAACAACACACAAAGTTGCTGAGATTTTGTCGCACAAAACTAGGCTAATGTAGATCTGTGTATGCAGGGCTCCAGATTAGTAATTGAGTAGTGTCACTCCATCATTATGTCTCCCCATGAATGGGGAGACATAATGGTTTTGGCTTGGTTGTCTGTCCGTCCGTCCGTGTGTCCGTTACAAAATTTGTGTCGTGCATATCTCCAAAATTTGTTGAGTTACAGTCGTGAAACTTTACAGGGATACTTGTCATCGTGTGAAGTTGCGCACCTGGGTTTTTTAGATGCGGATTCATCCTGTATTTATAGTTATTGCCCTTGACTTAGCGAAAATTGAGGATTTTCAACTTGTGTCGCGCGTATCTCTAAATGTATTTCAGTTAGTCGTGAAACTTTACAGGAATACTGGTCATTGTGTGAAGTTGCGCACCTGGGGTTTTAGATGCGCATTCATCCAGTATTCACGGAGTTATGGCCCTTGACTTAGTGAAAAGTGGGGATATTCAACTTGTGTCGCGCGTATCTTCAAAAGTATGCAGAAAATACAAGGTAGCTACTTTTTCTTCTGAGTACATATTGCAACTACTTGACCTATATACTGTTTCACAGTATAGATTTGCTAGTTGCAGCCTTTAACTCTGACCCTCCCGTACGGTTACAGGCTGCACCTATAGATTTGCATGGTAGATAGAAATTGTTTGTTCTGGCTCTGAGTACATAACGACTGGATCATGCCGTCTTCTCACCAACTTGTCAACACCCGTTGACCATTTCGTTTTTCTGACAGGAAAGGAAACATGACAGCGGGGTCAAAAATCGTCACGTCACAACAGATGCAGAACGCATCACACTTCATTTACATGTGTCCTGCCACACAAAATAATCCATTCCAAACTGCAGATCTTGGCTGTGTACTAGAGACCTAGACATAGCACTATGACTTTCACTAGCGAAGAAAATAATAAATGAAAAAAGTCAGATAATGAAAAATAGAAGTTAAACATGATATAGAGACATGTTGTTCTGAGTACATAACTCTAATTACATTTCATTACATTGCACTACATAAGAGTTATGACGTAGTTCTATTTGTAAATGTGCGTTTTAACGCAAGTCGAAATAATGGTGATTTTTATACGTATGATGCTCAAATTACATGTACATAGTGAAGTATGTTATACTTTATAAACCATATATGCATGTGACACAAGTAATACTTCATAAAAATGGTTCTACACAGCAATTTCATGGATAAACTGAGATGTTTACTCTGGATCGCCAGTTCTTCTTACATTGCCCGGTGTCAGTATAGTTTCCTTCCTGCTGATCTATATATAACTTCAAGGGCGTTTCGGACCGTAACAGATTCGTTATTTATGTTTGATTTTTTTGTCCCAAGTTTAAACTTAATGATATATTAACAGTGAGCATGCGAAAGGTTCATATATCATATGTGATACAGAACTTTTGCGTATATGTTGATTACGCATAGTAAAAAATGGCAAGGTTGTCCCGAAACGATTTTGGTCCGAGCTTGCTAGCGTCCGAATCGTTAAAATACTATAAATTACTGATTGAGGCCTTGGTATGTCAAAAAAATAGAAAAAAAACATGTACCACTTATATTTTCAATGCATTTTAAATCTTAATTACATACTTGTAATGTTATTAAATGTAGTGATTAACATTTATATATACAAGTTTACTTATTATACCCCCACAAACAAAGTTTGAGGGGGTATATAGGAGTCAGCTTGTTGGTCGATCGGTCTGTTGGAAATTCCCTTCCGCTCTACATCTTCTACACCGATGCATGGATTATCAAATGGCTGGGAAAAAATGTTTCTCATGATGAGAAGGTGTGTCGCGATCAATAACCACGCACCTACGTCCAAGGTCAAGGTCACAGTTGAAGGTCAAAGGTCAAACCTATTGAAATTCCCTTCCGCTCTATATCTTCTACACCGATGCATGGATTATCACACTATGCCCAGGGTCAAGGTCACAGACTTGATGCCTTTGAAACCTTAACGCTCGATTAAATGGCTTATAATCAAAAATGCCTCGCTTTCTTTGGCTGCCAGTGGGGGTATTCGTGTGCCGACAGGCCACATTTCTAGTTTTATTTTAAATGAGAATAATACATGAATTAATGTAGTTTTACACCGAATATAGCACTCATCAACGCATTATAATTTGAAGAGTTGCCCGTGCAATCATTCGTATTATAAGAAGACACACACAAATCAGCAGAAACAACAAAAACAATGGATGCAAAACAACGTTTTTGACATTGTTAAAACAAAGTTCAATTTAACATTTGGTAGTCTAAAAGTTGAACAAGAAAGGGGTTTACGGAAGTTGTTGGCCGCGAAGAACGTGTGCTGCGTTCTGCCAACATTATATGGAAAAAGTGTGCTATTTTATTTGCCACCACTATGTTGAATGAGATACACGGGGTCGACACTTACAAAACAATAGTTCTGTCGCCATTGAGGAGTTTAATGGCCCAACAATCAGATTCCTTAAATAAAATGGGAGTGGCCAGTGCCATTTTGTGCTCCAACAGAGAAATGTCTGCTGAAAACTATGAAGGTATTATTTTCATACACCACATGTAAATTTATCACATGTTACTACATGAATAGTTACATATGACATTGACACACTGTTTTCTAAGTGCATACTGTGGCCGAAATTTGAGGGAGGTACTATATAGACAAGGGACAAGTGTAGTGAGTATGCACCATAGACCAGAGTGTGATGTACTGCATAGTGAGTACCGGGCCGCCTGCTACACTGCATATGTCACGGTATGAATCTAGTAACTCGGGAGAGAAGATGTGTGTCTGTGCTAGGTTAGCTCAGTCGGTGTAGCGACCGCGTTGTGTAAGCGACATGTGCCGGGTGCGAGTCCCGGGTCGGGTGCATATTTTCTCTTCCAGTCAACTTGTCACACATGTTATAAAGGCAGTTTCAATAATTTACCCTCGTAACAGTAAACTCTGTAGTTGTAGCAACTCTTCCCCTTTTTACTACAACCGAGGGCGGAGGTGACGTGGCCGTCCTCTTCTTCACTGCTGCATCTATGCGTACTGATGATGCACATTGTTTATTTTTTATATATTTTTTTTGTTAGCTCAATTTCTGCTTGCGACAAGGATTTTTTTATTCTATAAATTTTTGAAACTTTTCTGAAACAAGGTGTACATATAAAATCATTGTTACTTTGAACATGTTGAATGTGGTCTATATAGGTAAGAGCTTCAGAAATTTTAACACCTGCTCTTATGGTGGCCGTCAATTTTCTCTTTGTTTCCCCTTTTTTACAACTATTGAATATTACAGAACACGAAACACAAGACAAGTTTATGTCGCCATTTTTAACACGTAGCACGGGAAGTGAAAGGGCCACAATTATGTATAGACTTCGGGAAGATAAATATGTCAATACAGATAGGGTAACGTCCACAATTATGTCCCATTTCCCATTCCCATCCAGTTCATTGACATTGACGCATATTCATATTTATCAATAAAAACATATTTTAAAAGTGTATACACTGAGTTATTTGATTGCTTAAAACTTATTAACATGCGGCATATTAAATATAAATTCAACATGTCGCCAGAATATGTGGTTGTGAGTGGAGAAATGGGGATGATGGTATTTGCCACCATTGTAGATCGACATGTGACTTTGTACGTTTGGACATCTGCGTAATCTCATGAAATATATTGATATATATTTACAGAAAATGTAATATAATTATTTTCCGTAAATGACGACAGAAGTTGAAAAAAATGTAATTTTACTTTACTAAAGAAAAGTATTGTAGATGTAGATATATATTTTGTAAATGTATTTATTGAAATTACGCAGATCTATGTCCGAAAGTTCAAAATCCCATGGCGTTTATCATTTGACGGAAACCTGTGATTTGACGATGCGATCTCTATACAAAAGTCGCTATCACGTTACTCGCGAGCCGTTCTCGGGCCTCAAACTGTGACCCCGATAATTATAAATAGATGTCACGTGCTAGTCATGTGTGATCCATCTCCCGCCATATTGAAGATGCTCTGTTTACTTTCTGCTTCGTGTGAGAGTGACCTTAGAATTTTGCTAATAACAACAATTCATCAGGTGAGTTTGTGATAATATGTTTGTGTCATATTGGAATATAGTCTATCAATAACAATATAGCGAAGTATGAATGTCAACGCACTGCAGGTTTTTTTCTATATTTTAGTGCGCGAATTGTAAATGCTATTACGCACATTTTTACTATGCAGCGTGGTGTAGCGAATAGGACAACCTGTTGCCTATAAAGCGGAATATGTGCAGTTAAGAGACATGGCATGTTAGTCTACTAGAGACCTTGTGTAAACACTGTCTCCAGACTCTCCACATGCATTAATAAACCACATAAATGCACCCGAACCTGCCTCAAAGCACCTGCAACACAAACATATGCATTTTTCTCCGGACTATTTTTTTTTAGGGTACCGACCCGGAAGCAGTCTATCTGTGTACTGAGGTCAAATAATGATGCACCTGTGTTTTAATTAAAATTGTGGTTGTGACTGTAGAAATGGGACTTATGGGATTTGTGACCGGTGTATGTCCTGATCAAATAGCACACCCTCCAGCTCCTGTAGTCTGATAATAATCTATATTGCATGTTGGAAGCATGATGAGTGTTTCATTGATGGAATAGTGAACAGTGCAGATCCTGATCAAACTGTACTGTTTGGCTGCAGAACATTAGTTGACATTGACTGCTGATCATCCCAAGATTATAACACTTTTAAAACTTTCAAACCCAGACTTAAATATACTGACTGATTAATGCATTGCTGAGCTCATGTTCAGCACTAACAAATCACTATATGTGTATATGCATATTAGTCTGAATTTGATATTTGAAAAGTTTTATAACCAGATCTGACTATTAGTTACAAATGTACTGCTACCGCAGTATACCGATTATTAAAGTTTATACCATTAGTCCATTACTGTACTACATGTGCTTTACGACGAGTAACATCTTATTGCATACAATAATTTCAAAAAGCATATAAACATGTTATGTACTATTCTGTTGGATGGTTCTAAACTAAACAAGTTAATTGCGTAACCTTTTTCGAAAAGGTATTACTACTTCTTCAAGTTCTTGCATTTTCCTAAAATGTTGGGCAAGTAGCTTTTTGGTCTGGGTGAGTAGATTATAATTGTACTTGCCCGGCCGGGCAAGTACAAAAATTGAATATTTTTAAGCCCTGATTTGTACTATCATGCTGTGACAAATTCCCACTGATCTCGAGGTCAAGGTCACATACTTTAAGTCTCTTTACAAAACTTAATGTGGGTGGCAGGTGGGAGCATGCGATGGGTAATTTAACGATCGGGGTTCATCCTTACCGGAATCCCGACTGGAGACCTGGTTTGGCCCTCACATACGTCTTTGGCATTTTGTATGTGACAGTTGAATCTGGTTATACCCCTTATAAGAGTAATTCTACCGGTATTACTTTTAAATTGGGGAATGGGCCAAGTGACTTTGGTGCGGTATGGACCTGGCACCAGGTCAGGTTATTCTAATTTCAGGGCTGAATATGTTGCATCTCGATGTAAATATTCCGTTCTGATTTTGGGATTTTCCCCCCAATGCAGCAGGTTAAAACGGGATCGAACCTGTTTGCCCGGCCTTACATGACCTTAGCTGTTGATAGGCCGTTAAACACCAATAAACAAAACAAACAAAACTTAACATCAGAGAAATCCACATTCGTCCCGCCCCCGCTAAGCCCAGGGTCAAGGTCACAGACTTGGTGCGTTCGAAACCTTAACGCTGGGTAAATGGCTTATAACTTCCTATTTCCTTACTTGGATCTGCTTCACATTTCACACACGCATTGCTCCAATGGACCTCTACCATTCTGTGACAAATTCACATTTAGTGTTGCCCGTGTCCGTCCCGTCCCGTCCGTCCGTCACAAAACTTTAACGCTCTGGTAAATGTCTAATAATTTCTTCGTCCTTCGACCGATCTGCTTCATATTTCATATACACATTGCTCTAATGGTCCCTCTACTGCCTGTGCCAAATCCACGTTCGCCCCCCCCCCCCCCCCCCCCTCCCCCCCCCCCCCCCCCCCCCAGCCAAGCCCAGGGTCAAATACTTGGTGCTTCTAAATTCAAAAACTTTAACGCTCGGGTAAATATCTTATAATTTCTGTTCCCTTTCACGGATCAGCTTCATACTTCATATACGCATTGCTCTAATGGTCCTCTACTGCCCTGTGCCAAATCCATGTTCGTCCTGCTCCCGCCAAGCCCATGGTCAAGGTCACATACTTGGTGCTTCAAAAACTTTAACGCTCGGGTAAATATCTTATAATTTCTGTTCCCTTTCACAGATCAGCTTCATACTTCATATACGCATTGCTCTAATGGTCCTCTACTGCCCTGTGCCAAATCCACGTTCGTCCTGCCCCCGCCAAGCCCAGGGTCAAGGTCACATACTTGGTGCTTCCAAAACTTTAACGCTTGGTTAAAAATACAATTTGGCCTCATTTATTATCAAAGCGATATGTGGGGCATCCGTGTTCTATGAACACATTTTCTAGTTTTTTACATATTTAGGCCGTCCTTAAAAAATTGTTTGTTTCCTGTAACCGACCCAGAATTTTAGAAGTAGGTCGGTCGGTAGCCAATTTCTTTTTTTTTCTGTCACACGACATATTGAATTTAAAAAATATTAATATTAAAAAGGTACAATATTTTAACATTTGCAGTAAAAGTATGTCAATTGCTGTATGTGTTGTTGTATGAACATGTATGCCATTTAGAGCCAGAGATTATATTAACCCTTTTAACCCACTGTAGCACTAAATTGAAGAAAAAAAAATTGTAAACGAAATTGCAATAAAAAAAATCGGGTCACACCGTTTTTAGAGGGTCGGGTTACAGGAAACGGAGATATAATTATGGATGGACTTAGGGGTACCTGGGCCCACGCGGGCTGTATTCATTCCGTAAGCCTTGCTTTATACTGACCAATCTAGTTATACCCCCCGCAACGAGGGGGTATACTGGAGTCAGGTTGTCCGTCCGTCCGTGCGTCCGTAAACATAACATCAGAGAAATATTGTTATAACTTCTATTTCCTTCATCTAAAATGCTTACTATTTCACACATGCATTCCTGTAAGGCTCTACTACCATGCTTTGCCAAATCCACGACCGTCCAACCCCTGCTGATCCCAAGGTCAAGGTCAAATACTTAGTCTATTTACAAAACTTAACATCAGAGAAATATTGTTATAACTTCTATTTCCTTCATCTATAATGCTTAATATTTCACACATGCATTCCTGTAAGGCTCTACTACCATGCTATGCCAAATCCACGACCGTCCAACCCCGCTGATCCCAATGTCAAGGTCAAATACATAGTCTCTTTACAAAACTTAACATCCGAGAAATACATGTACGTTATAACTTCATCTAAAATTCTTAATATTTCATGCATGCATTCCTCTAAGTCTCTACTATCATGCTGTGACATATCCCCGCTGATCCCAAGGTCAAGATCACATACTAAAGTCTCTTTACAAAACTTAACATCAGAGAAATCTGTTATAACTTTTATTTCCTTGCTCGGATCTGCTTCACATTCACATTCGTGCTGCCCCCTCTAAGCCCAGAGTCAAGGTCACAAGCCCACACTTATAAAATTTTACATATTTAGGGGTACCTGGGCCCACACGGGGGGTATTCCGTAAGCCTCGCTTACTGACCAATCTAGTTTTTATCTGAATACACATTAATTATCAAAAGTGGGAGTACAAAATACGCACACGCACAGCAATGTGAAAATATGCATTGATTTTCAAATTGAGTAGTGAAAATACTGTCATAAAGTTGAAAATTCACTTAGTTGAGCTGTTTGCTTTTTGCAGCTCAGTTAAGTGACTGTTTAAATATGTTATATTATTTTTATCATTTGTTCACTATTTAGTAATGAAAAAAATCAGGGGGTATATGCTTTAGACACAAAGCTTATCTGGAGCACTGTAGATGCTTGTACAAGTTTGCTTTTCTGCAGATTAAACCGTACAAGTACAACAGCCGGGATTGCATGGTTATTCAGGAAGATTCTTGTCATACAGAAGTAAACAACTGAGCGCATGATGGCGATGACAGCACGGTTGAACAACCTCTGTCTGGACCCCCGGTATATGGAAAATAGCACGAGTGAGGGTGGAAACTCGCTGGGCATAGCACTGCAGAAACCCAAATTCCCGCAATATGCTGTCGTCTCAAAAAGGCTCGAATCATTCGAAAACTGGCCTAAGTATCACCCAGTATCGGCTGATATACTAAGTGAGGCAGGACTCGTATATATAGGTATAGTATTATAATTTGATTGATATTATTTTACATTTTATATCAGATGTAAATTTCCACACTGATATCCAGCAGGGAGATAACCGTGTTTCCTTAAAATGAATTACTATTACTATTTATACACCCCCCCCCCCCCCCCCCCCCCCCGCAACGAGTTGTGGGAGGTATACTGGAGTCTGGTTGTCTGTCCGTACGTCCGTCCATAAACTTAACATCAGAGAAATATTTTTATAACTTCTATTTCCTTCATCTAAAATGCTTAATATTTCACACATGCATTCCTGTATTAAACAGGGGTGTACAATTATTTGAAATATCACTTGCCCTTAAGGTCTAGTAGATGCAAAATCTTACTCGCCCTTACTGGTTTGCCACTTGCCCTTATATTTTATACAGATATTTCAATATTCACTATGTTCGCCTATAGTAGGCTATATATGCTACTGTACATGTATGTTATTTGAAATCTATCTCCAGATAGACAATCCAACAGTTGTCATGGTATAATGAATAAATATTTATTTGTATTTTCTCGGCCTGTCGCTTTGCCCGCTCTGTTTCCCTTTTCTCGTCACCTCCACCACCCGGACGACCAAATAGTGAGCGAATGTCAGTTTGCTTTGACATTTGCGAATGTTTCTTATAATCTATGATCTGTACCAAATAGTGAGCGAATGTCAGTTTGCTTTGACATTTGCGAATGTTTCTTATAATCTATGATCTGTACAAAACAATTTTCATGATATTTCATTGCCCGGGCCAGCACATACATGTACATGTATGAAAATGTACGGTACATTTTCAGACTACACAGCACACAAAATACTTTAAGTAGATGTTAAATGCTTAATAATCGAACAGGTTATGGGACTGAGTACATTAACCCTTTCAACACTACAAACCTCTATAGCAATATTTACAAACAGTAAATCCGTGAGCCGTCTCATCAGGATCTGCACTGTTTGCAAGTATTGTTCATATTTGTCAAAGAAAAACATCCCATTTTTAGCCAGGTTTTTTTTTAAAAAAAAAGCCCCAGGCTATTGGATTGGCGAAAGCTGGACGGGCAGGCGGGCTGCGTCCACAATCAATGTTAAGTTTTCGTGATTGAGTCCATTTCTTTGTTACTGTACCTCATAGGACCAACAAACTTTCACAGCTTCATAACCAAGGGGTGCCCACCACATATCACTATCCAACATGTTACCTTTTTTTTTTAACTTGACCCATTTTTTCCACGCAGTCGACTTGGCCATTTTCAATGTTAACATTTCGCATTTACAATGTTAACTTTTCGTGTTGAAGTCCATTTCTTTGGTACTGTACCACCTAGGACCACCAAACTTTCACACCTTCATAACCAAGGGGTGCCCACCACATACAACTATCCAACATGTGACAATTTTTTTTACCTTCACCTATTATTTCTACGTAATTGACTTAGCCATTTTCAACTTTAACTTTTTAACGTACGTATGGTTAAAGTTTTTTGGTTAAAGTTTTTTGTTATAATATATCTCTGCAACTGCTTCGCCCATTACCTTGAAACTTCACATAGGTGTTTATCATCATCCATATTTTCATTCTAGCCCCCCAAGCGTGTGGCCCCTGTGCCCAATATCAAGGTCACATTACTTTCAATTTTTTATGCCCCCGCCACCGAATGGTGAGGGGGGCATATAGTGTTACCGGCGTACGTACGTAACGTACGTCCGTACATACGTACGAAACCTTAACGCTGGGTAAATGCCTTATAATTTCTGTTTCCTTGCTTGGATCTGCTTCACATTTCACACACGCATTGCTCCAATGGTCCTCTGCCACCCTGTGACAAATCCACATTCGTGCCGCCCCCGCCAAACCCAGGGTCAAGGTCACAGACTTGGTGCGTTCGAAACCTTAACGCTGGGTAAATGCCTTATAATTTCTGTTTCCTTGCTCGGATCTTGCTTCACATTTCACACACGCATTGCTCCCAATGTTCTGCCACCCTGTGACAAATATCCACATTTGTGCCGCCCCCGCTAAGCCCAGGGTCAAGGTCACAGACTTGGTGCGTTCGAAACCTGAACGCTGGGTAAATGCCTTATAATTTCTGTTTCCTTGCTCGGATCTGCTTCACATTTCACACACGCATTGCTCCAATGGTCCTCTGCCACCCTGTGACAAATCCACATTTGTGCCGCCCCCGCCAAACCCAGGGTCAAGGTCACAAGACTTGTTGCGTTCGAAACCTTAACGCTGGGTAAATGCCTTATTATGCCCCCGCCACCGAATGGTGAGGGGGGCATATAGTGTTACCGGCGTCCGTGCGTACGTCACGTACGTAACGTACGTACATCCGTACGTACGTACGTACGTACGTACATACAAAACCTTAACGCTCGGGTAAATGGCTTATAATTTCTGTTTGCTTGCTCGGATCTGCTTGAAATTTCACACACGCATTGCTCCAATGGTCCTCTACCGCCCTGTGACAAATCCACATTCGTCCCGCCAAGCCCAGGGTCAAGGTCACAGACTTGGTGTGTTCGAAACCATAACGCTGGGTAAATGGCTTGTAATTTCTGTTTCCTTGCGCGGATTTGCTTCCCATTTCACACACGCATTACTCCAATGGTCCTCTACCGCCCTGTGACAAATCCACATTCGTCCCGCCCCCGCTAAGCCCAGGGTCAAGGTCACAGACTTGGTGCGTTCCAAACCTTAACGCTGGGTAAATGGCTTATAATTTCTGTTTCCTTGCTCGGATCTGCTTCACATTTCACACACGCATTGCTCCAATGGTCCTCTACCGCCCTGTGACAAATCCACATTCGTCCCGCCCCCGCTAGGCCCAGGGTCAAGGTCACACAAACTTGATCCGTTCAAAACCTTAACGCTCGGGTAAATGGCTTATAATCAAATATGCCTCGTTTTCCTTTGGCTACCAGCGGGGGCATTCGTGTGCCGACAGGCCACATTTCTAGTTTCTTAAAAGTTTTTTTGTGTACTATAATTATCTCTGCAACTGCTTCACCCATTACCTTGATACTTCACATGGGTGTTTATCATTATTGTCACGCCCGCTTGCGGAAAGCGCGATATAGTCGGCATTTTGGCATACGTCCATGTGTCCGGTTAAAGTTTTTTGGTTAATGTTTTTCCATCTACTATATCTCTTTTTTTTAATGTCCATGCCTCGCCCCAAGGCGTGACATGCAGGCCACGGCCATCTAGTCTACAAAAAGTGGGTATAATTATGTTATATACAAGTGTCTATGCTTGGAAAAACCTGGCCTTCGTGGCTTTGCCTCGTTTCTTGTTATAATTGGACTGATGAAAATCATTTTCTAACAAAAATCAAGCGATCCGTCTCATCGGAATGCTGTGTAGTTTGGATAAAATGATATTTTCGCATGTGCTAACTCTGGCTGTCTGCTAGCAATATTGCGTGTTTACACCGGAAGCGAACATTGACATTACAAAATGCCATAAATTAATTATGGGCGAGTTTAAATCGCGGACGACAGGCGGCCTAGGCCCGGCGACTATCCCATAAATCGAGACACTTGCGCGATAACTCGCTGCACTAACTTAAGTGAAAATGAAACCGTGGCTGCAATGTCTTGCCAGATGTATGTGACGGAGAATTTGCTTATTGATAAAATTTCAATTCACGCCGCTTGAGCCGCGATTTAAACTCGTCCATAATTAGAATTGTTCCGGTTGGCGCAAACGCTTTTATTCAATTCAAAGCGTTTATGAAATGATTAATGGTATTTGATAAATAAACGGGTTTAATAAACGGAGAACGGTGCATAACTATATATTTGTTTATTCACGATCAATCATGGATGATCCAAAATTCACTCGACCCGTCGGACGACCGTCTACACAAAGCTATTCGACCGAGACGATGACCAAGTCGCCATAGCGAGCGGTCGAGTGGAGTTTTACACCCCTGCTGTAAGGCTCTACTACCATGCTGTGCCAAATCCACGACCATCCAACCCCCTCAGATCCCAAGGTCAAGGTCAAATACTTAGTCCGTAAACTTAACATCTGAGAAATATTGTTATAACTTCTATTTCCTTCATCTAAAATGCTTAATATTTCACACATGCATTCCTGTAAGGCTCTACTACCATGCTGTGCCAAATCCACGACCGTCCAACCCCCGCAGATCCCAAGGTCACATATTTAGTCTCTTTACAAAACTTAACATCCGAGAAATCGGTTATAACTTCTATTTCCTTGCTCGGATCTGCTTCACATTTCACACACACATTGCTCCAATGGACCTCTACCACCCAAATTCACGTTCATGCCGCTCCCGCTAATCCCAGAGTCAAGGTCACAAGCCCACACACTTGGAAATTTTTACATATTTTAGGGGTACCTGGGCCCACGCGGGGGGGGGGGGGGGGGGGGTCTTTCCGTAAGCCTCGCTTACTGACCAATCTAGTTATTCTCTGTATTTATTTTTTAATGTGCAATGATCATACTTTATAATCTGTCGAAAATATTATTTTTTCAGGTGACTCATTTAATTAATTAAAAAATATCATGCCTCATTTGCATATATGAAAGTAGCCTGAGCCCACTGCAGAGTCACTATCAGTAAGATAAATATTACTAAATGATTATATATGCATAGCGGGCACTGATAATTTTTAGAACTGTTGGAATACTTTATAGTGACTCTTATACACTTATTTAATTCCTATAAAGAACATTTTGTGCCTACTGAGTGGGCATGCACCTTTAATCACTGTCAGATGATGAGTTACTGTCTGTTTCATGAAACCTGCCTAAATTTCATGACTATATATATATATATATATATATATAAACAATGCAAAAACAATATTTTTTTCAATAACAAAGAGTAAACCTTTTTATTTCGTGAAATTTGGTCAAATATTGATTTTATTACGAAAAATTAATTTGTCTGTGGGAATTTAACATGGAGGAAAAGGAGGCGGAGGAGCTGTTGGAGAAGTAAAAAAACAAAAATAATTGAAATTTACTCCGAAACCTGGCCAAATAGCTTGGAAATGATCTAAGAAAACAAATGTTAAATTTTGAAAATCGGTCCACTATTCCTCAATTTAGAAACATTTCCCCATGTTAAATCCCCATACATTTGTAGATATCTTAACATGGAGAAATTGTTTTTATATGACCGTTTTTAAAAAACGGTTCGTATTATGTTTCACCGCATGGCGGGCGGGCGGCTGAAGAAAAAGTGCATAGGTCGTGTACACAACTCCTCCGAATGTGCACCTGGTGTTTTTATGCCTAAAAAATATTTATTAACAAAAATATCACCTTTTTAACTTGGCCATTTTATCTACATTTTTCTATACAGTTCTATATACGGTACATCATTTGTGTACACAACACCTCCGAAACCGTTCAGTCGATCGTTCTGAAACTATGCACACATCTTCTACACATATTGAAGATGTGCACCTTGGTGTTTTTATGCCGAAAACATATTTTTTAACTAACCAATTTTTCTACATTTTTCTATATACGGTACAGAGTTTGTGTATACAACTCCTCCGAAATCGTTCAATCGATCGTTCTGAAACTATACACATGTCTTCTACACATATTGAAGATGTACACCTTGGTGTTTTTATGCCAAAAACATATTTTTTAACTTAGCCATTTTTTCTACATTATTGTATCCAATTCCCTATCATTTCTACTTTACACTTTACTTTTGTATCTCTGCCTAAGTTATGGTAGTATACATGTTTAGCACAACGAGATGAAGAAATAATGCTATAGACTTTCAAATTCTCATTAATGTTTCTTGCCTTGGTGACAGCTTCACATTTCTGTATCTTTGTTGTCTGGCCCATATTCGACGGGCGTATTTTGCGACTTGCGTCACTCTTGTTCACAATATAATCAATATTGGACCAAATTTCACAAAATAAAAAGAAGGCACATTCTTATATTTTGATAAAATTTAACATTATCCAAAAAAATATTGTTTTTGCATTGTTTATATAGCCGTATTAAAGTTTGTGGCAGCTTTTGTGAAACAGACTAATTGTGTTGGATCACGATAAATATGCTAAAGTAAATGAATGGTGAACAGCATAGACACTGATCCGACTGCGCAGATCCCACCTCAGAATGTCGTTGTTGCTTTAATTTCTGAGACCTATATGTAGGCACAGAGGTCCAGATAAGCTTTGTGTAAAGAGTATTGTACCCACTGAATTCAAATTCAATACATATTGATAACAAATATGGGAAACTGTGCAAAAAGCAAACAAAGTTGAAAATTCACTTATTTGACCTGCAAAAAAGCAAATTAGGGAATTTACAACTGCATCGTTAACTTTGTACTCCCAGTTTTGAAAATCAGTAGGCACAACACTGAATATTTGATGTTTTGTGCACAATATACAGTTATTTCATGGTTATTCGGGGAACAATCAAAACTATTGCACCCAAGGTGTTGTGGACGACCCGGGGTACTATTGCCCGAAGCCGAAGGCAATAGTGCATCAGGTCGTCCACAGTACCGAGGGGCAACATGTTGTGACTGTTCCCTGACTGACCATGAAATAACTGCTTTGTTATGCAACCTGTAAGGCGCATCGACTGACCGATCTACATTACGTGTACTTTTATGACGTTTTCTTCGACAAAAATCTGATTTGACTATTCCATTGGTACGCAGGAAGGACTATTGCCCAGCCACGTGAAACTATTTCCCAGTTACGTAAACATCCAGGGAATTAGTCGAAACTATGTAATTATCAACTTGTATATGGGGTTGGGTAATTACAGTGGAACCTTTCTAAACCGGACACGGAGCAAAGTTAATTGTGCTTAATTTTGATAGTTTCCATTGCCCTTTATCTCCGATTTTAATTTCTGTTCATACCACAAAACACACGCTTGTCTTGAAGTAGTCATCCGCCTGTTTTACAGTGGAACATCTCTAAAACGAACACCCTGGGGACCCTATTC
Source organism: Conchocele bisecta (assembly GCA_029237695.1). Taxonomy (NCBI): domain Eukaryota; kingdom Metazoa; phylum Mollusca; class Bivalvia; order Lucinida; family Thyasiridae; genus Conchocele; species Conchocele bisecta. The sequence goes on along the minus strand of CM055265.1, from coordinate 205,143,149 downwards.
TATATGTAATTTTTGGTTATGTCAGGCACGGGAGACGGCTGTCGTTGCTACCACTGTGGGGGCGGGCTGCGGAACTGGGAGGCAGGGGACAACCCTTGGTCGGAACATGCCAAGTGGTACCCAAAATGCGGCCATGTGAAACTCGTGAAGGGCCAGCGATTTATAGATGCAGTCTTGAAAGGCGAAACCCCGGAGCATGATGGCAACTCATTCGAGGTACGGCAAACATTATCAACAGTAGGAGTACAAAATACCCACAGCAATGTAAAAATATGCATTGATTTTCAAATTGGGTAGTGGAAATACTGTAATGAAGTTGAAAATTTATATACATGTAGTTGAGCTGCAAAAAGCAAACACTTGTTTTTGCAGCTCAACTAAGCAGATTTTCAACTTTATTACTGTATAAAGAACTGAATAAGTAATAATACTCTCAAATAAGTGAATGTTTAAATTAGTTTTATATTGTTTTTTTATGCCCCACCACGATAGTGGAGGGGGCATTTAGTGTTACCCTTGTCCGTCCGTCCGTCACAAAACTTTAACGCTCGCGAGTCTGGGTAAATGTCTCATAATTTCTTCATCCTTTGACCGATCTGCTTCATATTTCATATACACATTGCTCTAATGGTCCTCTACCGCCCTGTGCCAAATCCAACTAACGCTCGGGTAAATATCTTATAATTTCTGTTTTCTTTCACGGATCAGCTTCATATTTCATATACGCATTGCTCTAATGGTCCTCTACCTCTAGCAATGTAAAAATACGCATTGATTTTCAAATTGAGTAGTGGAAATACTGTAATGAAGTTGAAAATTTATATAGTTGAACTGCAAAAAGCAAACACCGTAATTAAGCACATTTTCAACTTTATTACCGTATAAATAACTGAATAAGTGTATATTACACTCAAATAAGTGAATGTTTAAATTAGTTTTTTTATTGTTTTTTATCATAATGAAGAAAATCAATTTGAGAAAATAAAATACGCATTTAATTTGAAATCGGGGGGGGGGGGGGGTGGGGGGTACAATACTCTTTATACACAAAGCTTATCTGGAGCATGCTATATTTATCAGACTGATGAAGCACCACATGAAGAAGACCACCTGAACTCGCCCGCGGCCCTCAGTTGTCTACAGATGGGCTACACAAACGAATATGTGACCAAGGCCATCAGTATATTCATCAAGACAAACGGTACTTATACATGGGTGCAGTTTTCAATGTGCCTAGAGTGAGCACGGTGGACATTTTCTCAACTCAAACTACCCCTGGCCCTTAACCCATTCCTTTCTGAATACACCTATAGGTATAGATCAGGTGCCCGTTTCACTAAACTTCTTACGATAAGAAATTATCGTACAAACTTCTTAGGCGCATTTTACCGTTTCACTAACGTCAATTTCCTGCGAACTTTCTTGCGAAGTTCGTAACTTTCCTCGTAAGTCTGCGATAGGTATTGGGCTGTCGTACGAAGATTTTTTAGCGCAAGTGTCACGGCCGCCATACATATATTTCATGAATAACATCGCCATAAAATCGTCTGCATATTTAGCCCTATATGTTTCGTCCTATACTTCCGTCTGTCTGTCTGTCCGTTTATTTTTGGCATTACTTAGTAATACATTACCCTCACTACTGATCGTACGTCCGTTCGTCTGTTTATTTTGTTTTTAAGTGTTGGTCTGTCCATCTGTCTGTTCGTGTGTTTATTTTTTGGAAGTTTTTGTAAGTTTCTCAAATCACTTATAGGGGTCCTAATGCGTAGACAGACCGGATTATCTAGCGTTAGCTGCTTATCAGTTAGCCAGCAAATGCAACCCAGATATAACGTGGCTTATGGAGTAGTGACTCACTATACTTGTAGCTGTTGATCAGTTAATGCAGCAAATGCAGCCTGATATAACGTGGCTTATATAATAGTGACTCGCGATACATGTACCCGCTGATCAGTTAGGCCAGCATATGCAGCCTTATATAACGTGGCTTATGGAGTAGTTACTCACTATAATTTTACATTCTGATCAGTTAGCCAGCAAATGCAGCCTGATATAATGTGGTTTAAGGAGGAGTGATTCACTATAATTGTAGTGTGGTGTAGGGGTGAAATGGATGAAAACACGAATTAAATATTTTCTACAGTAATATGTATGTAATGTGTTGTCATATAATTTTTGTTGTTACTGTATACTATATGGTACATCGAGTTGCCATCTCCGCCATCTTTGCATGTACAGCCATCTTACAGTTTCATCACTTCGACCGTTTGACACATACAGCAAATAATATGACAGAGAAAGTATTACAATGTGGTTCAATACATTATAGACAGATATGACAACATCGTGCTATAAATATTATGCCAGAAAGCTATACAACAGGTTAAGGTCATATAATGCCTGTCCAACTGGTTCGATCCCGTATTCAACCTGCTGCATTTCGGCGGGGGGGGGGTCCCAAAATCAGAACGGAATATTTACATCAAAACAAATATATATTCAGCCCTGAAATTAGAACCCGATCTGGTTCCAGGTCCATACCAAACCAAAGCCACTTGGCCCCTTCCCCTAAACGTAATAGGAAATCAGACTTTGTATATAAGTGTGATGAAAACAACCAATAGGACGTTGCACTAACTTGTATTTATGGGTATGTCAAATTATTTGTGGTATGTGTAAAACGCCACAAGATGTATTGCATATACTAAGATGGCCAATACGGCAACTCCATGCCCCGTATAGTATACAGTACAAACTAAAGCAAATAAAAATCACATTTGAGATCATCAAAGACTCAAGCACTTGAAACTTTGCAGACATTGGTTACCCTGCGCTGCCTAGCGAAGGGTGAGTTCTACTCCGAGGCTGGCGACATCCACGGTGTCTCTAGGAGTTCGGTTTCTCGGTGTATTAATGATGTTGTCTCAGCCATCAATAATCTACTGGACAACATCAGTTTTCCAACCGAGGAATAAGACCTGGCCAACTGTAAAAAAGGCCTTTTATTGTGTGGCCAGGATTCCGAACACCCTGGGCGCCGTGGATGGGACACTCAGTGTTCTGGTTTTCAACTTGCTGGACTAAGGCAGTTGATTTAACATCTGTCGTCTGGTTGTCAAAGTCGGACCGGATGTTTACATTCAAAGGGCTTGATGGATTTCCAATACTGAAGAATTCTTAAGAAGTTCGTAACTTGAGACATTTCGTACGCACATGTTAGTGAAACGCACGTAAGAGGTTCGCAAGAAATTCGTACGAAAAGTATCGTAGACGTAAGAAAGTTCGTAGCGTAAGAAGTTTAGTGAAACGGGCCCCAGAGCTCCAGTTAAGCTGCGTTTTTGCATCAAATACACAGTAGAAATGTCTAAAAACGCAAGGGAATTAATTTCCATGCGTTACAAAAACGCAGCAAAAAATACTGTTACGTAAGGTATATTTTGCGTTTCAAACGTCAATCTCTGTTCAGCTATATAGCGTGTTTTTCGCTGATTCCACTGCCCGATTACATGGCGTGAATTTTTCAGACTGTTCGATAAAATAATCTTTCATAGAGTCTTTCATAGCGTAAATATAGTAGCGACCAGTCTGTCCTTCAATCATCGCCTCGTGGGCGTTTAAGTTAAATAAACGTAAACGTCCTGCCTATTCAGATGCGTAACGCTTGATGGCTTCGCGAAAAAAGAAGTCTGCACAAGAAACGGGCTTATTTCATGAAAGTACAAAGCGATGAACCATCCCCAGAAATAATCGTGAAATCGATATTGGCCGAGATTGTTACACTGTCAAAAGCGATGAATTTAAGAAATCGCGTCACGCAACAGTGTCAAAATCAGCTTTTGAAAAGTAGAAAACGCAATTTCCGTGCCATACAATTATCGTCATTAAAGAGGCACAATGAAAGCGATGATCATCATGTCAAAAGTGAGCAGAAACATTTGCGCGAGTCTTGTGCTTATGATCTGGAATGTAGTGAAAGCACCATGACTGAGGGTGTAGGGGTGTCTAAGGATTATCCCATTTTATTCAGGACTGTTTATTTCACATAAAGGTTATTATATGTTTAGTAAAATTATTACATATACATTTATGTGCTTCTTAATTAGCAGACATGTATTAGACCTAGACCCAAGGTTTGGGTTATTGTTTTGGAACTGTAAATACGTTTATTGTTGACATTGAACTTGCTATATAATAAACAAACAAACAGTACAGTGCAGCCTGGTCGGCCTTGCAACTACACAACACTATATTAAATGCACAGTGTAGCCTACAGCACCACAAACTACAACAACATGTAAGGATGATAGACAGATGTACATACATGTATAACATAAACGTTAATACTCCCAAAACTTGACATTGATTTTCAATATCGCAAGTAAAAAACCCCACATCAATAGAAAAAACCCACTGTTTTTTATTTCGAGGCGTCAAAAAACTCTTGCCTAAAATAATTATCTGGAGCTCTGATAGATACGTTATGAAATATTTTATTTTTTGTTATTTATCAATGAAAGTACGTATATGTTGTGACCACTCATTTGAAATGTCATTTGACTGTTCAAATGGTGGTCGGGACATAATACGTTTGTGCAGTTTTCAATGTGCCTAGAGCGAGCCTGGGGAACGTTTTGCCCCCTGAAACTGCCCATGACCCTTAACCAATTATTTTCAGAATACACCTTTACGGTATGAAATTTATTAAATGTTCTATTTTTTGTTATTTCTCAATGAAAGTATATGTTGTGACACCACTCATGAACCGTTGACGGTTCAAATGGTGGTCGGGACATAATACGTTTGTGCAGTTTTCAATGTGTCTAGAGCGAGCCTGGGGGACGTTTTCCCCCCTGAAACTGCCCATGGCCCTAAACCAATTATTTTCAGAATACACCTTTACGGTATGAAATTTATTAAATGTTCAATTTTTTGTTATTTCTCAATGAAAGTATATGTTGTGATTTGACGGTTCAAATGGTGGTCGTGACATATACTTCTGAGCACATATTTTGGTTTGTCAGCACATTAGAAGTATTTCCAAATGGAAATGATTCTAATGTGCTGCGAAACTATGCTTTTGTTGAGAAAAATAAAAAATACTCAGCAGACGGCAAACTTTAATTCAGCATTGTAATGGTTAACTGATTTCGACTTACTGGTACATTTTATGTTGTGAACTTATTTATGCCCAGGTTATTCCCTGTCTTGCCCACTCGGGATTGCAGGGATGGGTGAATGGCACAGCAGATTACCCACAGGCAATTAGAAATTAAAATAATTTCTGCCAATATTTTTTCGGCAGTTCAATTATTCTGCATGTATGCTCCCACCCCACAACTTTATTATGCCCCCGCCACCGAATGGTGAGGGGGGCATATAGTGTTACCGGCGTCCGTACGTACGTAACAAAACCTTAACGCTCGGGTAAATGGCTTATAATTTCTGTTTCCTTGCTCGGATTTGCTTCACATTTCACACACGCTTTGCTCCAATGGTCCTCTACCGCCCTGTGACAAATCCACATTCGTCCTGCCCCCACTAAGCTCAGGGTCAAGGTCACATACTTGGTGCGTTCGAAACCTTAACGCTCTGGTAAATGGCTTGTAATTTCTGTTTCCTTGCTCGGATCTGCTTGTCATTTCACCCACGCATTGCTCCAATGCTCCTCTACCGCCCTGTGACAAATCCACATTCGTCCTGCCCCCGCTAAGCCCAGAGTCAAGGTCACAGACTTGGTGCATTCGAAAACCTTAACGCTCGGGTAAATGGCTTATAATTTCTGTTTCCTTGCTCGGATCTGCTTGACATTTCACACACGCATTGCTCCAATGCTCCTCTACCGCCCTGTGAGAAATCCACATTCGTCCCGCCCCTGCTAAGCCCAGGGTCAAGGTCACAGACTTGGTGCGTTTGAAACCTTAATGCTTGGGTAAATTGCTTATAATTTCTGTTTCTTTGCTCGGATCTGCTTCACATTTCACACACACAGTGCTCCAATGGTCCTCTACCATCCTGTGACAAATCCACATTCGTCCCACCCCCGCTAAGCCCATGGTTAAGCTCACAGACATGGTGCGTTTGAAACCTTAACGCTCGGGTAAATGGCTTGTACTTTCTGTTTCCTTGCTCGGATCTGCTTCACATTTCACACACGCATTGCTCCAATGCTCCTTTACTGCCCTGTGACAAATCCACATTCGAAGCCCAGGGTCAAGCTCACATTCTTGGTGCATTCCAAACCTTAACGCTCGGGTAAATGGCTTATGATCAAATATGCCTCGTTTTCTTTGGCTGCCAGCGGGGGCATTCGTGTGCCGACAGGCCACATTTCTAGTTATTATTTGTTTTAATAAATAGGGTTCTTTCTCTTACGGGTATATTGCTATAGCAACTTTAGTTAAGATCGATCAAGAAGACTAGGATAAAGAATGGGAAATTATAAGTTGTTGCCAAAGGGAGATAACTCATTGTAAACTTTTGATAATCAATAGTTTACTTCATATTTGATGCAGAGGTATAAAAGTTGTGATGACTCATTGGAACCGTCTCGTTGATAAACAAGGAAAATAACCATAATATTTTCATTAGCAAAATGTATGTATTGGTAGCTGGTTAAAACCAGAGAAAATGTCAGAAACCGGTTGGGTTGTATATCTGCACCTACATGTATATGCCACAGACAGATGTGACAGTCTTTAATTTATTTTTAGCTCACCTGAGCGAAGCTCATGTGAGCTATTGTTACCGCAATGTGTCCGTCGTCGTCCGTGAAAATTTTCAAACGTCTTCTCCTCGGTAACCATTGGGCCTATAGTCACCAAGCTTCATGGTCACGGTCCTTAGGTAGGGGGATCAGAAAATTGTTAAAATGACGTCATTACGTAATCCCAAATCTTCTTCCCAAGAACCGCCAACCGGATTTCGACGAAACTTGGTAGGAATGATCGATGTAGAATGCTCTTTCAAAGTTGTTAAAATGGTGACCCTGGGGTCAAAAATGGGCGTGGCCCGAGGGTAAAATTTTATTTTTGACCGAATATGGTCATGTCTATATCAAATCGAAGGTATCAAAGAGGCGATCGCTCTGGTACATTTTTTGTCGAAATTGGATGGTCATGTCATCCAATATGGCCGCCGAAAGGTCAAAAGGTCGTTCTTTTATTAGAGATTTCAAAATTCTTCTTCACACGAACCGCTTGGCCCATGGTGGCCAAACTTCACAGTTATTGTCCATGGGTGAAGCCTTTTCAGATTTGTCAAAATGGAGGTTTGTTTGCTTAAATCCAAGATGGCCGCCGTCTAAAAATAGCACAAATTCTTAAAAAAAATTCTTCTCATGAACCGCCAGCCGGATTTCGACGAAACTTGCGTAGGAATGATCGATGTTGAATGCTCTTTCAAAGGTGTTAAAATCGTGACCCCCGGTCCGTGGCCCGTGGGATCAAATTTTATTTTTGACCGAATATGCTCAATTCATATATCAAATTGAAGGTATCGATGAGGCGATTGCTCTGGTGCAATATTTGTCAGAATCTGATGATTATGTCATCCATGATGGCCGCCAAAAGATCCATTTATTCAAGATTTTGAACGTCTTTTTCTCAGGAACCACATGGCCGATACTGGCCGATACTGGCCGATGCTGGCCAAACTTCATAGTAAGTTGCGATCCTTGGGTGAAGCATTTCCAGATTTGGTAAAATGAGTCGTAGCTTAATTCAAGATGACCGCCATCTAAAAATAGCACAATTTTTTGAAAACACATATGAACTCAATGTCACATACTCGTCTGATGTTCATGGAGTCAGGTGAGCGAATTAGGGCCATCATGGCCCTCTTGTTCAATAATTTTATTGAAAACTGTCCGTGTAAAATTATCAGTACGCATATATTTTCAAGCCAATTGATTACTCAATGTTTTAATTGGGTTTTGGTACGCAGGGCTTTCAATTTGAATTGGGTTTTAAGATTTTTTGATTGCGTATTTACGCAAATACGCAGCTTATCAAGGCCTCTGGTATACAGAATATCTGCAGAAATGTAGTCTAACTGGGACGGGGTTATCTGTGGAATGACACGACACAGTTACACATTTTTATCAAATACCTACTTATTACCAACACATATTCTAATATATTGGTTACTACATGTAGATACAAAATATATCGGAGACAGGAACCTACCTTGTTCAGGTCCAGAAGTACAATATAGGTTTCACCATATGTAGGTGACTCGCTCTAAGTAACGGACACCTGAACACGTTACGACATGTATATCCCTGGATCAGCTGGTGCATCCTCACAGCCTCATCAGGATCTACACTGCTTAGTTCGGTGGTCATTCATGATGGCTCTAATTAATGATGTAAACAGCAGCATACTGTGGTCATGTGCTATCTGAATGTGAGTTACACTGATCAAATTAACACTTAATAAGCCCCGTTTTGTCATTGTGTGACACATGGAAAGGTGTTTCATTCAATTTTACTTCCTTCTATTTATATAATAGCATAAAGTACTCATTGCTTTGAAATAGTTAGCAGCAAAATACTATATAATTTTTATCACTTTTAGTAAATTCTCAATCATTTTCCTGCACAAATAAAACATACAACTACTATGAGGGACTGGTATACACTGTATCATTTGTGTGTTTTATGGGTCCATAATCTTGATACCACACCATAGTATACATACCATTTATCTAGATACTGGTCAGTACAGAAACCTACACTGGCTATCCAGCAGCCGCCTCACTGTTCTACATTGGGAGCAGACGACAAACATGTGCTGCTGTTTATGTAATTTATTTATAAAGCCAGTGTATAACTGACAGGCTAGGGACACTACAAGTAATTGGATATGCCTCTCCTTCTAAATTCGGTACCAGTGCACCAATTGTTGGGCCTTTAAGACCTTACACCTCTATCTTATTTTTGTTGTCGTCTGCTATTTATTTTATTTTATCATAAAAAAACATGCTTCGACAGCACTTTAGAATAATTTACAACATACTTTCGACAGCACTTTAGAATCATTTCCATTGGTTATGATTCTGAAGTGCTGTCGAACCATGTTTTTATTGAGAAATAAGGCAAGATATAAAAGCAACAGCATACGACAATTGTTGTGTGTAGCCACTGTAGCGGTCTAAGGGTTAATACATTTATAGACATTAGTTACTTCAACCTGTGCTACACGACATATGGTCAGCTTATTATTGTACCCATGCTTTGCAGGACATTCAAATTTCAAAGGCCAGGACCTGTGTCAGATAATATTTGATCTAGAAGACAAGGAAGACGGTGATCAGTCATTGGAGACGGACAGTGCCCGGGCCAATGTAGCAGACGGTGGAACGCACGAGCCGGAAAAGTCAGGTATGTATAGATAGTTCCCTGATCAGTACGCATTACTTCCCTTTGTTGGATACAGGTAAACCCTGTCGGCCGTATTGGTCGGCAATATTCCATTAGACCGTATAGACAAATATTGGAAATCATGCTCCAGATAAGCTGCCTATTTGCTTAAATACCCAATTAAAATTGCCAAACACCCAATTGAAATCAGAAGTAGCGAGTATCAAAAAAACAATAAAATGTTTGTGGTACCTTCAACATGCTGCAGAAAACGATAAACAGACCACAAATATAGCATATTTTTCTTATTTTCCATAAAAGTACATATTGGTATTTCATTAGAATTCTCTCCAAGGAGACAATTCTAATGAAATGCCAAGACATGTTTTAATTTTGAAGCAAACTTCAATAATTGCTGTCTGTTGATGTGTAAACAGTAGTGTGATTTTATTTTACCCAATTCAAATTTTGAAATACCCAATTGCTTCAGAAATAATGGAGTGACAATATTCAATTACTAATTGTATCCCCCGGACTCCGTCGGGGGATACTATGGATTTGACAGCGCGCCGCGTCCGTGTCCGCATCCGCCGCAGACACTTCTTGTCCGGAGCATAACTCGAACACCCTTTGGAATATTTTCATGAAACTTCACACATGCATAGACCACGACACGAAGGTGTGTCGCGCACAAGAATGAAAACTCTTGCATAGCTAATTTTTGAGTTGTCTCCCTTTTTTGTTTTGCGCACTGATTGACCATAACTTGACCACCCTTTGGAATATTTTTATGAAACTTAACACATTCAATTAGAACACGAACCGAAGGTGTGTCGTGCACAAGAATGACAACTCTTGCATAGCTAATTTTTTAGTTATCTCCCTTTTTTGTTTTCGCGCACAGATTTCCTGTCCGAAGCATAACTCGACCACCCTTTGGAATATTTTCATGAAACTTCACACATGCATAGACCACGACCCGGAGGTGTGTCGCGCACAAGAATGACAACTCTTGCGTAGCTAATTTTTTAGTTATCACCCATTTTTTGTTTTGCCGCACTCTACAAACTGGACAATAATGCATGAAGACCCGTTTTCTCGTCTGCTCTGTTCACCTTTTCTCGTGTGCTCTGTACACCTTACCTATAGAGAGAACAATAGAGACTGGGAGAACCATGTGCTAGCATGGGCTAGCATGTGCAAATGTCCAAAGCTTGACCACTGTTGACCACAGGTAATTTATACAGGTAAATTACTACATTGGATATTACATTTCCGTAAACTGTGTTTAAAATATTGTGGCATTATGTGGACCTGTGCAGATATATGTAGATAAATATAGGACTATTAAACAAAAATTCGGGGCTCCAGTAGCAAGCATTATTATTTTTTTTCATTTTTTTTTCAAATTATTTTTCAAGTTTTGCCTAGTAGCATAAGGTCGTAAGTGCTATATACAGACTATTCACCTGTGCATGTGCTAGCATGTGCAACTGACCACTGACCACTTACAGGTAATTTATACAGGTAAATTATTATATTACATTTCCGTAAACTGTGTTGAAAATATTGTGGCAATATGTGGACCTGTGTATATATGATATGTAGATAAATATAGGACTATTAAAAAACACTCTGGGCTCCAGTAGGGAGCATTATTCTTCTTTTTTTTTTTTAATTTAATCTTTTTTTTCTCCATTTTATAATGTAATTTATACAGGTACATTATTACATTTCCGTAAACTTTGTTGACAATATTGTGGCAGTATGTGGACCTGTGCAGATATATGTAGATAAATATAGGACTATTAACAAAAATTTTGGGCTCCAGTAGCGAGAATTATTATTTATTTATTTATTTATTTTTGTATATTTTCATTTCCGTAAACTGTGTTGAAAATATTGTGGCATTATGTGGACCTGTGCAGATATATGTAGATAAGTATAGGACTATTAAAAAAAAATTCTGGGCTCCAGTAGCAAGCATTATTATTTTTAATTTTTAAACTTTTTTTCCATTTTTTTTTCTTCATTTTTGTTTTCAAATTCTTTTTCAATTTTTGTCCAGTAGCATAAGGTCGTAAGTGCTATATACAGACTATTATCATATAATAAAACAATTATTGACTAGTGAGCCATAGAATATAATCTGATATTCTATGGCTCACTAGTCAATAATTGTATAATATGTTCGGGCCAGTGAAAATTGCTTTCGGGCCCAGGCTCGAGGTCAAGGCGGGACAAGGCGAGGCATCTGATTCCGCGGAATTCTTGTTTACTTATCCAGGGTTCGTACGGAAATGAAAAGTCCTTGAATTTCAAGCCCTCCCATGAAAAGTGCTTAATTTCAGTTTTATCCTTGAAAAGTACTTGATTTTCGACCATGACCCTTGAAAAGTGCTTAAATGCTGTTGAGCTATGATGGTTCCCATCTAATCCCTGAAGAAATACTCATTTCCAATGTTTTTTTCTCAATAACGGTCAACAAATAGTATAAAATGGAGCGAACAGCTGGTATTGTTTACATCTAGATTAGAACCGGAAGTCAAATAACGGTCCCGGGTGGTTTCGCCCCAAACGATTTCGTCCCCTATCCGTGTTCGCCCCAATACTGGTTCGCCCCAATGACGCAGTGTCTATGTAACCGGTTTACTCGGGGGTGAGTTTAATGCGCGCGGTGTCATCCGTCGGATGTACGCTGCCGGGATAATACATAATACTACTGCAGATATAGAATTATCGTGTGTATTATCATACACAGGTACTAATATAGACTCGCGGACAGTTGGGTTAGCACACAATTTCCACTCCGAGCATTACGGAACAGGACCATGACTTGGGGACGAAACGGACCGTCCGCGACCGTAGAATTTAGTAATTAAAGTTAGTGCGCAGCGCATGTAAAAATAGCCACTAAAAATATTTGCACAGGGCGAAAAGTCAGCGTCTGGATTTCCACGACATACAACAACAACAAACTCAAAAGTCAAAATGCCTTCGGGAAAATGCGTTTTTAATCCCGGATGGGACAAGAAATATGCGTGGTTGTCACCGGTGAAGGAAAGCAAAAGCAAAGCTAATTGTACTGTGTGTCGCAAGGAATTTGACATAGGCGCGATGGGTGAAAGTGCTATCAAGTCTCATGTTAAAAGTGAAAAGCACAAAAAACTTTCGGGACCTTCTTCAAATTCGGGTTGTACGCTAGATATGTTTATGAAACAGGGCAAACAAACGGACCCCAAAGGAGTTTCACAAACAGACCCCTCAAAAGGTTAAAACATCATCAACCAGTGAAGCTGATGTCTGTGTTAGAAATTTCGTGTCCGGCAATCGTGGCTTAGAGGCTGAAATTCTGTGGACGATACACTGTATTACAAACCACTCATCATACCACAGCAATGAAGGAATAAGCAACTTATTCCAAAGAATGTTCCCGGATAGTGAGGTAGCTTCGAAATTTGCATGTGGAGAAACAAAAACACGCTACTTGACAGTGTTTGGCATAGCAGATCACTTCAAAAATAATCTGATGAATTCTGTCAGCGGACCATTTGTCGTCTTATTTGATGAATCCCTCAACAAAAAAATGCAGGAAAAACAAATGGACATTCATTTAAGGTTCTGGGATGATGAAGAGAACACTGAGCCTAAAGTAGTCACTCGCTATTTCGGTTCGACTTTTATGGGACATGGTACAGCGAAAGACATGGTACGTCACTTTCAGGACGCAGTGTTTGACCAAGTACCACATGCAGATAATCTGTTACAAATCAGTATGGATGGACCGAACGTCAATTGGGCATTTTATGATATTGTTCAAGAACAAATCCAAAAGGATTATAACCATTCACTCATAGATATTGGGTCATGTGGCCTGCACACAATGCACAATGCGTTCAAGGCAGGAGCAACATCAACAAAGTGGGATGTCGGTGGGATTCCTAGTGCTCTATATTATCTCTTCAAGGATTCCCCAGCCCGTCGGGAAGATTACACAACATGTGTTGTTGAATCTGGAACGTCTATGAACTCGGTCATGCCACTGAAGTATGTACAACACAGATGGCTAGAAAATGTGCCAGTCGTGAAGAGAGCCGTTAAGATCTGGCCACTTGTTCAAGGGTATGTGAAGAAGGTTGAGGCAAAGGTGTTCCCAAAACCAACTTGCAAATCGTACGAGGTAATATCCAAGGCCTGCAAGGACAGTTTGCTGCTTGCGAAGATGGAATTCTTCAACACTGTTGCAAACATTCTCTATCCATTTCCTGTCGGAACTTCCAAACTGACAAACCAATGGTCCCATTTCTCGGAACAGAGCTTACTTCAGTCATAAAGACACTGATGAGAAAATTCATCAAGTCAGATGTTTTGGAGAAACATTCTACCTCAACTGACAAGTTGCTCCGTTTGAAGATTGAAGACTCTGGAAACCATGTTGATTACAAAAGCGTTGACCTCGGGCTATGCACAGAAGAGAAGCTGAAAGGACTGAAAGTTAGTGACAGACAACTAATGGATTTTCGAATGGAGAGTAAAGGGTTTCTAATTAGGTTGATTATGAAATTGAAGGAGAAGAGCCCCATCACCTATTCTCTTGTGAGAAATCTCAGTTCTCTCAGTCCCGTGGAAATTACATCTGATAAGCCAGAGAGCAAAGAACGCTTCAAGAAGGTTGTGAAAAAGATAATTTCAACCAAATGGATTGACAGCAGTGAGGGCGACATCCTGTTGACAGAGTATGACAATTTGCTCGAGAGCATTCCATCGATTGGTGTGAAGAAGTTTCACCGACTTCAACCCGTATAAGGACAGACTTGATGAGTTCTACATGGATCTCAATCTGGAAAACAAAGAGAGATTTTGTCATCTCATCAAATTCATCAAATTAATTCTGATAATATCACATGGACAGGCTCAAGTGGAACGTGGCTTTTCAGTGAATAAGCAAGTCGAGTGTGAAAATATGCTGAAACAAACTGTAGTGGCACAACGTATTATTTGTGACTACATGTTCTACACTGGTGGACTGAACAACTTTGTTGTGAGTAAAGAGCTCATGCTGAGTGCACATTCAGCTCGCCACAGATACCATAGTTACCTCGACAAGAAGCGGGAGGATGAGAAATCAGAAGAGCAGAAAAGGAAGAGAAAGGCCATCCATGATGAGATTGAGTGCATAAAGAAGAAGAGGAAACAGGCTAAAACTGATGAAACTGCTCTTATACAGAGTGCTGATAAACTGTGTACACAAGCTGAGACCCTTGGAAAGCTGGAACTGTTGGCTCAAGCTAATGCAAACAGAGAGAAGTCCAGGGAGAAGAAGAAGTTGTTTGAGAGCCTATCCAAAAAACTGGAGGACAAGGCTGCGCTCTTATTAAAAGACTAAATATGTCTAAAGAATAACTGTAAATATGTTAAAATTGTTCTGTAATAAGCTTTGCTTTTGTTTAATTGACATTTGACAACATTTCAAGTTCGGTGTTAAGAGTTACATTGACATACTTGTACAAGGAGTGCAGGCAGCATGATAACACATTGAATGTAGCGGTAAGTTATCTACCCGCACATAATTTAATAGTCATTGAAAATGGTGCTCACGGTCCTTGAAAAGTGCTTAAATAGTGCTTGAATTTGATTGTCCAAAAAGAGTGGGAACCCTGTTATCTCCCTTTGTTGTTTCGTGCTCTGATGCCTTTGTTTCGTGCTCTGATTTTGTACCCAGAGCATAACTCGAACACCCTTTGGAATATTTTTATGCCCCACCACGATAATGGAGGGGGAATTTAGTGTTACCCTTGTCCGTCCGTCCGTCCGTCCGCACACACGAATGGGTACTTGTTGTAAGCGTACGGGGATCTTATTAGGTAGGGTTAGGATAGTGTTGGGTACTCTTGTTGGGTATTTTTATACAGTAAAAACCCAACAAGTATTCATTCGTAGGAACGTGCGTCCCGTCCGTCCGTCCATCCGTCCGTCACAAAACTTTAACACTCGGGTAAATGTCTCATAATTTCTTCATCCTTCGACCGATCTGCTTCATATTTTATATACACATACACGATCGTCCTGCCCCCGCCAAGCCCTGGGTCGGTCAAGGTTACATACTTGGTGCTTCAAAAACTTTAATAACTTTAACGCTGGGTAAATATCTTATCATTTCTGTTTTCTTTCACGGATCAGCTTCATATTTCATATATGCATTGCTATAATGGTCCTCTACCGCCCTGTGCCAAATCCATGTTCGTTCTGCCCCCCACAAGCCCAGGGTCAAGGTCACATACTTAGTGCTTCAAAAACTTTAACACTCGGGTAAAAAATATCTTATACTTTCTGTTTCCTTTCATGGATCTCTTCATATTTCATATACGCATTGCTCTAATGGTCCTCTCACCGCCCTGTGCCAAATCCACGTTGCGTCCTGCCCCGCCAATCCAGGGTCAAGGTCACATACTTGGTGCTTCAAAAACTTTAATGCTCAGGTAAATATCTTATAATTTTTTTTTCCATTCACGGATCAACTTCTTATTTCATATATGCGTTGCTCTAATGGTCCTCTACCGCCCTGTGCCAAATCCACGTTCGTCCCGCCCCCGCCAAGCCCAGGGTTAAGATCACATACTTAGTGCTTCAAAAACTTTAACGCTCAGGTAAATATCTTATAATTTCTGTTTTCTTTCACGGATCAGCTTCATATTTCATATATGCATTGCTCTAATGGTCCTAATGGTTTCTCCTGCCCCCGCCAATCCCAGGGTCAAGGTCACATACTTGGTGCTTCAAAAACTTTAACGCTCAGGTAAAAGAAAATTTTGACTTGGAATTTGTCCTCATTTATTATCAAAGCGATATGTGGGACATCCGTGTTCTATGAACACATTTTCTAGTTTATTAAACTTCACACATGCATAGAAGACGACCCAAAGGTATGTGTCACGCAAGAATGACAACTGTTGCATCACTAATTTTTTAGTTATCTCCCTTTGTTTTTTCTGTCACTGATTTTGTCTCCGGAGCATAACTCGAACACCCTTTTTTCAAACTACTTGTGTATCTGGGGAGGGGGAGGGGGTACACATGCGCTTGTCGACAAGCGTCCATTTCTAGTTCTTTATCTGGAGCCCTGGGAAGTAAGAAAAAAAGATCTGGATATATCCCCCCCCCCCTTAGACATCTGGACATCTGGTAAAGAAACGAGTGTGGAGCACTAGTTTCTTTATTGTATTTCAAAATGGTAGTTGAATAAACTCTTTATAATATTAATACAAAGAGAGACGATATAGATATTTTTTCCACGAAAAGTTAGCCACAAATATTACACCGGCTGACGCAAGGCATTTGCACAGTCACACAATGGGAATAATATCTAATATTTTTGCTGATCAAAGACTAGATTTGTGACTGAATACCGAACAGTGTATGTACCTTTGGTTTTGATGAATATACTGATGTTTACTTTCTACTTTCCAGTTGATGAACTTGTGGAGGAGAATGAGCGCCTTAAAGAGATCCAGGTGTGTAAGATCTGCCTGGACAACAAGGCAAACGTGATCTTCCTCCCGTGTGGTCACATGGTCAGCTGTCCACTGTGTGCCCCTGCCCTCTCCACATGCCCCATGTGTCGTACACCAGTTGAGGGGTATGTGAAGGCGTTCCTTGCTGTGGCAACATGATGATAGCGGATACGTCCATGCAACCTTCTCTCACCGATTGCTGGCCAATCACGGAGAAGTAGGAGAGAGCTGACACCCCCGTCAGTTTGTCGTTGTGCCTGTCGTGTCCAGTCGATGTTCATCATTGCCCAGCTAAGCGATAGTGTCATTCATTGCGGCCACAGAGGGGTGTTATGGCTGGCTGTTCAGCCGCGTTTTCATCGCTTTCCGGCAGGAGGTGCTAGACTGGGTATACAATCGAGTGTTTTTGTTATTTCAGTCATTGAATGGCGACCAGTGTAGGCCCTGATCAACCTGCACGGGAGCATTTAACTCAGCCAGCGTAGATCCAAACTGGTTCAAACAGTTCCTGAGTGTTGAACGTTATTGTTAAATTTCCGTCTGAACTAGCATGTAATTTGAGTATATTTGCAGTACTTTCAGTACGTTGATAATCTGCTCCATTCAAATAGCTGATTTACACGTACATATTCCAAGGCCGCAGTATACGTTATGTGATGCAATCGCATCAATTTCAAAATTTCAGCGATACCGTTGTGAACTGGTCTACTGACGTAATAGCATGTTCCAGCAACGTCACGAGACAAGCGCATTACATAGGTGTTGGCATGGCTCCGGAACGAGTATTGTCTAGTCATTGTGAAACAGCACTCGCTATACATTTGAACACGGCCGCCAGCGGTGTTGAACAACGGAAGTCGTGTAACAATGGATGTGAAATCTAATTCAATCAATCAGGCTCAACATGTTCTAAAAAGTCAGAACCTTGCATTTACAGATGTATATTAGCCCAGGATCTTTAGGCCAGGGCCAGGACTATATGTAAATATGCCCGACTCATCATAAGAAACGTAGACGATAGTTGAACCTTAGACCACTACACACAACGATTGTCGTCTGCTGTGGCTTTTATATCTTGCCGTATTTCTCAATAAAAACATGATTTGACAGCACTTCAGAATCATTTCAAATGATTCTAAAGTGCTGTCAAAGCATGTTGTAAGTTATTCTAAAGTGCTGTCAAAGCATGTTTTTGATGATAAAAATGGAAAATGGAAAATAGAAAATAAACAGCGAACAATAAAACATTAAGATAGCGGTGTAAGGTTAGGTGTTGTAGTGGCTATACTGTGATAATTCTATATCTAGTCGACCAAACTTTGAAAGGATTCAGTTGTTCTTCAACATCAGTCGGCTTGGTGATAGGCACGGTAAATGCGCTGTGGCATGGAATAGACCATGGATGAGGCATATACAAATGCGTTAGTCATGAATGTCCAATGCGCAATCGACTAAGGACAACTTCATCCCGGCGTACATGTCTGTAATCAGGAGTCCATTCGCCCATCCGTTTCACAGCATGAAGTTTTTATCTGTGAGCAGATCCCACCGGGTCTGCATGGTATTGGAGATTAATGAGTTGATTTAAAATCATGATAGCAAACAGGAAAATTAGAAGTCGGTAGCTCCAGGGCTGCCTTGGCAGCACTATCTGCCCTGTCATTGCCCTTGATACCAGTATGACTGGGGAGCCAACAACAAATAATGTCCTTTCCAGATGAAATTAAAAGATGGTGTAGCTCAATGATTTGGCGGATAAGTGGATGCTCAAGTTTCATATTGTACAAAGCTTGTAGTGAAGATAGTGAATCGGAAAATGAATTGCTTTCTCCAAGATATTTTCGCAAAATCAAGGGTGAGTAAAATTGCCCTCAATTCCGCAGAAAATATCGAAGATTTATCACTGCAGATCGGGAGACCCCGGGTCCGATTCGATAGAGCAGTGGAATTTAAATTAAATTACACGATATAAAAAAAACTGTCATAGTCGTTTTCGATGAATTTCTTACTCCATAATTAGTTTGTTTTCGTTTAATAAAAAAACGAAATGTTCATTTACGCCTTTATATTAAGACTTACGGTAGAAAATCGAATCTCTGATTATTTTTCTTCCAGAAAAAACGCAAAGATCAAAAGAAGAGATATGTTTATACGGCCAAATACAGGATCTGCGGTATGACAAATACGTTATTGTGATTCTACACAGGCTATATTATGGTGTAATATTGCCCGGCTGAAGGTATGTTCACCCTCGGCTATCGCCTCGGGTGAACATACCTCCAGACTGGCAATATTATACACCATATAGCCTGTGTAGATGTACACCATATAGCCTGTGAATAATCACAATAACTTATGATGTCTCCCCCATGAATGGGGAGACATATTGGTTTTGGCTTGGTTGTCTGTCCGTCCGTCTTTCCGTCACAAAATTTGTGTCCTGCATATCTCCAAAAGTTTTTGAGTTACAGTCGTGAATCTTTACAGGAATACTTGTCATCGTGTGAAGTTGCACACCGGGGGTTTTAGATACCGATTCATCCAGTATTTACGGATTTATGGCCATTGACTTCGTGAAAAGTGGGGATTTTCAACTTGTGTCGCGCGTATCTCCAAATGTATTTCAGTTAAGAGTCGTGAAACTTTACAGGAATACTGGTCATCGTGTGAAGTTGCGCACCTGGGGTTTAGATGCGGATTCAACCAGTATTCACGGAGTTATGGCCCTTGACTTAGTGAAAAGTGGGGATTTTCAACTTTTGTCGCGCGTATCTCCAAATGTATTTCAGTTAGAGTCGTGAAACTTTACAAGAATACTGTTCGTCGTGTGAAGTTGCGCACCTGGGGTTTTAGATGTGGATTCATCCACTATTCACGGAGTTGTGGCCCTTGACTTGGTGAAAAGTGGGGATTTTCGACTTGTGTCGCGCGTATCCTCAAAAGTATGCAGAAAATACAAGGTAGCTACATATATGCTGTTGCTGCCTTAAATTCTACTGATAACATGCAGTGGTGGTATTGGGGGAGACATATGTTCTTGTCTGAAAAACAATCCTCTACTGTCTGTTTCACGTTAACCTGCCCAACTTTTACACCTATTTAAACACCATAAAACTCTTATTTTTTTGCATAAAATCATTTTTCAGCAAAATTTAGCAATGAGCCATCTTTTTATTTTTTGAATTTCGGTCCTATAATGAAGTAATAGCCATAAATCAAGAATTGAATGCAGGGTTGCAATGTTAAAATGTCACGTGCGGTCAGATTTTCAACATTTTTCTAGCATCGAACTGCTTGCTGGATTTCATCATTAAAAACAAGACACTAACCTTGTATTTATGAGAGCAAATCTTGCCAGGTTGAAAAAAAAATAAAGGAATCGAGCCTCCATTTCTCGGTGTTCGTACAAGAATTACAGAAGAAAATGCCGAGAATTTGGTTAAAATACAACATGATGTCATCATCATCTGCTACAGCTTTCGTATCTATTGACAACGCCAAGCTGAGGTTGGCACGCTGTTCCTACAACGCAAAATTAATTGCACATATCCTCGCACATCGACACCGGTGTAAATCTACATTCTCTAATGGTATGACTTCGGAACACCATACATACGTCATTTCCGGCGGAAGTATATAGTCACTTCCTGTGAGCCAGTTTCTTTGCCGGACGAATTTCCGGCGGACAACTTGGTTTACTAAATGCTGATTGGTTGGTGACGGTCGCGAGTTTAATCGAATCGACTGATTAAGTTCGTTAGCATTCACAATTTACAATACATTAGGACGTATTAGCAATAGTATCAGATCGACTTGGAACCTTATGGATGAATGATATTCGCTAAATATATGAAGATTAAATGATATATTTTAATGCAAATTGTTTAAAATTATATGCCAGAAAATGATGTTAATAAACAAATTTATTAAGAATTTGTGTTCAGTTCGCAAAAATAGTTGTTGTTGTTGTTGACCGGAAGTGATTATTGCATAGCAGTTTCTTGTTTTATTGTCAACAACTAAAAATCGGTGAAATTAATTTATAATGCAAAAGCCCATCCATGACTGTTTATTCGAAATAACTTTGTTATTAGACGGATTTTCTTGAAATAAAAAGTAGGCTCATTTCTAAAAAATAGTTTTACATTGTTTTATATAAAAAAAATAAGCAGTTTGGAGTGTTTTTATAGCAATAAATCTTGGGCAACATTTCGTGGAACAGACAATAGTTTACTTTAGTTCCCAAAATGGGTTCGAGATTAACCCCTACAAACAACAATTGTCGTCTGCTGTTGTTTTTGTATCTACTCAATAAAAACATGTTTGGACAGTACCTCAGAATCATTTACAATGGAAATGATTCTGAAGTGCTGTCCAAGCATGTTGTAAATTATTCTGAAGTACTGTCAAAGCACGTTTTTGATGGAAAATAGAACATAAACATCAGACGACAAAAGATTAAGAGCCGTGTAAGGATTCATGGAAGATCAATATAACACATAGGATAGTATGGCAGGCATATTTTATCGTGCTACCAAACATGTGTATTAATATAAAGAACACGTGTCATTTCCCACACTGTTATTGCTGATACTGGTACTGAAGTATACTGAATCCTTTTTCATGTGCTTTGCTCAATCATTTTATGTATTGATTTGTAATTGTATGTCATGTATGCCATAAATAAATAAAATATGATCGTAAAAGAAAGTATGCACCCCCGGTCTCGGTAGATCAGGGAGGTTATAGTGTTTGGACGGTGTGTCCGCAGGTCTGGTTAAAACGTTTTCCGGATATTCTCCAATTTGCCACCGGAGACATTTGTGTTTATAGATATATTCGGTGTATCTATGTAACACTGGTTTGGTCATGAAATTCAGATCATGTAGATCTACACGTACGTGTAATGACGATGGATGAATGTAAAATATGTAGAAAGTATGAGCCTATACATACACTGTTACCGCCGCTGACAAATATTTTGCCACGACGTAGCTCTAGATCAGTGTAATGCAGGCATATAATGTTCTCCGTGTGGAATAATTAGTGTTTACTGAACAGCCCCGTGCAGCCACCGGGGCGGGATCAACTGATCCTGAGAATAGTGCTGCAGTAGCCATTGCTTGTCGTAAAAGGCGACTAAACTGGCTTAACAATTGTGTTCATACTTTCCGGAACCCACTATACCGGATTTGGCCCTCATGTACATTTTTGGCTTTCTTGTATGTGAGAGTTGAGTCAGGCTATGCCCCATATATAAAAGTAATATTAGCGCTAATCCTATTACTTTTAGGGGAGGGGATGGGATAAATGATGCTGGTGTGGCGAGGGCCTGGCACCAGATCAGGTTGTTCTAATTTCAGGACTGAATATATATTTTGATTGTAAATATTGAGTTCTTAAGTTGGGATTTACCCCCCTCGGACAGGTGGATACGGGACTCGACCCCGTTGACCCGTCTGCGTGTAGACTCCCTGAGGCTTGTACCTCTATGTCAGAAAAGCTGACGTTAAACCCTATTCACTCACTCACTCACTCACTTTACTGAACATATTTGAACAAGATTAAAAATAACTTTGTTCAGGATCAACACTGACTTAGGATGTTTAAGTGTGAAGTATTTGTCAGCGGATGGCCAAAGAATATTGCTTGCTGGAACTGCACATCAATTGCACTACACATTGAGCGTGATTTCCCAGTCACTTGCCAAGTGTGAGAATGCACAATAAATTACGGGTGTTGTTCTTCACTGCATGTATTATTCGTTAACAGCCATTATAGGTTTTCTTTCAAAAGAACCTTTGCAGACATATGCTAGGAGAGTTATGATATACAATGGTGTCGGCTAATTCTGCGCACCCAAGGCTTTCCATACAAATTTAAATTTCCCATATTCAAGAAGTCTGTGCCAGTAAAATGTTGTAACGTTGACGTGTTTGCAACGACACAATTTGTTCTGCTAATGTAAACAAAAATAGCGAACGGCATACTGGATCAGCATAGCAAAATGTGCATAACTTGAAGCCGAACTATCCAGTGATATCATGACAATTTATTTTTTTAGTTGGACAGTTAATTTAGTAAATAAAACTATTCCATCAGCAGGGTCTGCGGATTTAACATATTTTGACTATATTCTGAATAACTTTTTACCACACTATCGGAATAGGAAAAAATTGTGTCGCAGTGTAGCAATTAATCAGTTTGTTTATTCCAAAATCCACCTATTTTATTTTGACGTACGCAAGGCTAAATTTGTCGTGAATTGCACATTAACCGATGCGCAGAGTTAGCCGAAATACAGTATAGTTATGTTTCCCCCATATATGGGGAGACGTATTGTTTTTGGCATGGTTGTCTGTCCGTCTGTCCGTCCGTCATAAAATTTGTGTTGTGTGTTTCTCCAAAAGTATTTGAGTTAGTGACACAATTTTACAGGAATGTTTGTCGTCGTGACATTGTGAGGTTGCGCACCTGGGGTTTTAGATTAGATTCATCCAGTATTCATAGTTATGGTCCTTGACTTAGTGAAAGGTGGCGATTTTTAACTTGTGTCCCACATAACTGAAAAACTGTGTCCCACATAACTGAAAAACTATTTCAGCTACAGTCATGAAACCTGACAGGAAAGTTTGTCACCATGTGAAGTTGCGCACCTGTGGATTTCGATGCGGATCCATCCAGTATTCGCAGACTTATGGCCCTTGACTTGGTGAAAAGTGGCGATTTTCAGCTTGTGTCGCACATAACTGAACAAATATTTCACAGTCATGAAACCTTATAGGAATATTTGTCATCATGTGAAGTTGCGCACCTGGGGTTTTAGATGCGGATTCATCCAGTATTCACAAAGTTATGGCCCTCGACTTTAGTGAAAAGTGACGATTTTCAACTTGTGTCGCACATAGCTGAACAACTATTTGAGCGAGTCATGAAACCTTATTGGAATATTTGTCATCATGTGAAGTTGCGCACCAGGGTTTTTTTGATACGGTTTCATCCAGTATTCACAGAGTTATGGCCCTTGACTTGGTGAAAAGTGGCGATTTTCAACTTATGTCGCACATAACTGAAAAACTATTTGAACTACAGTCGTGAAACATTATAGGAATGTTTATCAACATTTGGAGTTGTGCATCTGATGATTTTGATGCATATTCATAAGAGTATGAGTGGAGTTGTGGCCCTTGACCTAGTGAAAATTGCTAATTTTTAACTGGTGTCGCCGGTTTTGTTTGCGGAATCATCCAGTAAGGATGGAGTTATGACCATTGACTTATAAAATTGGCCATTTTGTCCATCACAAATTTGTGTCTTGCATATTTCCAAAAGTGTTGAGTTGAGAGTTGCGAAATTTTACAGGAATGTTTGTCACTATGTGCAGTTGTGCACCTGTGGTTTTTGATGTGGATTCATCTTGTGTAGGCAGTGTTATGCCCCTTGACAAGTGAAAATTGCATGTGGTGTCTTTATTTTATTATGTCCCAATATACAGCTAACTTACGCAGAAAAACAAGATAGCTACATACATGCTGTTGTTGCCTTAAATTCTAATTTTCCAAGTCCCGATAAACATGCAGTGTTGGTGTGGGGGGAGACATATGTTTTTGTCTGAAATATAACCCTCTAGTTTGAACGTGTTTGTATGAACGTGCTGTGACTGGAGAAATGGCTGTGATTTGCGACCAGTGTAGATCCAGATCAGCCTGTGCATCTGCACTGTCTGATCAGAATCTTCACCGTTCACACCGTTTCAGCAATGAAACACCCATCATGCGTCCAGCAAGCAGTATAGAATGTCATGAGGCTACAGGAGTGTGCTATAGTTTGTTTTCCATTTCCAGAGCACCCAGGTGGCAGTAACCCAACTCACAATGTTGATGTGCGCAATTATTCAGTTTTATTAACATATTTGTATCCTTCCAGGGCTTACGGGCGCATTGCTTGCCAGATTTGTGGTGGCCTATCATGTTTAACCCATGGAATGTGGGGAAATAAATTTGTTGTCTGCTCTTGTTTCATATTTTGGCTTCTTTCTCAATCCAAACCTGGTTTTGCAGCACTTTAGAATCATTTCCAAAGTGCTGCCAAACAGTGTTTTGTCATGACAAATGGAAAGTCAGAAATCAACAGCAGACAGCAAAAGTCAATTCAGCATTGTAAGCAGTGCTGGTGTGTTGCTATGAACTTAATATGGTAGATTCTTTAGATCCCATATCTGATACAAACATTACAAAACCCAGCCATTTTGGTAATAATAACAATGACTGATAGCATAATGCTTAATACATGTAGTTTTAGTAGTTTCAGGTGGTGTGATGTTTTCTTGTCACAACACAAATGCAGAAATGAGACTGCATTTGCAGTAAATTGTAAAGGTACATGCCCACTCGGTAGGCACGAAATGTTCTTTATAGGAATTAAATAAGTGTATAATTGTGTCACTTTTCCACCAGTTCTAAAAATTACGAGTGCCTGCTATACAGATATAATCATTTAGTAATGTTTATTTTACTGTAGTGACGCGCGGTGGTATCAGGCTATTTTCATATGCAAATGAGGCATGATATTTTTTAATTATTTACATTAATTAAATGCGTCTCCTGAAAAAATAATATTTTCGACAGAATATAAAGTATGATCATTGCACATCAAAATGTAAATACAGACAATAAATAGTAATGTCCGTTACCATTTTAAGGAAACACGATTATCGGCCCTGATATCAGTGTGGAAATTTATGTCTGATATAAAATGTATAATGATTCTAATCAGTACGTGGGGTAATGGTGAATGAATGTTTATTTTGCCAGAAAATGTCTCCGCTGATGTCTCTGATATAAATATGTTGTGTCCACTGAGTGGGAATGTACCTTAAACACTTTATTACGTAATAACGACGCAATGATCTAAATTCATTTTTTGACACAAATTTCACTAACATGTATTGATTAGATGCGGGATATGTTTACAGATACTTATAATTTATATGACATATATTTTTTCCTTTCCAACAGCTTGCTGTCACATGCACATAACAGACATGTTATGTTTCTTATACCAGGGCATGTTCTCATAAGCCCTTGTAAGCATGTACTCGACATCAGGCAGTTTAATTGGAAGAGACTGAGCACAGCTCGGCCTCGACCAATCAAACTTCTGATTTCGAGCATACAAACTGAGTACATTCTCAGAAAGTTCTATAATCCCTGGATCAGGGACTTGGTCTACTGATCTCGCCAGTGTATATGTAGCTGGGCTGGCTTATCACTGGTTCTACTCACGGGTGTTTGAACAGATGGTCACTATGTTGTTGTCATATGGGTATTTTGGTGAATTTTGGGTATATCTGGGTGGATTTCGTTGGTCGTCAATTATCTACACATTCACTGTTCCGAACTGTCGGACCCATTTTATACATTTGTACTTATGTGTGTAACTCGCGGGAGGTGACAAACATTGTATGTTGGTAAAAATGCACCCAAACCACCGGATATACCGAAATAACCCATAAAACACTGAAATACGAGCCGTTCTTCAAGAACCTGTGGTCCTATCCAGTATAGCCAGGGTACTGTCTTATCTATCCCAGTTCATGTGTGATACCGACACATTTGCAGAAAAAAATAAAACTTTTTTTGTATTTTCTTTATTTGTTAACAAAAGTATAATTATGTTGTGACCACTGATTCAAATGCAGAAAAAATTCAAACTTTTTTTTTATTTTCTTTATTTGTTAAGAATTAAACGCCAAAATAAGCTAAAGGACCGGATCTCTATAAATAGATTTGCAAAGGGAAATAACCAGCTATGATCCCCCATTGATTTGTTCACAACAACCAATAGTTGAGATAAGAATCCATTTGAATAATTAAAGATAATAAAACACCCAATATGTCTGCATTACTGAAAGAAATATATTCACAATTTACTAAGCTTGGTTATGAATATAGCGAAAAAGGCTTAACAATACACCTTCCAATAAACTAGGACACCAGGCATAATTAAAATACTCGTGACAAGTCATTAAAACAAACTAGCCCAAATAACTAGAGTATATAATAACCAAATGAGAGATACATAATTCTTAACGTCAGTATTTCTATTGAAACAGAAGCACGAAACCATGCCAATCAAGTGAGACTGTATATTACAATGATAATTTCAATTGTATAAACATAAACGTATATGACTACCACCTAATCATTTTATAATTAATCTATTTCATGTACACTTGCTTACGGAGCCCCGCCAGGGACGTAGAATTTTTTTTTTCTTAATTCGTTCCCTCAATTTAACAATTCATTCCCACGAATTAACAATTCGTTCCCACGAATTAACAATTTGTTCACACAAAATAACAATTTGTTCCCTCGGGAATGAATTGTTAATTTGTGGGAACAAATTGTTAATTCCAGGGAACTAATTGTTATATCATGGGAACGAATTGTTAAATTGAGGGAACACATTAATACTAAAAAAATCCATGTCTCCTGCGGGTCTCCGTACTTCCTTGCCTATCCTATAAACTTTTGTGAGTGGTGTGTTTAAATACAAGAATTCTGCCACGGAAGCGGTGTCGTGCATGCTTAAAACACGAAAAAGGTCATGGTTGAAGAAACTTTTTTGACATACAAAAGTGTTTCAACAACCATATGAAGGTATAAAAAGTCATGGTCATGTTGATAGCGGCATTAATGTGTTCCAAATGCTCACATATAATCAAGTGTCCAAATATTGAAGCAATAGCCTTCTGCAAAAGCAGGCGCGACAAAAACTCATACATATATACTGGTATGTTGAATTTTATAAAAATATAATTAAAATTATTAAAATGTTAAAAAACATATTGCACGATTGAACATTTCCATCTATAATTACATGTATATGCAACAACTTTATTCCTATAGATTTGTGTTTAATACATAATTTGACAGAAATTACTAAAATATTCGAAATAAATAAATAAAACTACATTATTGTTTTCTATTTGTTGCCTTCAGGAAACCAGAACCTGTCATTATAAAACCTTACGAGCACCTTCTCAAAATACTTACTTGAAATTAGACTGTTGGATATTTGGCTGAGTCTGAGTACAGCTCGGTCCCAACCAAACGTCCTAATTTTCAGCATGAGATTGGAGTAAAAGCTCGGGCAGTATGAACATGTAACGTATTTTCGCTTCCATCAGCTGGTCCGGCTAGCTCAAGCACGAGACCATCGTTCACGGCTGGCATCAGCTGTCGCCAGTCTGAGCAGCCGTACTATCAAATTATCATTGTGCTGAGCACAAAGTTATATGAAGTTCTGGCACTCAGCAGCCGAACTACTATTTTCATAAGCCGGGTCCAGCCTGATAACTGAATAATATAATTATACCACTCTTGGTATCACGCTGGGCCTGTATAACTTGTTTCGCAGTCCGTCTCTTGCGATGAGGCTGAGATTATGTATATGTGGTCACTATTTACAATATATATACATATATAGATTTTCCTTGGGCGTACCTCGCAAATGATTATGGACAATGATCGTTACAATGATTGGATGAGCACAAATAATCAAGACATTAAATTTAACAATAATCAAGAAAAGCAATATTCTGGTCGGAGTGTCTCGGCTACAGTGGTGAAACACTAATATGATTCCCATCTTTGGCATGGGCTATGCCACTAGCTGGGCGTCCTATCATAAACCTGTATGTGTTGCCGGGAGTGTTAATCGTCTCCACTATGAGCTAACATGCCCTTACTCTACTCTGGGCTAACTATCTGATGACAGTCCTGTCGATCAGCATAGTATATCCTAATTGAAGCTGAACCTATTATTATTGCTGGGATATGTGTCCGGGAATTACTAGTATCGCTCAGCAACAAACTGAGCTACTTAGCTCGGCAATGTTTTGAACTGCTTAACTGAGCGACTTTCCGAGCTGAGCTACGTCCTCGGCTCATCGATGTTCGGAGCTGTATACACGAACGCTATCCCCAGCTCACATCCTGGCATATGCCGACATCTCCGGCTGTAGCTGGGCGATGAGCCTGTCGGATCATGTCGGGCTATCTTCGATCTATAGCCGAGCATGGGGCTTGTTCCAAGGGTCTGGGAATATGTCTCCTATAGTGATCAGCTCAGCTCCTGGGGCCCGTTTTACTAACAAATCTTAGTTTGTTCATAAGTTCGAACTTAAGTTATAACTTATGACAAAAGTTATGACCGACTTAAGTCATTGCTTATTTGGTTTCACAACACAAACTTAAGACGGTCATAACAAGTCCGTCATAAGTTACAACTTAGTTATTGTTTACAGCTTCGGTATGTGCTGCGCGGGTTGGAATCCCGCTCGGGGCTTATATTTTTATGATGACTTTACTTTCCCTTTATGTGTTTTGACATCTAAAATAACGGATTTGCAAGCCTAATGTTGAATATAATTAATTTTTAAAAATAATCTCATGTAAAATATAAATTTTATCTCAATATTCCGACGCCATTGAATACATGTGGATATATTTATTGCCAACTAGTGAACCTTATACTGTAATATAAATTGGCATATGACATGAAACAGCAACAAAAGAAGCAATTAACAATGTTTTTATTTTTACATTCCAATAAAATGGTAGTTCGACCATTTTTTAAATTTTACTTAGATTACCTCATAAACTCAGAAATCACGTTTCAGAGTCAGCAGAACACATGTACTGTCGATTATTAATGGTATGCCCGGTCAGATATGGATGTATCTGATACAACTACTGAATGACATATTATATTTATTTGAACTGGACACGGGTAATTTGTTGATTACATGTAGACATGCATGCACTGTGTGAGTCAGTATCACACATATAGGATTGCCCCTGACCATGTTCACCAGTATAGGACTGGATTAATGCGCACGTGCATTCAGCGGACGGGTCTGAAATTTTTGTTAAATGCGTCATAACTGTTTCTCCATCTAGTCTGAAAACAAGGTATCTCCTTATCAGAAACGAAACACAGGCTAACACTGTCCGCAAAAGTTCTACTCCACTTTCTAGAACCACTTGATTTGCTAATGTTGTATATATCTCCAGTGACCGCCAGGAAACTATCAGTTGCGTAAAATCACAATGCAGTCAACACTTGCAATGACACTGACAGACTGTGTGATCTCGGGTTTGACCGTATAATGTCAGCATGTGCAATGTCGCATACTTGTAGAAAAAAATCACGAGACAGCCTGAATTTCGATATTTGGTCCTCGTTATCCATGAAGTCTAGGGCATTGGTTCGGTCCTAAAGACTCGTTCCCGTCGGTCCCCCTCGTAAATTACGCGCCTGGATTATAGCAAATGCAGCTGCCATCGTTTGTATGTTCTGTAAAGAAAGAACAAACAATAGTCGGATAGTCAATCAGACGGATGGACGGACGGACGTTCATACATGACACACCATTAGGTGGTATATTCATCGTTTTTAAAGAAAAGAATGACCACTTAAGACACAAAAGGCTTCGGTTACGGAATATGTTGCATTGTTTTTGTTTGTCTTAGGCGACACCTCTAACCACCTAAGATCCCAAACATGTCCCCAAACATGTGCCCGGACGAGGGCCGGACGAGGGCAGGGCAGGGCAGGGCGGGCAGGGCAGGGCAGGGCCAACCAACACCGTCATACACCGACCGACACCGACACCAAGAGACCGACAAACACCGACCGACCAACTCACACCGACACCGACCGACACCGATTGACACTGACCGACACCGATTGACACTGATAGACACTGATAGACACCAACCGACCCCGACCGACACCGATTCACACTGATACACACTGACCGACACCGACCGACACCGATTGACACTGACCGACACCGATTCGACCAACGCCGATTCACACTGATAGACACTGACCTGACCGACACCGACCAACACCGATTGACACTGACCGACACCGATTGACACTGATAGACACCGACCGACACCGATTGACACCGATTGACACTGACTGACACCAACAAACCTACACCGATCGACACCAACCGACCGACCGACACTGACCGACCGACCGACCGACCGACCGACCGACACACCTACACCGACCGACCGACACCAATCGACCGACCGACCCGGACCGACCGGGACCGACCGACCGACCGACAACGATCGACTGACACTGATTGACACCGACCAACACCGACTGACACCGACCGACTAACACCGACCGTGCGAAACCAACTGACCGACACCGACATACCGACACCGACCGACTGACTGACCGACCGACACTGACAAACCTACACCGACCGACACTGACCGACCGACACCAACCGACAGACTGACACCGACCAACCAACACCGACCAACTGACACCGACCGTGCGAAACCAACTGACCGACACTGACCGACCAACCGACCGACAACGACTGATCAACCAACACTGACCGACACCGACCGACACCGACCGACACCGACCGACACCGACCGACCGACACCGACCGACACCGACCGACACTGACCAACTGACACCGACCAACTGACTCCGACCAACTGACTGACACCAACCGACAAACAGACATACATGTACAGCATACATATGGTGTGTTACGAGCCGGCTCATCTGGATCTACAGTGGTTGTAAATGTTGTCGATAACTGGGCATAACGAATACTGGTAACGACATGACCTACATCACAAATAGTAATACACGGGTAACTAGCACAAGTGTGACTATCTATATGTAAGCATATATGGTTTATATGGCAGATAATTGCTAAAATAGTACGTATGAAGTGAACATTTACCTGCTGTCAGTGAATTGTTTTCTCCACCTCGCCTCGCATGGGGGCATCCATCTTTGTTTATTTCATAAGTTCCGACTTAAATATTTAAGTTATAACTTAAGACTGCTAGCTACCTGTCTTAGTTTTTCATAGTAAATTTCGATTGTCGTTCTTGCTAAGATGTTTTGTGAAACGGACTAAGCACGTACTCCGGACTTAAGTTATAACTTATGACAAAAGTACTTGCTTAGTTCGTTAGTGAAACGGGCCCCTGGTTTCCACATTCAACAAGGTTTGATAAACGCAATGCTCGTCCAAACAATGCCGAGCTGCGTGTGACCAACCCAGCTGAGCGTCAAGTTTTAATACTTGCTCAGCCCAAATAGAGTGTTGTATAGCTGGGCGTACGCCTAGGCGAAGTGTTTCAACACAGTGCTGAGCACAGCTCAGATTCTGAACACTGTAAGGGCTCGACAAACGCTATGCTCGCCGATGCACCGTCTAGCTATACCAGACTGCTCGCTGGGCTAAGCGTGCGGCAAACGGTCTTGTCCAGTGAACGCAATGCTCAAATTCCTGAACTACTGGCGATGGATTCTGTTCAAGTGAACAGAAGGCGCTCTGCTATGTTGACTGTGTGAAACACAAAGCCGAGCACTCCCAATTTGGGCAGCGAAAGGTTCCCGGTCTCTGTTATAGTGACGTGTATGCAACAAAGACAAAATACCAGACCGCCGAGCATATGGAAGGTCATCTCCGCCACAATTATATATGGCTTGATGCTTGCTGGCTGATGACATTTTAAGTTCTATCCGTCTTATTACAATTATATGTGGCTTGATGCTTGCTGGCTGATGACATTACACGTTCTATGCGTGTTATTGCATTCACCGTTTGTATTTATGACAATTATATGTGGCCTGGTGCCTGCCTGCTGATGGAATTACAACTTATATCCATGTTATTCTATTCGTCATTTGTATTTATGACATTTGAAATCATCTTGGTTGTAATATATATTTGTCTTTATTGCATGCGCATTTGGCTTGATGTTTCATTCATTTGTCCTTACTGCTTTCGGCCTTATTCAAAGTGCTAAGTGCTTTGTTCTTACTTTCTACTGCAAATGCTTAGTGCAATAAAACAGGGACACGAATAAGGACGTATCAATAATTGTAATGTAAATAAGACGAATGAACAAAGCAATCAGCAGAATGGACTTGTAAGAAAGACAAATACAATTACAACAAGCAGATTTCAAATGTAATACATACACATGACGAATACAATAACATGAATATAAGTTGTAATGTCATCAGCACGCAAGCATCAAGTCACATAGAATTATGGCGGATATTACCTTCCCAAATTACTGTTGCAATTGTTGTTGTCAAGGGGCGTGGCTTATCGAGGTAACGGTCACCCTAAACACCCCAAAGGCTGGAAAAGGCCACAAAGGCTAGAAAGGCTGTTCGATGTTGCTTGTACGTCCGTTAGCGGATATTTATGACATGCATTTTCATTGAATTGACTGAATTATTATGTGTTATGATCATTTTATGAATTTTAATCATTTTAATACAATAATCCACCACAAATATACGTGTTTTGGTAAATTGTCTAAACGCGCACCTACGCCGATCGGGCCGCGCGGAATTGGATTGATTAACACCTATTAACATATCGTTTAACAGGTGCAGCTAAACACCGATTATACTTATTGTTTATTGCATTATTATTAATATAAGTCAATGATAAATAAACGACATTCATTTAAACATGCTTTATGTATCAACACATTACGTGAACATAGGATGAATGCCGAATTTTGAGACATCAGCTAGTTATCTACCTTGAAAATGGGTATCCACACGGTGATACAAAATATGTTTATGAGCGCTATGTACGGCTCTGCAACGAATATTTCCTCAGATTGCTGAAGAAAAAATATTTTATTTACACGGACGAATCAACGTGTAACTAGTTGTAAATGACATTTACGCTAGCTGACATGTTCCCGTAAAATAACCAATTTTCAAGGTGTCTCAAAATTCGGAATTCGTCCTGTTCACGTAATGTGTTGATACATAAAGCATGTTTAAATGAATGTCGTTGATCGATCATTGACTTATATTAATAATAATGCAATAAGTATAATCGGTGTTTAGCTGCACCTGCTAAACGATATGTTAATAGGTGTTAATCACTTTTTGTCCAATTCCGCGCGGCCCGATCGGCGCAGGTGCGCGTTTATATAATTTACCAAAAACACGTATATTTGTGGTAGATTATTGCATTCAAATGATTAAAATGATTAACATGCATGATCATAAACACATACTAATTCAGTCAATTCAATGACAATGTATGGTATAAATATCCGCTAACGGACGTACAAGCAACTTCGAACAGCCTTTTTAGCCTGTTCCAGCCTTTGGGGTGTTTAGGGTGACCGAAACGGCATGGCAAAACAGCGATGAAATAATCAATAATGGAACTCCGGATGTCACTTGGAATGTAATCAGCACAAACGCATTGAAAAAGTGCGAATGAATAAAGCATCAATCCAAATGCATATGCAATTTAGACTACAACCAAGAAGATTTCAAATGTCACAAACACGAATGACGAATACAATAACATGAAAGTAAGTTGTAATGGCACCATTCAGCAAGCAGCAAGCCACATAGAATTGTAATAAGACGGATAGAACTTAGAATGTCATCAGCAAGCAAGCATCAAGCCTAATAGAATTATGGCGGATATTACCTTCCATAAGAGCACTGATCAAAATTCAGCTAAAGAAGCCGAGAAACATATTAAACTTATTGGGTTTCTTAACCCGCAGCCGAACGTTTATTTGTATTAAACTACAATACGGCATCGAGTCCACGGTTTTACAGTGATATTCTGTTATACAATACTAAAGCCAATTAAGGAAATAGAAAACAGTGATTTACTTAGCCGTTTCTGACAAATATTACAAAAATCTCCATACTACGACACCGGCATACGTTTTTCAACGTTGCAGGAATGGAGATAATTACGGCTAGACGACTGGGTTGTCCCGTATCGGTTTCTCACAAACCGGCATTTTCGTCACACCACCCACACTTCATATTTTATGTACACAGTATTATGTCAACTGGTATCTCATGCACATCATGAGCGAATAACTCGTCCACCTTTGTGGTCTCGTGGCATGTCCGATGGATCATGCTGCTACGTTATTAGTGTGTAGGATGATACACCATGTTAACCGTAAATGTACCTACTATCGGCTAGACTTTCCTCCGATATGTTTCCTCAACATGAAGCCATCAGCTTTATGTTCCCAGAAACACACGCGTACCTTTGCACCGACATCACTCTACCATGCCGAGTATAGCACAGTGTATCTGTTTCTGTTGGTCACCAATTTATGGTGTGTTCATCACGTTTACCAACTTGTAAGCGGAGTTCGTCACTACATCAATTCACAGACTACATCGTTGTCTGGACGACTATAATTCATGCCTGTCGTCTATAGGTCTGTCCAAGCCAGGTTTGAACGTCGTACCAGGGGTGGACATTGTTCCCCATCCATGGTGTACATCCCGAGCCTGCTTTACTTCAAGTATAAATCTGTCATTTCCGGGTAGCATCATCACTTACAAGCCCTGGAGCAGATGTGCTGGGGTATGTCTCATCTAGGTGGTCAACTATACGCACACACACACATTTCTACATTATCGTAGCTCGCTCGGCTATTTCGGTCTGACAATAGTATCAGTGCATATACACACTGATGTTGTCCCACCCTATCTCTATCGCAAGTGTAAGCTATGTCGGTCCGACAATAGTACCAGTGCATATACACTGAACCCGTTGGCACGGGCTTAAATGACCTTAGCTGTTGATAGGCCGTTAAACACCAATACACAATCAAACGAACAAGCACGGGCTCAGTCCCAGTGATTACACAATTTTACTGATTGATTGAATGGGGTTTAACGTCTGTCATACAGCGAGGTATTAACCCTTTCACCCCCAACTAACTGGAATGTTTGTTCAAATGCTAATTTTCCGACCAATCCAACCGTCACAAAATGATTTTCAGACTAGCCCATTTATGAAGAGGCTGTTTTTGTTGTTAAAAATATGAAAATTACTTGCAAAAAGTGCAGATCCTGATGAGACGGCTCGCGCGAGCCGGCTCATCTGGATCTACACTTTTTGCCAATACCTCTATACAGGCCTGTGGTGTTAATAGCGTTAAACGCCAATGATTTGGTGAATCTTCTGCACGTGTGTGGCAAATATTGTTATTGCAAAACTCACTGAAACACCCATACGTTGTGCATGTCTTATCTGGCAAATCCGATACACCATCTGCTGAAAATACAGGAGCAAGTGAGCATAGGTGCACGGATTACCCCGGCCGCCACACAAAACTTTAACGCAATCTTACGAACGCATGCAAATATGAAAACTATATACCCCCTCAACATAGTTCGTATGCCGGGAGTATAACTATACTGTAGAGTTTAAATGTTTGATGCCAGAGACGATATCATGAAGTGACATTGCAAGAAATGATACTGAAGAATACTGCATATTTTTTAGCTCACCTGAGCGAAGCTCACGTGAGCTATTGTTACCGCAATGTGTCCGTCGTCGTCGTCCGTCGTCCGTCGCCGTCGTCCGTGAACATTTTCAAACGTCTTCTCCTCGGTAACCATTGGGCCTATAGTCACCAAACGTCATGGTCATGGTCCTTAGATAGGTGGATTACAAAATTGTTAAAATGACGTCATTACGTAATCCAAGATGGCCGCCGTCTAAAAATAGCACAAATTCTTCAAAAATCTTCTTCTCATGAACCGCCAAGCGGATTTCGACAAAGCTTGGCAGGAATGATCGATGTACAATGCTCTTTCAAAGTTGTTAAAATGGTGACCCCAGTGTCAAAAATGGGCGTGGCCCGTGGGGTCAAATTTTAGTTTTGACCGAATATGTTCATGTCATATATTAAATCGAAGGTATCAATGAGGCGATCACTCTGGTGCATTTTGTGTCGAAATCGGATGGTTAACTTATGTCATCCAAGATGGCCGCCGAAATGTCAAAAGGTTCCTTTATTAGAGATTTCAAAATTCTTCTTCACATGAACCGCTTGACCCATGGTAGCCAAACTTTAAAGTTATGGTCCATGGGTGAAGCCTTTTCAGATTTGTTAAAATGGAGGTCATCGTTAATCCAAGATGGCCGCCGTCTGAAAATAGCATAACTTCTAAAAAAATATTCTCATGAACCACTATCTGGATTTCGACGATACTTGCTAGGAATGATCGATGTCCAATGCTCTTTCAAAGTTGTTAAAATGGTGACCCCGGGGTCAAAAATGGGCGTGGCCCGTGGGGTCAAATTTTATTTTTGACCGAATATGGTCATGTCATATATCAAATCAAAGGTATCAACGAGGTGATCAGTCTGGTGCATTTTGTGTCGAAATCGGATGGTTATGTCGTCCAAGGTGGCCACCAAAATGTCAAAAGGTTCTTTTATTAGAGATTTCAAAATTCTTCTTCACATGAACCGCTTGGCCCATGGTAGCCAAACTTAAAAGTGATGTTCCATGGGTGAAGCATTTTCAGATTTGTTAAAATGGAGGTCATCGCTAATCCAAGATGGCCGCTGTGTAAAAATAGCATAAATTCTTATAAAATCTTCTTCTCATGAACCGCTATCCGGATTTCGACGAAACTTACTGGAATGATCGATGTACAATGCTCTTTCAAAGTTGTTAAAATGGTGACCCCGGGGTCAAAAATAGGCATGTCCCGTGGGGTCAAATTGGGGTCAAATTTGATTTTTGACCGAATATGGTCATGTCTATATCAAATCGAAGGTATCAAAGAGGCGATCGCTCTGGTACATTTTCACGTACTGTGACACATATTTGTACCTAGTACCAAGAAGTAACTCTTGAATACTCGTGTATCGTCCGTACGAGTATTCTGCAGAGTAACTTCCCGCAACTAATTTGTACCCACTTTTTTGTGGAAAATTGGGAATATTCTGTTTGTCACAAGTGTCCGTCCGTACATACGTCTCCCGTCCGTACATGTATGTCCGTCCGTCATGTTTTCTTGTCAGAGGTAAAACGTTTTAACCATAATAGACATGATGTATTTTGGTGGGAACAGCAACTCGTGCAACCTACTACCCTACCATCCGTAGATGGGCGGTACATTAGTAAATTACAAGTTACTACAGGGCGCGAAAATTCTTGAAATATTTACTCGTCCTTACTTTGACCGGAATGGCAAAATTAAGAAATCTACATTACAAAAATTGAAATTTCCACTCGTCCTGCAGGCATTTACACTCGTTAGGACGAGCGGACGAGTGGAATGTTCGTGCACTGTACTATTCGCAACTATGATAGATGGAGACTTGAGATTCGATATGTGGTTTACTTATAATGCAAGTTA
The DNA here is from genome assembly GCA_029237695.1 of Conchocele bisecta. Lineage (NCBI taxonomy): Eukaryota > Metazoa > Mollusca > Bivalvia > Lucinida > Thyasiridae > Conchocele > Conchocele bisecta. The sequence goes on along the minus strand of CM055265.1, from coordinate 205,105,031 downwards.
TGGTTTGTACAATGTCGTGTATTTGTGAATTTTGCTTCCAAACTTAGATTTTATGTCCCGATTTTAACTCGCACCTGCGAACACCGGGGCCTATGCCCTACGTCGCCATACTAGTGGGTACCCGACACCTTCCTCTGGGGGCTAGCTGCCATACCAATTTGAATCGGCCCAACCTCGATTTTCAGATTTCGTGATATATGCTATGGCATCAACCGGCCACCATACCCGCAAAAGTTACTTCAGGCCCTTAGCCCACGGTGCCGTCGGACACTGGGGCCTCTGCCCAACCGCCCTATACTAGTCGCTGCCCAGCACCTTCCACTGGGGGCTAGCGGTCGCGCGCTTTTCACTTGCACCTCCCGTCGTGGTTTTCGGGAAAATGCCATGATTTCAACTGGCCACCATACTCGCAAAGTTACTTCAGGCCTTTAGCCGACAGTGCCGCCGGACACCGGGACCTATGCCCTACGTCGCCATACTAGTGGATACCCGGCACCTTCGTCTGGGGTGGGGGGGGGGGTGGGGGCTAGCCGCCATACCCTTTTGATTTGCCCCTCCCATGATGGCGTTCGCGAAAAATGCCATGACTTCAACTGACCACCATATACCCCCAACCCGCTAGCCGCCATACCCTTTTGAATCGGCCCAACCTCGATTTTCAGATTTCGTGAAATATGCTATGGCATCAACCCGCCACCATACCCGCAAAGTTACTTCAGGCCCTTAGCCGACAGTGCCGTCGTACACCTGGGCCTCTGCCCTACCGACCTATACCAGTCGCGCCCGGCACCTTCCTCTGGGGGCTAGCGGTCGCGCCCTTTTCACTTGCCCCTCCCGTGGTGGTTTTCGAGAAACTGCCATGACTTCAACTGGCCACCATACCCGCAAAGTTACTTCAGGCCCTTAGCCGACGGTGCCGCCGGATACCGGGGCCCATGCCCTACGTCGCCATACTAGTGGGTAACCGGCACCTTCATCTGGGGGGCTAGCCGCCATACCTTTTTGATTTGCTCCTCCAATGATGGCGTTCACGAAAAATGCCATGACTTCAACTTACCACAATACATGCAAAGTTAATTCAGGCGCTTAGCCGACGGTGCCGCCGGACACCGGGACCTCTGCCCTACGTTGCCATACTAGTGGGTACCCGGCACCTTCCTCGGCCCTCCAATGATGGCGTTCACTTGCCCCTCCCGTGGTGGTTTTCGCCCTTAGCCGACGGTGCCGCCAACCCTGTTTGTATCGTCCCATTGTAAATTGTCCCAGACTTATTACTACAATATGTTATATACTTCCCGGAAATTGTTAATATCGCCATATTCGACCGCTTGCAGTGAATTAAACTTGTGCTACCAAAATGAGTGCTGGCCAATTATTTTGGGTGCCAACTTCAGCTCGGTCAGGACGGGTATACATGTAGATTTGATAAAATGTTCGATTGGAAACAATGTTTTCTCTATGTAAAATGTTTCTTTACGGGCCGGGACGACGTAAAAGTGTATTTTGAACCCGATGTTTACATAGCAGTATCGGCCTCGGAAATGTGTCTGTTCTTTCCCGACCTAGCAATGATGATAATTTGTTTAAAACAAAAGATAAACAGATAAACGCGTTGACATAGGGCATCGGGGAATATATCGTTGCGGAATACTAACATTGTCCCAACTTCTGCAATAGGCGACAATGATATAACTCGGTTGACGTTTCGTGAGTGTCCGTTGTTTCGAGGCCGTCCGAGTTTGGCCTATCAAAAAGTTCGTAACCTTGTATAATGAAGTACATGTATATGGAGCAGGCCCGTAGCCAGACCTGTTTGAAGGGGGGGGGGTGGGGGGGGGGTCGTTTCGAAGGCCTAAGGGGCCTGAGGTATCTAGGGGGGTGTAAAAAAGTTGACCTCGAGGCTAAAAGAGTGGACCTCGAAGCTGGGCGGGGGGGGGGGGGGGGGGGGTCGTCCGACCGCTCCGACCCCCCCCCCACCCCCACCTCCCCCTTGCTACGGGCATGTGGAGTGGGTAACACAAAATGTTAGCTTTTTTTTGCATTTATTGATGCTTTTAGGCATATTTAATGTATTTATAGACCTCGGTCCGTTACTTCAACCTGTGGTCACTGTGTCCCTTTCTCCGTTTTGCATTTTCCGGAAGTTCTATTTAGCTGTTATAAACAGTAGTTTTTATGGCATATGATATGCGTTGCTGTTTGCGATAACTTCCGGCAGCATATTTCCTCGCCAAAAACTGGTCCGGTGTAGGGGTAAAATATAAGATTTTCAGGTACCCTTCAATTCCGGTGGGCAACTTCAGCTTAGGCCTGCCTTCCTGACAGATAAACTGGCTGCCAAGATTTCGGACGAAAATTCCGAGCAGCAGTTTCGCACTCTTCTGTAACTGAAATCATGCCATCATGACACTGATGCAAGCAAAATCACATATTTCTGCATAAAACTGTTTTATGCAGTGGAAAACATCATATGATGTTTGCTAATTAATTGTATCCCCCCGACTGGGGGATACTATGGATTTGACAGCGCGCCGCGTCCGCGTCCGCGTCCGCCGCAGACACTTCTTGTCCGGAGCATAACTCGAACACCCTTTGGAATATTTTCATGAAACTTCACACATGCATAGACCACGACCCGAAGGTGTGTCGCGCACAAGAATGACAACTCTTGCATAGCTAATTTTTTAGTTATCTCCATTTTTTGTTTCGCGCACTGATTGACCATAACTCGACCACCCTTTGGAATATTTTTATGAAACTTCACACATTCAATTAGACCACGAAACGGAGATGTGTCGTGCACAAGAATGACAACTCTTGCATAGCTAATTGTTTAGTTATCTCCCTTTTTTGTTTTTGCGCACTGATTTCCTGTCCGGAGCATAACTCGACCACCCTTTGGAATATTTTCATGAAACTTCACACATGCATAGACCACGACCCGGAGGTGGTCGCGCACAAGAATGACAACTCTTGTGCAGCTAATTTTTGAGTTATCTCCCTTTTTTGTTTTGCGCACTCTACAAACTGGACAATAATGCATGAAGACCCGTTTTCTCGTCTGCTCTGTACACCTTTTCTCGTGTGCTCTGTACACCTTACATGGAGAGAGAACAATATAGACTGGGAGAACCATGTGCTAACATGGGCTAGCATGTGCAAATGTCCAGTGCTTGACCACTGTTGACCACAGGTAATTTATACAGGTAAATTACTACATTGGATATTACATTTCCGTAAACTGTGTTGAAAATATTGTGGCATTATGTGGACCTGTGCAGATATATGTAGATAAATATAGGACTATTAAAAAAAAATTCTGGGCTCCAGTAGCAAGCATTATTATTTTTAAACTTTTTTTTTCCATTTTTTTTTTTCATTTTATTTTTCAAATTATTTTTAAATTTTTGTCTAGTAGCATAAGGTCGTAAGTGCCATATACAGACTATTCACATGTGCATGTGCTAGCATGTGCAACTGACCACTGACCACTTACAGGTAATTTATACAGGTAAATGATTATATTACATTTCCGTAAACTGTGTTGAAAATATTGTGGCAATATGTGGACCTGTGTATATATGATATGTAGATAAATATAGGACTATTAAAAAACATTTTGGGCTCTAGTAGGGAGCATTATTCTTTTTTTTTTTTTAATTTTATTTTTTTTGACATTTTTTTTTACATTCTTTTTCCATTTTTTAACTGACCACTAACTTATTACAGGTAATGTATACAGGTACATTATTACATTTCCGTAAACTATGTTGACAATATTGTGGCAGTATGTGGACCTGTGCAGATATATGTAGATAAATAAAGGACTATTAACAAAAATTCTGGGCTCCAGTAGCGAGCATTATTATTTTATTTTTTTTTGTATATTACATTTCCGTAAACTGTGTTGAAAATATTGTGGCATTATGTGGACCTGTGCAGATATAGTAGATAAATATAGGACTATTAACAAAAATTCTGGGCTCCAGTAGCAAGCATTATTATTTTTAATTTTTAAACTTTTTTTTTTCATTTTCTTTTTCAAATTCTTTTTCAAATTTTGTCTAGTAGCATAAGGTCGTAAGTGCTATATACATACTATTATCATATAATAAAACAATTATTGACTAGTGAGCCATAGAATATAATCTGATATTCTATGGCTCACTAGTCAATAATTGTATAATATGTTCGGGCCAGTGAAAATTGCTTTCGGGCCCAGGCTCGAGGTCAAGGCGGGACAAGGCGAGGCATCCGATTCCGCGGAATTCTTGTTTACTTATCTCCCTTTGTTGTTTCGTGCTCTGATTTTGTATCCAGAGCATAACTCGAACACCCTTTGGAATATTTGTTATGCCCCACCACGATAGTGGAGGGGGCATTTAGTGTTACCCTTGTCCGTCCGTCCGTCCGTCCGTCCGTCCGCATACACGAATGGGTACTTGTTGTAAGCGTACGGGGATCTTATTGGGTAGGGTTAGGATAGTGTTGGGTACTCTTGTTGGGTCCCGCCCGTCCGTCCGTCCGTCCGTCAGTCACAAAACTTTAACACTCGGGTAAATGTCTCATAATTTCTTCATCCTTCGACCGATCTGCTTCATATTTCATATACACATTGCTCTGATGGTTCACTACCGCCCTGTGTCAAATCCACGTTCGTCCTGCTTCAAAAACTTTAACGCTCAGGTAAATATCTTATACTTTTGATTTCCATTCACGGATCAACTTCATATTTCATATACGCGTTGCTCTAATGGTCCTCTACCGCCCTGTGCCAAATCCATGTTCGTCCTGCCCCCGCCAAGCCCAGGGTCAAGGTCACATACTTAGTGCTTCAAAAACGTTAACGCTCGGGTAAAATATCTTATACTTTCTGTTTTCTTTCATGGATCATCTTCATATTTCATATACGCATTGCTCTAATGGTCCTCTACTGCCCTGTGCCAAATCCACGTTCGTCCTGCCCCGCCAATCCCAGGGTCAAGGTCACATACTTGGTTCTTCAAAAACTTTAACGCTCAGGTAAATATCTTATAATTTTGATTTTCATTCACGGATGAACTTCATATTTCATATACGCGTTGCTCTAATGGTCCTCTACCGCCCTGTGCCAAATCCACGTTCGTCCTGCCCCCGCCAAGCCCAGGGTCAAGGTCACATACTTAGTGCTTCAAAAACTTTAACGCTCGGGTAAAATATCTTATAATTTCTGTTTTCTTTCATGGATCATCTTCATATTTCATATACGCATTGCTCTAATGGTTCACTACCGCCCTGTGCCAAATCCACGTTCGTCCTGCCCCCGCCAATCCCAGGTTCAAGGTCACATACTTGGTGCTTCAAAAACTTTAATGCTCAGGTAAATATCTTATAATTTTTCTTTCCATTCACGGATCAACTTCATATTTCATATACGCGTTGCTCTAATGGTCCTCTACCGCCCTATGCCAAATCCACGTTCGTCCCGCCCCCGCCAAAACCCAGGGTTAACATCACATACTTAGTGCTTCAAAAACTTTAAAGCTCAGTTAAATATCTTATAATTTCTGTTTTCTTTCACGGATCAGCTTCATATTTCATATATGCATTGCTCTAATGGTCCTCTACCGCTCTGTGCCAAATCCACGTTCGTCCTGCCCCCGCCAAGCCCAGGGTCAAGGTCACATACTTGGTGCTTCAAAAACTTTAACGCTTAGGTAAAAGAAGAAAATTTTGACTTGGAATTTGGCCTCATTTATTATCAAAGCGATATGTGGGACATCCGTGTTCTATGAACACATTTTCTAGTTTATTACACTTCACACATGCATAGAAGACGACTCAAAGGTGTGTCGCACGTAAGAATGACAACTCTTGCGTCGTTAATTTCTTAGTTATCTCCCTTTGTTGTTTCGTGCACTGATTTCGTGTCCGGAGCATAACTCGAACACCCTTTGGAATATTTTCATGAAACTTCACACAATCATAGACCAGTAGTAAGAACGGTGCATTTCAATCTACGATGCATCCGCATCGATGGCGGAGGGCGGAATTTACAACGTAAACGTATGGGGATCGACTAATCGATAACTCGAATATCTGTCCATATACCTAGGGTCATTACGGTAACCACATACGAAGCCAGGTCCTGTGTAAAGTCAGACACACACTATTATCCAATTAAGCCGCCGGAGGTAATAGTCTTCCTTACCGTTACCGATTCCCGCGAAAAGGGGTCTTACGATCGTTGAGAGTTATCGTTCTCGATCATGGGGGTAATACGACTTTCCTTACCGTTATCGATTCCCGCGAAAAGGGGGTCTTACGATCCTCTATAGACCGCCGTATACCTCGAAATATACGCGTGCGTATTCGTCGGTAATTGTCCGTTCGTCCGTCCGTCCGCGTGTTCGGTGACGTAACGCTCGAACGTTTTAGCGGGCAGCGAACGGGGTGTTACTATAGGTACCATCTCCCCGCGTTAAAGGGTTGTGCCAGGGAGGAGGAGGTACACGAAAATAGTAAATTAACCGTATCGGTCGGTACTGTCAAGAAAATAAGGGCGTTCACCCGTATTATACCCGTTAAATGCGGACGACAATTTCTACCCGTATTCGATATACGGATCGATACCGTTGATGCCGGGATATTTAAAATGTCACAATGGGTTAATATTCGCGTTATTGGCTAGAAACATATTTGTATTTAGCTTTAATAACAAGTCTCGACATGTTGAAACACGTTTACTTAACTGACCACCAAATAGCTATAAATACGGTACTTTTCCCGAGATTAAATCATTCTCGATAGAGGCTTCGCCGATATAGCAGAAGTCCTACTTTTTAGACATTCTCAATTCGGATATACTCGAGATAGCGTCGCGGGTTATATATAGAGAAAAGTATATATATTTAAATTACGAGCAGCAAGATGTATTCCGTTAGCGGTTATTATACCCGTTTCGATATACCGCGGGTTTTCCCGTGACATATGCGCTATCGATTCGTTGACTAACTAGCCAACAAATTCTCCGCTTTAATGGCCGTAGGGAGCCGGTTTCGATTTCAATACGTCTTAAGTGACCGATAATCATATTGATACGGGATTTATACAAAAAAATTGTATAGAATATTTCAAAGAGAGGATTATGTCCGTAGTCGGGACATCTCGATTCGAACCGTACTTTATAGACATTCTCAATTCGCGAGATAGCGTCGATGACAAAAATTAGGACTCTTCGTGGGGACGAATTGTTGTATCATAGGAACGAATTGTTAATTCGTGGAACGAATTGTTAAATTGTGGGAAAACGAATTGTTAAATGTGGGAACGAATTGTTAAATTGTGGGAACGAATTCATAACAAAAATCCATGTCCACTGCGGGGCTCCGTAAAATCTCGATTATGACCGTTTTCTCGTGAAAGTCACAATTATATTCAACAAAATGCAGCCAGTAACCGCAATATACCTATTATATGGTGCATCGTTATGGACCAGGGGTTTCGCTGACTGAATGGCGATCAGTGCAGATCAGACTGTGTGGATGCTGGTCGCAAATGCCATAAGACCCGTTTCTTCAGTAAATTCCATATTCTTTTGGGCTAATAATATGACACCAGTTTAGCTTGGTCGTGAGCTGAGACACTTTTATCAATAATTTGGGGCCCGAAATGTTTGAAGTGATGATTTATAAGTACAACGAACCTCTCTAAACCGGACACCCTGGATGCAAATACCCGCATAACTAGTGCGGGAGTTTGGGTACTGTTGACACGGTTGTATCATACTAGAACATTGCCAACTGTATAGGAGGAAATGATAAGAACACTGCGGTATTTCAGAATATGCGAAATAATACATCTGGACCTATTCAGAGATTTCGACTTCAGAAAGGATAGAAGGTACGTATTTTAACCCAGTGTCCAGAGGGGTCCCGCTGTATATTATCTTTGTGGTATGATAGCGGAACAAAATCTAGGCTGGTTGGAGACTAACCCGAATTTTCTGTATGTAACGCACGGCGACTTTGTCGCCCTGCGTGGAATATTCCGGATTAGATGGATAAATTTTCACAACGGGGTATCGTTACGCATCGATGATCAGTGAGCTATCGACTGCGGGTAATTAATTATAAGCGGCTCAGTCCGTTGTGTTATATTCACGACGAATCGTATATTGTTCAAAAGATTAACCGTACGCGGGCACTCGATTGTATAGTATTCACGGCTCATTATAGACATTATTTGAAACGATAAAGGCCGTATGGACATAATCATCCGACTGCACGCGACCGGGTCCAGAAACACCTGTCATTCATACGACGTTTAGTTAACGTCAGCGGTGTGCAGAGAAACGCCTTAATTAAACAGGAGGGCGGAGAACAAATTTTGACATCTTCTTCGCGGATGCTTAGATATAACGCGAGAGCAATTTGACTCTCTAATCGAATATAGAAATCATACTCTGAAAATTGTGTCAACTGTTGACGCCACTTACGGAAAATATTGTAAATTTAGTAATCGTATTTAACGAAATTACGCAGATGTCCGAAGGTACAAAATCGCATGGCGTGTCTCATACACGGCTGTGACTGGATAAATGGGGCTTATCGAATTTGTGGCCACTGTAGCTCCTGATCAAATAACACTCACGTAGCCCGATAATTATGCCTCGGGTGTACCGGCATAAAATAGCCTTTTTAGCTGCGTCCACATACCGAATGATTAAGACGTGTTTAAAGAGGCTGTGACTGGAGAAATGGGGCTTATCGAATTTGTGACCACTATAGCTCCTGATCAAATAACACTCGCCTAGCCCGATAATTATGCCTCGGGCGTACCGGCATAAAATATAGTTTTTAGCTGCGTCCACATACCGAATGATTAAGACGTGTTTAAAGAGGCTGTGACTGGAGAAATGGGGCTTATCGAATTTGTGACCACTATAGCTCCTGATCAAATAACACTCGCCTAGCCCGATAATTATGCCTCGGGCGTACCGGCATAAAATATAGTTTTTAGCTGCGTCCACATACCGAATGATTAAGACGTGTTTAAAGAGGCTGTGACTGGAGAAATGGGGCTTATCGAATTTGTGACCACTATAGCTCCTGATCAAATAACACTCGCCTAGCCCGATAATTATGCCTCGGGCGTACCGGCATAAAATATAGTTTTTAGCTGCGTCCACATACCGAATGATTAAGACGTGTTTAAAGAGGCTGTGACTGGAGAAATGGGGCTTATCGAATTTGTGGCCACTGTATCTCCTGATCAAATAACACTCACGTAGCCCGATAAGTATGCCTCGGGCGTACCGGCATAAAATAGAGTTTTCAGCTGCGTCCACATACCGAATGATTAAGACGTGTTTAAAGGAAGGATATAGAGAATGTTAGTACCAGTTTTGCAGAAATTCACACTCCATTATACCACTATCTTTTATAACGATATCTTACATCCTTGGCCTCGAAACATAGAGCTATAATGGAGTCCGGGTTAAATTCAAAATGGCCGCCGAAAAGTAACCCACAAACAAATGAACCTATTTATTAACGCATTGCAAACTTTGCTGATCTGATTTACTCTGTTATTTTCAGCAAATGGTACATGCGGATTACAATCTACGCTGATCTATTCTAAGTGGTCAGTTAAGTATCCCGTATTGTCGGTACAGATGACTGTCCAAAACATAATCCACCTTAGAGATATGAATGCTGGGAAAATCACTGCACCGTTAAATTAGCGAGGGTATCCGAATATAAATGGCCCGATCTTGGGATGTCAATTGGTCCGTATTCACAGGACAGTGCAACAAGAATTATTGGCTATCTTCGCTTCTTCTGACGATGACATACATGTCGGTGTGGGTGTTTAATAATATGTGACTGTGGCTGGAGAAAGGGAGGCGATGGCACCTCTAGTCAATCAAATTGTTAATGCACCGGAACACCACCGCGACCCATAAACGTTTTATAACTATAAATTGTTCGAATAACGTGAGGGTGTCATTGACTGAATGACTAGCAGCGCAAACCTTAACCAGACTGCGCTGTTGCGCACACTCATCAGGGCCTGCGCTGTTCTCATGGGTCATATGACTCGTTTCTCCAACCAACGTGGCACGACTGTTGGTGCGTTATACTTTACGTGACGTTTTAAACAATTTGAAATCCTAATTCTACACGTATTTACTCTATAAAACATTACATTATACATACAATGTATAAACATTTATGTCTAAAGTCATTATACCACATGTTATAGTGCATGCAATAAGTAATTGGAGAGGGCTGTAACTAATGTTGTTAAGACTTGTTGCCCATCCCGTTTGCTTTTCTTAATAGTAAAGTGTATATTTTGAAACTGTTGTATACTGTCTATACATAGCAATACAAATGTTTAAATCATAGGTGGTAATGTATTATCAATTCATAACTAGACGGTTCTATGTTTCCTGGTTCAGTGCATCGTGATACAGTAATAGCGGACATACATTTCAGTTATCAAAGTATTTACAATATTTATGAGACTACACACGTATATAGAGAACAAACACAAACTCATTGGACGTTTATCGAATAAAACAGTGAGTTCAGTGCATATATGCCATTGGCAGTACATAAAGCCAAAACAAACGACGTATCGAACATGATGTCCGAGATATCATCCGAGACATAGTGACTTTAATCTGATCATTCCAACCAGTGGGAATATCCATATTGCTGTACGGCAACGGGTACATTGTCATCTGTGTGACTGTAACTGGAGAAATCTAGCTGACAATGCGCATAAATTCGAGGCCGGTGTATTTTCAGGTCGGCTGCCATAGATCGGCCGCCCGATATGCGCTTGCTAGATGCATATGGGCGGTGCTTTACGAGCGAACAGTTTTTGTCTGAGGCGGGGCCCGGTTTATTAACGGAACATAAGCATTTGCCACGCGCGGCTCGTCTCAAACATAATACGGTCAATTGTGTCAGCCGCGGGGTATACCACACTTTAATGAAACAAGAAAGGTGAAACGGTATTTCCGGGTTGTTTTAAATCTTGAGAAAGAGACACGACGTTTCTACTCATATATGCTCGTACTCTTAGATAACGTAACAGCATCACATACATTTATGTAAGCTCTATGCTCCGTACATAGAGTCAGCCCAGAACCAACATCGGGCTGCGTGAAGTGTTACTAAAGTACATGTACGTCGTATTTGTAATTCGCCATTCTGTGAAAATGGACTTCCTGGTACCCACCCAGCATGCTGGTTTGGGGAACTGCGTTATTTATGCGGGCGTGTCCATAGCGGCGGTGTTACGTTTGCCCATTGCGTAAGTCACACGACAGTTATCATAATGCATGAACGCCGGATAACAATTGGAAAGAGTTATGTAAACGTAAATGCTTTTGTAGTGATGAAAACGTCTGACGATCCGACGTAGATACCAGCGGCATGCTGAACAGTCTGTTTAGACGAATACTCTACGTACGCTATATTTCATTTATCTACATTTATTGTTGACCCGTTATATATACGTAATAAACACAGCGTGTGTAAGAAATTGTTTTGGAACACACATACCAGCCAACTGCTCGGACAATATTCTCCCATACGATAAAACTGGCATGGTAAACAGAACCACTTTCCCGAGCGGACGGAAGGTCGTCCAGTTGTTTATGGTCTTTCTGTGCATCGTGGACTTACTTTTCCCTGTCTTTCTGCGTTCGTACTACGCGTTATGTTTACTTTTTTCTCGACAATCAAATGATGCTTATTCACTGCGTTACCGCCCGAGTCTAGTTCGTTGTCTATGATGTTTATGGTGTTATGTTGTACTTGGCGATGGGCATTCGCTATGAACGTATTCCATTATAGAGTTCGCTCTGCAGTTTGCGACGTAGAGGGCAGCGACTTGTATGATGTCAGAAAAAGCTACGTGACATTTCGAACACCCATTAGGTATATCAACTAGAGTATTGAAACACTCGCATTCTTTTTTTCTGAATATCTACGTAATAACTCACCTTTCTGTCTGCATACTGAAGAGAGCAAAAATTCCGGACTAGTGTACGAACCGATCATACTGAAAAAGGTCACGATTACGAGTATGTGTCAGTCCGAGATGTGCACATTTTGTAGTCTGACTATCTACGGAATAACTCACCTTTTTGTCTGCATACTGAAGAGAGCAAAAATGCCGGACTAGTGTACGACCCGATCAGAATGCAAACGGTCACGATTACGAGTATGTGTCAGTCCGAGATTCGCACATTTTGTAATAACAGCGTACACGATATTTAACATAGGCTTGAGCGTAACTCGATGTTTAACTCGTAATTTCTAAAAGTACGTATTGAAAATCGCGAACGGGGTTCGGTTCCGTTCGTTCATTTCCACCGCAGAATTACCGTAATGGTAATTATATGATGCAAACGCCACCTAGCACCGATTACTGACGTATGATTGTACCTTTAAAGTATACTCAAGTGTAAGCGATATGTACTGCTCATACATGTAAAACATTAATAAACAATGTGTACATATATGTACATTGACAATGAACACAAATGTCCTTAGACATTCACTCAAATTTACGAGGACATGCGGAATATTAAGACATTTGATGATGATGAATAACCAAAACTAAGACGGATCTAGCAAAAATCTAGACGAGCGTTACTAAAAGTGGAACGCGCGTCATAATATGTAACGAAACGTAACGAAAATAAAACGTCCTCTATGGAAAAATACGTTAAAACGAACACAAATCGAAACACGGCCGGTATTTGGTAACATTATGTTTACATAAAACTTTCCGAATTTAACACAATACTGAACGCGTGTCACAAACATGCGTAAACAGTACACTGGTCAGTGTTTATGCGGGGATTAGAGGTTCCATGGAATAACCGTATACTCGGTTTCCCTATACCTATTTCCCGTTTTAAATGTATACACTGAACGAGATTGTGTAGGCGGAACTGGGTTTACTCTGGTCGCAATATTTATAAAAATGTGGTACATTACGTATTTTCAATAAATTACCTCGAGTGTTAACTACTCTGCAGAAGTATATTCCGCTCGTAAATCGTGTTCGGCAGCGCATGAGAATCGTCTCCGAGTACGACATCTCCGACATAAAACCACCATCTACACTGTCCGTTGTACGTTTCACAACTGTTCGTCCGCGCGTCTAGCGTACGTTTCACGACCGTACATGACCCGGTGTCAGGTCCCATACCGCACCAGTGTCACTTAGCTCCAGTCCCAAAAGCAATATGATCAGTACATATCGTAATACGTTTTAATGGCACATAACAGGATTTAGCTCTCAAGTAGTGTAGACACCAAAGTGGTCATATACATGAACTAACATTACAATCTGGAGTGGACAGATCTTTTGGACAATGTTTAATTCTAATTATGAACATTTCAGCTATGCATGTATGGGTATTTGGCTTCTAAGACTATTAGAAACGTGAACATAGTTTGCAAGTATTGCAATAGTTGCTGACAAATGTGTGGATTAGAATTGCATAAAATAATTATAATCGGAGTCGGCACCATGGCCTTAACAAATGACGTTAGACATTCACTCAAATGTACGAGTACATGCGGAATATAAAGAAGGTTATTGATGTTGATGATGATGATGAATAACCAAAACTAAGACGGATCTAGCAAAAATCTAGACGAGCGTTACTAAAAGTGGAACGCGCGTCATAATATGTAACGAAACGTAACGAAAAATAAAACGTCCTCTATGGAAAAATACGTTAAAACGAACAAAAATCGAAACACGGCCGGTATTTGGTAACATTATGTTTACATAAAACTTTCCGAACTTAACACAAAACTGAACGCGTGTCACAAACATGCGTAAACCGTACACTGGTCAGTGTTTATGCGGGGATTAGAGGTTCCATGGAATAACCGTATAATCGGTTTCCCTATACCTATTTCCCGTTTTAAATGTATACACTGAATGAGATTTTGTAGGCGGAACTGGGTTTACTCTGGTCGCAATATTTATAAAAATGTGGTACATTACGTATTTTCAATAAATTACCTCGACTGTTAACTACTCTGCAGAAGTATATTCCGCTCGTAAATCGTGTTCGGCAGCGCATGAGAATCGTCTCCGATTACGACATCTCCGACATAAAACACCATCTACACTGTCCGTTGTACGTTTCACAACTGTTCGTCAGCGCGTCTAGCGTACGTTTCACGACCGTACATGACCCGGTGTCAGGTCCCATATCGCACCAGTGTCACTTAGCTCCAGTCCCAAAAGCAATATGGTTAGTACATATCGTAATACGTTTTAATGGCACATAACAGGATTTAGCTCTCAAGTAGTGTAGACTCCAAAGTGGTCATATACATGAACTAACATTACAATCTGGAGTGGACAGATATTTTGGACAATGTTTAATTCTAATTATGAACATTTCAGCTATGCATGTATGGGTATTTGGCTTCTAAGACTATTAGAAACGTGAACTTAGTTTGCAAGTATTGCAATAGTTGCTGACAAATGTGTGGATTAGAATTGCATACAATAATTATAATCGGAGTCGGCACCATGGCCTTATGACGTTAGACATTCACTCAAATGTACGAGTACATGCGGAATATAAAGAAGGTTATTGAGGAATAACCAAAACTGAAACGGATCTAGCAAAAATCTAGACGAGCGTTACTAAAAGTGGAACGCGCGTCATAATATGTAACGAAACGTAACGAAAAATAAAACGTCCTCTATGGAAAAATACGTTAAAACGAACAAAAATCGAAACACGGCCGGTATATTTGGTAACATTATGTTTACATAAAACTTTCCTAACTTAACACAAAACTGAACGCGTGTCACAAACATGCGTAAACAGTGCAGACCCTGCTCGAACACGGATGAGGATAACTGACGACATGTTTTTATTGAGAAATAAGGCGGATAAATTATCCTTGTAGGGGAGACCCTTGGAGTCATTTTCTAAGGCAACGATGGAATGTAGACATTTTATCGCAAAATGACTCCAAGGGTCTCCCCTACAAGGATAATTTATCCGCCTTATTTCTCAATAAAAACATGTCGTCAGTTATCCTCATCCGTGTTCGAGCAGGGTCTGCACTGTTTACGCATGTTTGTGACACGCGTTCAGTTTTGTGTTAAGTTAGGAAAGTTTTATGTAAACATAATGTTACCAAATACCGGCGTGTTTCGATTTTTGTTCGTTTTAACGTATTTTTCCATAGAGGACGTTTTATTTTTCGTTACGTTTCGTTACATATTATGACGCGCGTTCCACTTTTAGTAACGCTCGTCTAGATTTTTGCTAGATCCGTTTCAGTTTTGGTTATTCCTCAATAACCTTCTTTATATTCCGCATGTACTCGTACATTTGAGTGAATGTCTAACGTCATAAGGCCATGGTGCCGACTCCGATTATAATTATTGTATGCAATTCTAATCCACACATTTGTCAGCAACTATTGCAATACTTGCAAACTAAGTTCACGTTTCTAATAGTCTTAGAAGCCAAATACCCATACATGCATAGCTGAAATGTTCATAATTAGAATTAAACATTGTCCAAAATATCTGTCCACTCCAGATTGTAATGTTAGTTCATGTATATGACCACTTTGGAGTCTACACTACTTGAGAGCTAAATCCTGTTATGTGCCATTAAAACGTATTACGATATGTACTAACCATATTGCTTTTGGGACTGGAGCTAAGTGACACTGGTGCGGTATGGGACCTGACACCGGGTCATGTACGGTCGTGAAACGTACGCTAGACGCGCTGACGAACAGTTGTGAAACGTACAACGGACAGTGTAGATGGTGTTTTATGTCGGAGATGTCGTAATCGGAGACGATTCTCATGCGCTGCCGAACACGATTTACGAGCGGAATATACTTCTGCAGAGTAGTTAACAGTCGAGGTAATTTATTGAAAATACGTAATGTACCACATTTTTATAAATATGCGACCAGAGTAAACCCAGTTCCGCCTACAAAATCTCGTTCAGTGTATACATTTAAAACGGGAAATAGGTATAGGGAAACCGATTATACGGTTATTCCATGGAACCTCTAATCCCCGCATAAACACTGACCAGTGTACGGTTTACGCATGTTTGTGACACGCGTTCAGTTTTGTGTTAAGTTCGGAAAGTTTTATGTAAACATAATGTTACCAAATACCGGCCGTGTTTCGATTTTTGTCGTTTTAACGTATTTTTCCATAGAGGACGTTTTATTTTTCGTTACGTTTCGTTACATATTATGACGCGCGTTCCACTTTTAGTAACGCTCGTCTAGATTTTTGCTAGATCCGTCTTAGTTTTGGTTATTCATCATCATCATCAACATCAATAA
>CM055265.1:205035626-205088164 GCA_029237695.1 Conchocele bisecta | reverse complement strand
GATATTTTTCTTCAACACAAAAATCCAAAGGATGTAATTATTTCACGAGGTAAACAAACAATGAATTCACTAGGAAAATCATTTTTGAAGAAATTAGGTATAAAAACAAAGAAAAATAAGAGGAAAACATCAGTCGCGTTCAATACATCGTAGAGTTAAGGTCCATAAATCAAGTAACAATCAAAAAGGTATAAAAAGGAGAAAAATATCTAACAGAAATTTAGATATTTTTGACTAAAATAAAAAATGATGCAAAACGGTTCTTGTGAATGTAGTAAGACTGAGTTGGATGTTCAATCAGTACCTCCAACCATGACTGCATGCATGAAAGTCAATGGATTGAACATTTTCCGATTTCCTCTCTCAACAATAATGCTCCAATAGAATTTGTAATTCCACCACAAACAGATAAATGGACAGATTTATCTCAATCTTACATGTATTTGAAATTGAAAATTTTAAAAATAGATAATACTACATTAGACCCCGATAATAATATTGCTCCAGTTAACAATTTCTTTCATAGTATCTTCAGTAATATTGATTTATATCTAAACAATAAACTGATAACAAATAATTCTGATACATATCCTTTTCGGGCATATTTAGAAAATCTTTTGTCATATAACGCTGAATGTAAATCAACACAATTAGCGGCTAGTGAAATGTGGTTGAAAGATACCGCTGGTAAATATGAGATTGTTGACATTGCAGGTGAAAATGTAGGTCTTAATAAGAGGAATTCATTTATTTCGGGGAGTAAAGTAATCGAACTTCAAGCACGATTGCATTTGGATTTATTTTTAAAAGAAAAATATTTACCCAATGGAATTGAAATTAGAATAAGACTCAATAGAGCATCGCCAAAGGTTTGTTTAATAGGCGGTACTGACGCACCAGAGACAAAAATAGATTTTGAAAATGTTAGTTTCAATGTAAGAACTGTTGAGCTATTACCGTCTGTGTCCAATGACATGAACATACTCATAGCTCAAAAGAATATGAACATTCCTATACGTAGAGTAGAAGTCAAAACATTCACAATTGCAACTGGAATGCGCTCAAAAATAGAAGATCATCTTTTTCAGGGGCAATTACCGAAACGGATATTCATTGGTATGGTTGATAATGCTAGTTTCAATGGGGAATACGCAAAAAATCCATTCAATTTTCAGCATTTTAATCTATCAAAAATTGATGTAAATTGTAATGGTCATGGTATTTTCAACCGTCCATTTGAGCCGGATTTTGAACATAAATTATATCTTAAATCATTACATGTCTTTGTATCAAGCTGTGTCTTCACTAGGTCAAAACAAATCATTTGATATTACTAGAGATGAATATGTAAATGGATATTGTTTGTGGGGGTATGACTTGAACACCTGACCAGGGCAGTGAAGAGGGACACCTACACCCTATAAGAACTGGAAATCTACGCCTTGAGCTTCAGTTTGCCAGAGCACTTGAAAAAGTCATCAATGTCATAGTGTTCTCAGAGTTTGATAACCAGATTGAAATAAATAGTCTTCGTGAAGTGATCACCGACTATTAATATTGGACAATTATGAACAAAACAAATCCTGAAAGTAACGTATTGGTGAAATCAACATCCAAAGATGGAAACCATCGAATTACAGTATATTCTGGATCGAGAAATATGGCTGAAGAGATTAAATGGAATAGTATGCCCAAAAGACAAGCTACCAAATCACAGACCATTAGACGTCCAAGCGTACATAATCAACACGGATAATTCTGATCAACCTGGAAAACATTGGGTAACTATTGTATTTGATCAGAAGAATGAAGCCATCTTCTTTGACTCCTATGGATTACCACCACTACACGCAGAAATATTGTCTTTCTTGACAAACAATTCTACGAAATGGACATTTAACAAACAGAGATTACAAAGTGTATTCAGTACAACATGTGGAAAATACTGTGTGTTTGTGTTGTTTGCGATTGCAAGAGGAAATACTCTGCGTCTTTGTATTCAACAAACATTCAGTTCATCAAATTACTTCAAGAATGATAGGACTATAACGATCTGGTTCAAACATCACTTCGGAACACTCTACGAAGGGACCTCAGCAAAGTTCAACATCTGTCGGGTGTCAATGTTGTAAACCACAACAATATCATCATGCCATGTCTTTGCATTTTCCAAAATTACTTCATGTTGCAAATATGTTAACATAATATTGCATGTACCTTTGTAAAGATCAAATATGATATCATATCTGGTCTATAATTCCATGTTGTAAATATGTTGTTGTTCAATAAAATATTGTTAAAAAACTTTACATATCTTGTATTCAATTTTTCCCACTATAAATTGAAAAATACCATTATATTGATTTACAATCAATATTTATTTTCATTAACTTTTGTCAATATTAGAGTTGTCAGAAGTGGATGAAAAATATTTCTAGGATATTTTCATATGTATTTGATAATATTGGAGTTGTCAAAAATATTTGAAAATTATATACAGAACAGTATACCCCTAAATGTTCAAGGTGGTACTATGGCGTAATACAAGAAGTTTCCACCACGGATAAAATTCACGAATCATCAAAATGGTTCAGGGGTGTCACTATGGTACGGTTTGGGAGTAATAAGGGGTGTCACCTATGGTACGGTTTTTAACATGTGTATTTTACATAGACGGGGAGTAATAAGGGGTGTCACCTATGGTACGGTCTTTTAACATGCGTTTTTTCCATAGACAAAATTGT
Organism: Conchocele bisecta; assembly: GCA_029237695.1. Taxonomy (NCBI): domain Eukaryota; kingdom Metazoa; phylum Mollusca; class Bivalvia; order Lucinida; family Thyasiridae; genus Conchocele; species Conchocele bisecta. The sequence goes on along the minus strand of CM055265.1, from coordinate 205,085,420 downwards.
CTATGGAAAAAACACATGTTAAAAAACCGTACCATAGTGACACCCATTACTACTCATGAGTATATTCATCAAAACCAAAGGTACATACACTGTTCGTTATTCAGTCACAAATCTAGTCTTTGATCAGCAAAAATATTAGATATTCCTCACACTGTGTGACTGTGCAAATGGCTTGTGTCAGACGGAGTAATATTTGTGGCTAGCTTTTCGTGGAAAAAATATCTATATCGTCTCTCTTTGTATCAATATTATAAAGAGTTTATTCAACTACAATTTTGAAATACCGGATTTATTTCCCTTGACATCTGTAAATCCGATAAAGAAACTAGTGCTCCGCACTAATTTCTTTATCAGATGTCCAGATGTCTCGCGGGAAATAAATCCAGATCTTTTTTCCCTGTCAGCTGAAATACTCTGGTATGAATTGTAATGCTTAAACAAATATGTTTCGTTCAAACAATTCATATGTAAAGACAATTGGGTTTTGTGTATGCACAAAATGCAGTAATTCTAATAATGAGACAATTCTAATGAAATATCAAGATGTGTTTTCATGGAACATAAGAAAAATATGCTATATTTGTGGTCTGTATTGTTTTCGGCAGCATGATAAAGGTACCACAAACATTTCATTGTTTTTTGATACTCGCTACTTCTGATTTCAATTGGTTTTTGGCAATTTTAATTGGGTATTTAATCAAATACGCAGCTTATCTGGAGCTCTGATTTCCAATATTTGTCTGTACGGCCTAATGGAATATTGCCGACCAATAAGGCCGACAGGGTTTACCTGTATCCAACAAAGGGAAGTAATGTTTACTGATTTGGGAACTATCTATACATACCTGACTTTTCTGGCTCGTGCGTTCCATCGTCTTCTACATTGGCCTGGTCAACGTCCATCTCCAATGACTGATCACCGACCTCGCTGTCTTCTAGCTCAAATATTATCTCACACAGGTCCTGGCTTCTGAAATTTGAATGTCCTGCAAAGCATGGGTACACTAATAAGCTGACCATATGTCGTGTAGCACAGGTTGAAGTAACTAATGTCTATAAATGTATTAACCCTTAGACCGCTACACACAACAATTGTCGTCTGCTGTTGCTTTTATATCTTGCGTTATTTCTCAATAAAAACATGGTTGGACAGCCCTTCAGAATCATTTCCAATGGAAATGATTCTAATGTGCTGTCAAAAGCATGTTGTAAATTATTCTAAAGTGCTGTCGAAGCATGTTTTTTTATGATAAAAATTGAAAATAGAAAATAAACAGCAGACGACGAAAAAACAAGATAGCGGTGTAAGGGGTAAATATACCTCTACACAAGTATCAGTAACTAAACAATAAATTAAGACTGTCACATCTGCCTGTGGTATGTACATGTAGGTGCAGATATACAACCCAACCAGTTTCTGACATTTTCTCTGGTTTTAACCAGCTACCGATATATCAATTTTGCTAATAGAAATATTATGGTTATTTTCCTCGTTTATCTCAATGAGACGGTTCCAATGAGACATCACAACTTTTATAACTGCATCGTAGAAATATGAGATAACAATTGATTATCAAAAGTTTACAATGTGTTATATCCCTTTGGCAACAATTTATAATTTCCCATTCTTTATCCTAGTCTTCTTGATCGATCTTAACTAAATTTGCTATAGCAATATACATGCAAGAGGAAGAACCATATATACTAAAAAAACAAAAACTAAAAAAAAAGGTAGTGTGGAATAATTGAACTGTCAAAACAATATTGGCAGAAATTGTACAAGGCAGCAAATTGTTTTCATTCGCTAATTGCCTGTGGGTAATTAGAAACAGAATTGCTACCTCACTGCGATATTCTCCATATCGTAGGCAACTCTTGTAGCTAGTGGGTAATCTGCCGCGCCATTCACCCATCCCTGCAATCCCAGTGGGCAAGACGGAATAACATGGGCCTAAATAGGTTCACAACATAAACTATACCAGAAAGTCGAAATCAGTTAACCCTTACAATGCCGAATTAAAGTTTGCCGTCTGCTGAGTACTTTTTATTTTTCATTTTTCTCAACACTGAAAAACATAGTTTGGCAGCACGTTAAAATCATTTCCAATGGAAATGCTTCTAATGTGCTTTCAAACCAAAATATGTGCTCTGAAGTATATGTCACGACCACTATTTGAACCGTCAAATGATTGGTCACAACATATACTTTCATTGAGAAATAACAAAAATAGAATATTTAATAAATTTCATAACGTAAAGGTGTATTCAGAAAGCAATGGGTTAAGGGCCAGCGGCAGTTTAAGTTGAGAAAATGTCCACCGTGCTCGCTCTAGGCACATTGAAAACTGCACCCACGTATAAGTACACAAAATAGAATATTTAATAAATTTTATATCGTAAAGGTGTATTCCGAAAGGAATGGGTTAAGGGCCGGGGGTAGTTCCATGAGGGGGGGGGGGGGAGGACGTCCCCCAGGCTCGCTCTAGGCACATTGAAAACTGCACGAACGTATGATGTCGCGACCACAATGAGTGGTCACAACATATACTTTCATTGAGAAATAACAAAAATAGAATACATGTATTTAAAATTTTCATAACGTATAGGTGTATTCAGAAAGCAATGTGTTTAAGGGACAGCGGCAGTTTGAGTTGAGACAATGTCCACCAGGCTCGCTCTAGGCACATTGAAAACTGCGCCCACGTATAAGTACCTTTTCTCTTGATGAATACACTGATGGCCTTGGTCACATATTCGTGTGTGTAGCCCATCTGTATACAACTGAGGGCCTCGGGCGAGTTCAGATGGTATTCTTCATTTGGTGCTTCATCAGTCTGATAAATATAGCAGCGATCCAGATAAGCTTTGTGTATAAAGAGTATTGTACCCCCTGATTTCAAATTAAATGCGTATTTTATTTTGCCAAATTGATTTTCTTCATTATTAAATAGGGAACAAATAATAAAAAAACAATATAAAACTAATTTAAACATTCACTTATTTGAGTGTAATATTACTTTTTCAGTTATGTATACGGTACTAAAGTTGAAAATGTGCTTACTTGAGCTGCACAAATCAAACGGTGTTTGCTTTTTGCAGTTCAACTATATACATTTTCAACTTCATTACAGTATTTCCACTACTCATTTTGAGTATTTTTACATTGCTGTGAGTATTTTGTAGTTTGTACTCCCACTGTTGATAATCAATGTGTATTCAGCTAAAATAAGTGCGTAAAATACCACAATACGCACCTTATCTGGAGCGATGATATAGATCAGCAGTTACACCACAAGTCCCTAATGTGTTTCATTTTCCCAAGAATAGTAAAACAATGGCTAAGCAATTGAAGGGAGCACAGTCAGAGGGGTGGTTAAAGGTTGCTACTATAATGGTCAGTAAAACAGAGGTCCTAGTATAAAACAAGACACTGATCAGTCCCCCATACAATTTCTGTAAATTGCCGATAATTATAGATTAACCCTTTCACCCCTAAGTAACTGGAATGGAATTTGATCTGTTAATTTTTCAACCAATACAATGGTCACAAAATTATTTTCAGATTAGTCTATTTATGAAAAGAGGTGTTTCTGTTGTCAAAAATATGAAAATTACATGCAAAAAATGCAGATCCTGATGAGCCGGCTTATGATGAGTCATCACGAGCCGGCTCATCTGGTTCTACACAGTTTGCCAATACCACTATACAGGCCTGTAGTGTTGAAAGGGTTAAGGATCACTGCTCACACAGGGTATAAATGTACACTATCACTGATGTTGCACGTCACACGGCGTAAAATGATTCACGTCGAAATATGCATCAGATACTGCACATAAACCAGAGCTCCAGATAAGTGTTATATCTAAAGCGTATTATACCCCCAGATTTCAAATTAAATGCGTATTTTACTTTTCCAAATCTATTATTGATTTTTAAATTAAAAAACTTATTTGCAACTAAGTCAATTTTCCACTTTATTACAGTATTTCTACTACTCAATTTGAAAAATCAATACGTATTTTCACATTGCTATGAATACTTTGAATTATTTTGATAATCAATGCATATTCAGCTAAAATAAGTGTGTAAAATACATCAATACGCACATTCCCACACATTATTATCTAGTAACCGGTACAAGCAATTTGGGCCAGTTACTAGACAAAAACCGTGTCTATGCTATAGTTCCTGGAGCTGAGTGGCATCTCGTCGGGAAACTGGTGCATTTTCCAACCCTTTTACACCGTCTGATCAATCAGACTGTAACACAACCAGTAGTATATAAGAGTCACTATGATACCATCACCTCTGGAAGGCACCGGCTACGCGCGGCACCTTCCACAGCATGATGGTATCATTTGTGACTCTTATATACTACTACCGCGAGACCATATATTTATGACATGAGAAGATACACCCTATTAGAGATAAAAATTCCTATGTTATACTCAGTATATATATACAACATAATGGTTCTAGTTAAGTGTGCGTGATTGAAGACAGGTAGTCACGAGAGATTTTTTCGCACCGGTATTTACGAATATTGCAAACATCACCGTGCATGGATGCGAAGAGGTTCCGTTTCACCTCGCCCATGTCGGCATTGTGGGGTAGGGACCAAAGCCAAGTTATTGCTATGTCCACCATGCGGTGGCACTCAGGCTACTCATCGAATGGCTAACAAGGGTTAACGTGCTCGCAAGTATTATCGTTTAGTAATAATTCAAATCGGAAAGTCAGTTAGAAAGATAGAATCGATCTAATAAGTCACGGTGTTTCTACAGCATTAAAACACTGTAAAAAAAACATTATCAAACTAATTTTTATAAAATTGGAAAATTGAACAGAAAAAACAAGTACCAATATTATTAGAGAAAATGGATAATACAATACAATTTGAATTACAAATTTGTAATGACTGTATGAGAACACTAGGTGATATCGAATACATGAAATACCAGCGTAATTTATTACGCTCCGATAAAAACGTTACATTTCCAATATTATACCGGCAATTATGTCAACTATACAAGAGGCAAATACAAACATTAAGACGGATAATGCGTATCGGATATGAAACTAAGGTGTATTATACAAAAAATTTAAAACCCAACGATTCGTTTACGAATGTACATTTCTACGATATCGCTTATAAAGATATTGAAAAATTATTATTGAAAAAAAAAAAAACTACTAATTAATTTATAGCCGAGTGTATTTTCCTTATCGAAGGTATATAAACGGACTATCTGAAATTATTTTTCATCAACCTCGAGCGGTCTTATAGGAACGCCGTTGTCATACTTTGAGTGTATTTTTCCTTATCGATGGTATGTAAACTGGCAATCTGAATTTATCAATTTTATCAACCTCGAGCGGTCGGATAGGAACGCCGTTGTCATGCAGTTGTTTACCATAGCGACCACATTTGTAGGGATAGAAATAAATAAATAAAAAATGCTTAGCTCCAACCGCGGCGCGAACCCACGACCCTCGTCTCTATAGAGTATCGCCTTAACCCACACGACCATGTAGGCTGTTATGATAAACATTACCTAGTGTTGTACAATTATCGATTTACGACAATGTTTCAATTACACGGGTTATGAACCATGCGTAAATTGATAGCCGAGGTAAACAGACAGTTATTTATAGCCGAGTGTATCAATTTACACAGGCGATTACAGTGTAATCCTCGACTGAATTTGTTATGCGATTACGGCGTAATTCTCAGTGAAAAACACATGTTGTATAGGTATGTAAATTTGTTTACTGCACCAATATAAGAAAATTATTTATTTTTCTTATATTGGTGCTGTAACATTTCTTCCGACTTTATCTCCAAGATTTTCCCTAAATTTATCCCAATCAGTACACTCAATTTTGGGCATGGTGGCGCGCGCTTTGATTCTTATATCATTTTTTAATTGTTCATATCTCCCCATTTCTTCCACCACGGATTCAAACTCTAAATTTGATATTTTCTTATCGGCCAACGCTTTGGACACCATAACGTCGATGGTATTTTTCTTCGACCTGGCGAGAACAGATATTCTATCATGTTTTCTGCATTTTTTCTCGAGTTTTCCACCCGACGCCCTAATTACCATACACAACAACCAGAAACGGCCGACACCGCACATAAAATCCCCGCTACAGGAACCGTTATAATGGTGGATATAGTTGCAGCTGTCCCCGCCCCACACAACACAGAAACACTCGCTAGAGCCGTGCTAGATGCTTCAGCCGTGTTCACCGCGCGTCTATATTTTTTAGCGTTTCTTTTTCTATTTGTATATTCTCTAACTAAAATATCCTGCATAGCGACGATATTATTCAACCTAAAATCTGAACTTATTTCTTTAATTGTACACAGTGTTGATGGAGTGGTATTGACAATTGGAAGCGTTGATTCGTTCATGATTTTCAATATATTAGTATTTACAAAATAAGTTCTATTAACAATGAGACAATAGTGGAAGAACTCTCTGGGTCACCGATTTTCGTAACAAAGTTAATAACACTACCTTTGGAAAGTCTAATTCGATCATAACCGGAGAACGAAACCACCGTCGAACTATCTACAGAGATTTTAGTGACTCCAACCCCCCGTTCTTCCCCATCTACTACAATATTTATCTCGACCGCGCCCACAGGTTTACCACTACCATTAACCGAGCAGACCGCCATTTGGATAACTTCACCTGCAGCTGTCATAGTGTATCCCCCACATTTATTACCCGCTTTGGCACCGAACGAATATTCATAGTGCCCCTCAACCAATGGGCCCCGCTTCTCAGCACAAACTGTTATGGCACGTTTTAGCGTTTTCATTGTTCGCACTATTCCGGCAAGCGCACTGTTTGCGTTATATGCCTCAGTAAGAATATTATAAGAGGCCTCCCCAAGAGCTTTGGTCGCGGCTATACGATCATGTTTCAGTTTATCGGAAACTTCGGTTATCTTTCCGTCTAGTTCGGTAAGTGCCGCTTCTCTGATGAGAGAGTCCTCTAAGCGCAACGCATCACAAGCCTCCGTAGTGGTCGCCTGGTGGCATTTTAGGACTTTCTCAACACCCGACCGGGCCTCTTTTTGAAATTCGGTTATTTTTCCGTCTAGTTCACCAATCGCCGCTTCTCTGATGAGAGAGTCCTCTGAGCGCAACACCCTATAAACATCCGTAAGGTCCTCCTGGTGGTCTTCCCGGGCTTTCTCAATACCCGTTCGGACCCCCTCAATCCCCAACCGGGCCTCTTTTCGAAATTTGGTTATTTTTTTGTCTAGTTCAGTAAGTGCCGCTTCTCTGTTGAGAGAGTCCTCTGAACGCAACGCCCCATAAGCCTTGGCAATGGCCTCCTTGTGGTCTTCTCGGACCCCCTCAACCCCCGACCTGGTCTCTTTCAGATATTCAGCTATTTTCCCGTCTAGTTCAGTAAGTGTAGCTTCTCTGTTGAGAGAGTCCTCTAAGCGCAACGCATCATAAGCCTCCGCAAGGGCCTCGGCAAGGTTCGACTGGTGGTCTTCTCGGACTTTATCAATACCCGACCGGGTCTCTTTTCGAAATTTGGTTATTTTTTTATATAGTTCGGCAACCGCCGCTTCTCTGACGAGAGAGTCCTCTGAGCGCAACACCTCATAAGCCTCCGTAAGGTCCGCCTGGTGGTCTTCTCGGGCTTTCTCAATACCCGACGTTGCATCTTTTCGATATTTGGTTATTTTTTTGTCTAGTTCGGTAAGTGCCGCTTCTCTGATGAGAGAGTCCTCTAAGCGCAACGTATCATAACCCTCCGTAAGGGCCGCCTGGCGGTCTTCTCGGACTTTATCAATATCCGACCTGGTCTCTTTTCGAAATTTTGTTATTTTCCCGTCTAGTTCGGTAAGTGTCGCTTCACTGATGAGAGTGTCCTTTAAGAGAAACGCATCATAAGCCTCCGTAAGGTCCGCCTGGTGGTCTTCTCGGACTTTATCAATCCCCAACCGGGCCTCTTTTCGAAATTTGGATATTTTTTCACCTAGTTCGTTTAGTTCCGTATGCGTTTCTTCACGACTTTGTGTATTCACAGCCAGGGCATATTATCTAAGTTGTGATAGTAGACTCTTGTGAATCTCGTCCGTGGCCACCGATATAGTTCTATTGATCAAGGCCTTTGTGTTTTGGGTAGTTAAAAAGTCGCCCTCTGTCGGGATGAATCCCCCTTCTGTCGGTTCCAAATTCTTTGAATTTGTCACCCAATCGGAAGAACTACCTGGTCCGTATATACTCATTTTCAATAATGTTGATAATATATATATTACGAACATGCGTTTAATTCTAAATAATTTTCTTTAAATTAATTAATTTGAAATTTCTAGGACGACCGAAATCGGGTAATCGTTCTTCAACTCTCGCCCTTTATCATCAAGAATATAAATCTTCAACTCGTGGATGTGTCCCGATTCCAAAACTTTCATTTCGGGGTGTGGGAAGTCTAAGGTCAGGGTCTCACCAAAGCAACAGTCGCTAGCGGGCACGGTTTTCAGTAATGTGCTGGGAGTGGCGTCTACCGTGTTGTACGATGAGTTCACCCGATCCAGGTGCACCCCGAGAGTTTTCGTGACGGCGAAGTTTACTGGGGTCGTGCCGACGTGCTCGCCAGGATCAAACACTCCGTCATCGTTGTAAGGGTATGTTATTTTAAATCCTAACAGTGAGCCCAACCCCGGTGAGATCCTTAAACGCCTATCAACGGTCAATGTCGTGAGCCCCGTGGCTTTCGAGATTGCGAGAGTGACTACACCAGGAATCTTCTCGGCGACAAAAGCTTGGAGATCTCCGAAACTCCAAAGACCCTGAGGTACTATAGCATCTTGAGTTCTACGAAATCCTGAGGTCACTGGTTCAGTTATGAGGTAGTTTCCGAAAGCCACAGGGCTTACACCCTCGACTTCTAATGTGAAAAACTCGAGCGTTTCAACGTTTTTCCACCCGACCGTGAACGTGATTGATCTAAGGCCTACCCGGCGTTGTCCGCAGCAGTTGTCTATTAATTTTTGAAGTTCACAACTCCCTTTTTGAACATTAGTGATAGTAGCAAACATAATAATATATTTCAATGGATACAAAAGCATTTAGCTTTAACTCTAATGCAAAGTACGCGGTCGGTGGTAAATACACGCAAAAAGACGTTGTTAACCGCCTTGTACACCCAACCGTAACGGTTAGACCGGACAGTGGCTTTGCCACCAATTTCCGTAACACGTTTGAGAAATATGTAGTTCCAAAGACTACTAGTCAAGATGTATTACTAAGATGGGAGTTTTCCCATATGAACTTCTGGCAGAACCAGCTAAATTTCGCTGTATGGTGCGCAACGGCCGGATGCGGAGTTTCGCATAAAGACCATTTAACATCCGAGAATATCATGCTCCGAAGTGTCTACAACTTTCACGTGTATTACACAATTAGGAGGATTCTCAAAGAATTAGGTATTCCACTGCCTCAAGACGATGGCTGGGATCCCATTTCCAGCGCATACGACCGTAAGGCGTTCGAAAGATTGTGTAGCGAATTTGGGGTATCAAAAGACGCCGACTGGAGACAGAAAGTATACACCCCGACCAACAGTTTAGGGTTAGTTCACCTTAAAGGCTTAGTTAGTGGGGAGCGTGTGGATAAAGTTCCAGTATATTTCTCAGGGCTATGGAGCGCTCGAGGGGCCACCCAACCACCAGTTTGAAAAATGGCAACATGGACTAAATATAATTATAAGTTGAATAAGATGACGTTCGGTGCTGAAGTGCTTGGTGGACTTGCGTGTAATGATGGTGATTGCCATTGGCTGCCTACTAAAGTAGCCCATGTGGAATACCTAGACCTGGGTGATACTCCACAGATGCGAAATGCTTGGACCACATTTATGTTATATGAAAGCACTGGATTTACACAGGGTGGGGTTATTCGTCTCAACGAATCCATTCGTATATACGTATGGGCAATCCTCGCCTCACAGAAGCAAACGCGCAGCGTTATACTTGGTACGAGAACGGCCTTTGACGCACAAAAACAGTTCTTGGCACTTGTCGAGGACGCCATCTCAGCTAAGGTGGACCTCCAGAAGGCGATCCAGAATTATCGACGGACGATAACCGAAGAGGTTGCAGCAGTTGCCAAAGACCTGCATCTCTCGGCCGTCTCCCTCGCGGATTTCCTGAATACCAAATACGCGTTATGGTTAGACATGCGAGCCAGCGACGACGACCAAATACACGGCAACGGACGCCAAGTTGAGAACGCTAGCGAGGGTGTGACGATCCAGATAACCAAAGAGGCGGACGGAGCCGGGCCATTGAACGTGTACTTATATATAATTACAGACGCACAACTCAACATCGAAGATGGCCGATACGTCTCAGCACTCTACTAAATCTAACGATTTATTAATTAATTTTAAGAAAATTAACAATCAATACCAATTCACGATTGGAGATGCCCACTCTGCCATAATATGGGGGCAGACAGGAAGTGGAAAAAACGGTTTTTTCATCCTAGACTTGCTCGAGGGCTCCTACCGCGATGCCTTTCGTCATATTGTGATCCTGTGTCTCACTGTGCGGCACAACGATACTTATCAGCGGCGCCCGTGGATATGGACCGACCCTGAGGTATACGTTATTGACCCCGGTGATTGGCTTCACGATTGGCTGCGTGGTTTATACCAAAAATTCCAGGGTGAGCCCACCCTATACGTGATTGATGATTGCTCGGCCAAGGCGGCGATGACCAAAAAGAAGGACATGCTCTCCGAGCTCGCATTTTCTGGCCGCCATGCTAGGCAAAGCGTATGGATATCCACTCAAAAGTACAACGCCGTCCTCAAGGATCTGCGCGAGCAAACGAAATGGGTCGCCCTCTTTCACTGCAAGGACCGAGACTCATTCGATGACTGTCTTCGAGAGAATGACGTTATCCCAACGCGCGAGGAGCGCCTGGAGGTTCGACAGATGCTTTCGGAAACTAAGCACGCCAAGCTTTTGCTAAAGACTGATCAACCAACTGCTTACGAAATTATCAATTAATTTTATAATTCTCGCGAGCCCTACGTCTCTCACAGTAAAGTCCAATTTGGGAGCGGATCCTCCTAGGGCCATCTTTGATAGTCGAGCATACCCGATACTGAAACCCGATATCACCACGGCGTGATAAAGCGCATTCACTAACATTTTACCATCTTGTTCAGCCATTATAATTATTGCATATAAAAGGGGTCGCGATCAATGTTTAAATGGGGCGCATCCTATCGCGATTGGTGTTTCGTAACTTTCTTCTGAACACTGGCTGGTTGTTTTTTCGATAATATGGGGTATTTCCACACGCACAGGGCACCAACAACTGCCAGACCACCACCAACAACCCAACTCCAATCATTCGAATTTGGGTTCAATCGGATTCGCCCAACCTCGATTGGGTGTTGAGTGTGCTTCCAATTCGTGAATTGGGGGTGTTGTTGTACTCAACTCTGTCTTCAGATGTTTTGCTGTCTCCGTCCCCGATTGCAACGACTGTTTAGCCTCTCGAAGCTCGGCGAGTATTTTATCTTGTTTAACTTTTCGGGTGGCAGCCGCCGCCCGCCCAGCTGCCTGTCTTTTGGGATTTTTTATCTGTGGTATGTCATCCAGTGGTGGAGTAACACTCGGGTTCGATTGGGTTGGAGCAATCGGGTTCAACTCCGTCACTCTCGCGGGTGTGTCTTGTGTCATCATTTATGATATTAATATTAGGGCTTATAGTTCGTGGGCATATATGTCAAAATTGACAGTGTTTACCCGTGGTCAACGCGGTTGTCAGCGGAGCTAAGTACATTCCAAACTTGTGATAAATTGAGCAGCAGGCTGTTCTAAAAGTGTGACCTATAAAAGGGTCAGTCTCTAGATCGTCAATCAATCCCGCGGTGTTTGGTATAGGGAGAAGTATACTAACGGCGGTTGCGTACAAATGAATAGCCGCCGATCCGAGAGTTTTTGTCATCTCCGCACCTAACCTAGATTCGTATCGCGCATACATTTTATCGATCTCCGCATCTGACATCTTATCCACCTGAAAAAACTGAGAGACGCCTACCGAGATAATGCTCCGATTGTCCCCCAGCAACCAGCGCAGCTAGCCGCTCTCGTCGCGCCGCATTTTCATTTTCATTCGGAGTTTGTTGCACTCAACCCAATACCAACCGCCGTTGGAGTTGGAGTTGATTCCGATTGCTCTGTCGGATCATTATCTTTCAGGATGTTGGCAGTCGGAGTTGAAGTTTCTTCCATTAGCTGATCGAGAAGTTCGTCGCAGTTCATTTTTCTTAAAATTAATTTAACTATTCTAACAAGTCTCATCACTTTAACATATTGCCAAGCGCACCACCCGATACTTATGATCACCATTTTGCTCGCAACAAAGCTCGCAGCGGAGCACCAAATTGTTAACATTGTTAACCATTGTTCAGCATTTGTTCAACATGTGTTAAGCATTTGTTCAGCATTGTTCAGCATTGTTCAGCAATTGCTAAGCATTGTTAAGCATTTACTCGGCAATTACTAACGAGCGCTAAGTAATTGCTAATTAATTATAAAATTAATTGATAATTTCGTAAGCAGTTGGTTGATCAGTCTTTAGCAAAAGCTTGGCGTGCTTAGTTTCCGAAAGCATCTGTCGAACCTCCAGGCGCTCCTCGCGCGTTGGGATAACGTCATTCTCTCGAAGACAGTCATCGAATGAGTCTCGGTCCTTGCAGTGAAAGAGGGCGACCCATTTCGTTTGCTCGCGCAGATCCTTGAGGACGGCGTTGTACTTTTGAGTGGATATCCATACGCTTTGCCTAGCATGGCGGCCAGAAAAATGCGAGCTCGGAGAGCATGTCCTTCTTTTTGGTCATCGCCGCCTTGGCCGAGCAATCATCAATCACGTATAGGGTGGGCTCACCCTGGAATTTTTGGTATAAACCACGCAGCCAATCGTGAAGCCAATCACCGGGGTCAATAACGTATACCTCAGGGTCGGTCCATATCCACGGGCGCCGCTGATAAGTATCGTTGTGCCGCACAGTGAGACACAGGATCACAATATGACGAAAGGCATCGCGGTAGGAGCCCTCGAGCAAGTCTAGGATGAAAACCGTTTTTCCACTTCCTGTCTGCCCCCATATTATGGCAGAGTGGGCATCTCCAATCGTGAATTGGTATTGATTGTTAATTTTCTTAAAATTAATTAATAAATCGTTAGATTTAGTAGAGTGCTGAGACGTATCGGCCATCTTCGATGTTGAGTTGTGCGTCTGTAATTATATATAAGTACACGTTCAATGGCCCGGCTCCGTCCGCCTCTTTGGTTATCTGGATCGTCACACCCTCGCTAGAGTTCTCAACTTGGCGTCCGTTGCCGTGTATTTGGTCGTCGTCGCTGGCTCGCATGTCTAACCATAACGCGTATTTGGTATTCAGGAAATCCGCGAGGGAGACGGCCGAGAGATGCAGGTCTTTGGCAACTGCTGCAACCTCTGGAGAGCGCTTAGAGCCAGCAGCAAACTGCTTTCTTACTTCGTCCCACTGCTGGTGCGCGCGAAGACCCGCGCTGTAGAGTTGATTGGGTACTCCCTCGATCGTCACCTCTACCTTCGTGATTTTGGGGTTATAGAATTTGTCGGTTTTTCTAGCACCGAACGCGAACCGAGCATCCTCGAACAACATCAGTATACCTTTCATCGAGCGGGCGGGTACGTTGACATTAATATTCCACAATGTGTCGCCTTTGTCTTTCGTCATCTTGCGATGGCGAAGAACTCGGTCGTAAAGTATTGCAACGCGCCCGGGGTACTGGGTTCTGATCAATCGCGCGAGTTCGGGCATCGTGACCATGTCGTACTCCAGCGAAACATTATCGATCGTATACGTCGATAACATGTCGCTGGCTATGAGAACTCGGCCGTAGTCGTTGAACGTTAGTTCGTATTCGAGGCGGTCAGCCAAAGCGCTCTGATAGTAGGGCATGTGACTCTCCAGCAACTCAAAGTCGAGCTGGATGTAGAAGCGGTTGCCGTAAGCGCCCGCGACCGCATTGTCGCTCGCGTTGTTATCTGCCTTGTTACCAGCCCCGATTCTAAGTTTGGTTACGTTCTTATTTTTGCTGGTGTCAATACCCTGATAGACAGCGTTTTCGCGCTCTTGCGCCGTCATCCATAGGTCCTGATAACAATGGTAGACGTCGCTGTCATCGATCGACATCACCTCATTACCAGAAATCTTTATCATGATCTTCTTGACTATGGCGCGACCCAGGTTCTGAACAATGGTTCGGTTATCGTCCGACGATAATTCTGGATCGCCTTCTGGAGGTCCACCTTAGCTGAGATGGCGTCCTCGACAAGTGCCAAGAACTGTTTTTGTGCGTCAAAGGCCGTTCCCGTACCAAGTATAGCGCTGCGCGTTTGCTTCTGTGAGGCGAGGATTGCCCATACGTATATGCGAATGGATTCGTTGAGACGAATAACCCCACCCTGTGTAAATCCAGTGCTTTCATCTAACATAAATGTGGTCCAAGCATTTCGCATCTGTGGAGTATCACCCAAGTCTAGGTATTCCACATGGGCTACTTTAGTAGGCAGCCAATGGCAATCACCATCATTACACGCAAGTCCACCAAGCACTTCAGCACCGAACGTCATCTTATTCAACTTATAATTATATTTAGTCCATGTTGCCATTTTTCAAACTGGTGGTGGGGTGGCCCCTCAAGCGCTCCATAGCCCTGAGAAATATACTGGAACTTTATCCTGACGCTCCCCACTAACTAAGCCTTTAAGGTGAACTAACCCTAAACTGTTGGTCGGGGTGTATACTTTCTGTCTCCAGTCGGCGTCTTTTGATACCCCAAATTCGCTACACAATCTTTCGAACGCCTTACGGTCGTATGCGCTGGAAATGGGATCCAGCCATCGTCTTGAGGCAGTGGAATACCTAGTTCTTTGAGAATCCTCCTAATTGTGTAATACATGTGAAAGTTGTAGACACTTCGGAGCATGATATTCTCGGATGTTAAATGGTCTTTATGCGAAACTCCGCATCCGGCCGTTGCGCACCATACAGCGTAATTTAGTGGTTCTGCCAGAAGTTCATATGGGAAAACTCCATCTTAGTATACATCTTGACTAGTAGTCTTTGGAACTACATATTTCTCAAACGTGTTACGGAAATTGGTGGCAAAGCCACTGTCCGGTCTAACCGTTACGGTTGGGTGTACAAGGCGGTTAACAACGTCTTTTTGCGTGTATTTACCACCGACCGCGTACTTTGCATTAGAGTTAAAGCTAAATGCTTTTGTATCCATTGAAATATATTATTATGTTTGCTACTATCACTAATGTTCAAAAAGGGAGTTGTGAACTTCAAAAATTAATAGACAACTGCTGCTGCGGACAACGCCGGGTAGGCCTTAGATCAATCACGTTCACGGTCGGGTGGAAAAACGTTGAAACGCTAGAGTTTTTCACATTAGAAGTCGAGGTGTAAGCCCTGTGGCTTTCGGAAACTACCTCATAACTGAACCAGTGACCTCAGGATTTCGTAGAACTCCAGATGCTATAGTACCTCAGGGTCTTTGGAGTTTCGGAGATCTCCAAGCTTTTGTCGCGGAGAAGATTCCTGGTGTAGTCACTCTCGCAATCTCGAAAGCCACGGGGCTCACGACATTGACCGTTGATAGGCGTTTAAGGATCTCACCGGGGTTGGGCTCACTGTTAGGATTTAAAATAACATACCCTTAAAACGATGACGGAGTGTTTGATCCTGGCGAGCACGTCGGCACGACCCCAGTAAACTTCGCCGTCACGAAAACTCTCGGGGTTCACCTGGATCGGGTGAACACATCGAACAGCACGGTAGACGGCACTCCCAGCACATTACTGAAAACCGTGCGCGCTAGCGACTGTTTCTTTGGTGAGACCCTGACCTTAGACTTCCCACACCCCGAGATGAAAGTTTTGGAATCGGGACACATCCACGAGTTGAAGATTTATATTCTTGATGATAAAGGGCGAGAGTTGAAGAACGATTACCCGATTTCGGTCGTCCTAGAAATTTCAAATTAATTAATTTAAAGAAAATTATTTAGAATTAAACGCATGTTCGTAATATATATATTATCAAACATTATTGAAAATGAGTTATATACGGACCAGGTAGTTCTTCCGATTGGGTGACAAATTCAAAGAATTTGGAACCGACAGAAGGGGGATTCATCCCGACAGAGGGCGACTTTTTAACTACCCAAAACACAAAGGCCTTGATCAATAGAACTATATCGGTGGCCACGGACGAGATTCACAAGAGTCTACTGTCACAACTTAGAGAATATGCCCTGGCTGTGAATACACAAAGTCGTGAAGAAACGCATACGGAACTAAACGAACTAGGTGAAAAAATATCCAAAAAATTTCGAAAAGAGGCCCGGTTGGGATTGATAAAGTCCGAGAAGACCACCAGGCGGACCTTACGGAGGCTTATGATGCGTTGCTCTTAAAGGACACTCTCATCAGTGAAGCGACACTTACCGAACTAGACGGGAAAATAACAAAAATTTATTTCGAAAAAGAGACCAGGTCGGATATTGATAAAGTCCGAGAAGACCGACAGGCGGCCCTTACGGAGGGTTATGATACGTTGCGCTTAGAGGACTCTCTGATCAGAGAAGCGGCACTTACCGAACTAGACAAAACAATAACCAAATTTCGAAAAGAGGCCACGTCGGGTATTGAGAAATCCCGAGAAGACCACCAGGCGGACCTTACGGAGGCTTATGAGGTGTTGCGCTCAGAGGACTCTCTCGTCAGAGAAGCGGCGGTTGCCGAACTAGATAAAAAAATAACCAAATTTCGAAAAGAGACCCGTTCGGGTATTGATAAAGTCCGAGAAGACCACCAGTCGAACCTTGCCGAGGCCCTTGCGGAGGCTTATGATGCGTTGCGCTTAGAGGACTCTCTCAACAGAGAAGCTACACTTACTGAACTAGACGGGAAAATAGCTGAATTTCTGAAAGAGACAAGGTCGGGGGTTGAGGGGGTCCGAGAAGATCACAAGGAGGCCATTGCCAATGCTTATGGGGCGTTGAGCTCAGAGGACTCTCTCAACAGAGAAGCGGCACTTACTGAACTAGACAAAAAAATAACCAAATTTCGAAAAGAGGCCCGGTTGGGGCTTGAGGGGGTCCGAACGGGTATTGAGAAAGCCCGGGAAGACCACCAGGCGGACCTTACGGAGGTTTATAGGGTGTTGCGCTCAGAGGACTCTCTCATCAGAGAAGCGGCGATTGGTGAACTAGACGGAAAAATAACCGAATTTCAAAAAGAGGCCCGGTCGGGTGTTGAGAAAGCCCGAGAAGACCACCAGGCAGCCCTTGCGAAGGCTCATGAGGTGTTGCGCTCAGAGGACTCTCTCATCAGAGAAGCGGCGGTTGCTGAACTAGACGAGAAAATAACCGAATTTCAAAAAGAGGTCCGGTCGGGTGTTGAGAAAGTCCTAAAAGGCCACCAGGCGACCATTACGGAGGCTTATGATGCGTTGCGCTTAGAGGACTCTCTCAGCACAGATGCGGCACTTACCGAACTAGACGGAAAGATAACCGAAGTTTCCGATAAACTGAAACATGATCGTTTAGCCGCGACCAAAGCTCTTGAGGAGGCCTCTTATAATATTCGTACTGAGGCATATAACGCAAACAGTGCGCTTGCCGGAATAGTGCGAACAATGAAAACGCTAAAACGTGCCATAACAGTTTGGGCTGAGAAGCGGGGCCCATTGGTTGAGGGGCACTATGAATATTCGTTCGGTGCCAAAGCGAGTAATAAATGTGGGGATACACTATGACAGCTGCAGGTGAAGTTATCCAAATGGCGGTCTGCTCGGTTAATGGTAGTAGTAAACCTGTGGGCGCGGTCGCGATAAATATTGTAGTAGATGGGGAAGAACGGGGGGTTGGAGACACTAAAATCTCTGGAGATAATTCGACGGTGGTTTCGTTCTCCGGTTATGATCGAATTAGACTTTCCAAAGGTAGTGTTATTAACTTTGCTACGAAAATCGGTGACCCAGAGAGTTCTTCCACTATTGTCTCATTGTTAATTGAACTTATTTTGTAAATACTAATATATTGAAATTCATGAACGAATCAACGCTTCCAATTGTCAATACCACTCCATCAACACTGTGTACAATTAAAGAAAGAAGTTCAGATTTTAGGTTGAATAATATCGTCGCTATGCAGGATATTTTAGTTAGAGAATATACAAATAGAAAAAGAAACGCTAAAAAATATAGACGCGCGGTGAACACGGCTGAAGCATCTAGCACGGCTCTAGCGAGTGTTTCTGTGTTGTGTGGGGCGGGGACAGCTGCAACTATATCCACCATTATAACGGTTCCTGTAGCGGGGATTTTGTGTGCGGTGTCGGCCGTTTCTGGGTTGTTGTGTATGGTAATTAGGGCGTCGGGTGGAAAACTCGAGAAAAAATGTAGAAAACATGATAGAATATCTGTTCTCGCCAGGTCGAAGAAAAATACCATCGACGTTATGGTGTCCAAAGCGTTGGCCGATAAGAAAATATCAAATTTAGAGTTTGAATCCGTGGTGGAAGAAATGGGGAGATTATGAACAATTAAAAAATGATATAAGAATCAAGGCGCGCGCCACCATGCCCAAAATTGAGTGTACTGATTGGGATAAATTTAGGGAAAAACTTGGAGATAAAGTCGGAAGAAATGTTACAGCACCAATATAAGAAAAATAATTAATTTTCTTATATTGGTGCAGTAAACAAATTTACATACCTATACAACATGTGTTTTTCACTGAGAATTACGCCGTAATCGCATAACAAATTCAGTCGAAGATTACACTGTAATCGCCTGTGTAAATTGATACACTCGGCTATAATTAACTGTCTGTTTACCTCGGCTATCAATTTACGCATGGTTCATAACCCGTGTAATTGAAACATTGTCGTAAATCGATAATTGTACAACACTAGGTAATGTTTATCATAACAGCCTACATGGTCGTGTTGGTTAAGGCGATACTCTATAGAGACGAGGGTCGTGGGTTCGCGCCGCGGTTGGAGCTAAACATTTTTTATTTATTTATTTCTATCCCTACAAATGTGGTCGCTATGGTAAACAACTGCATGACAACGGCGTTCCTATCCGACCGCTCGAGGTTGATAAAATTGATAAATTCAGATTGCCAGTTTACATACCATCGATAAGGAAAAATACACTCAAAGTATGACAACGGCGTTCCTATAAGACCGCTCGAGGTTGTTGAAAAATAATTTCAGATAGCCCGTTTACATACCTTCGATAAGGAAAATACACTCGGCTATAAATTAATTAGTAGTTTTTTTTTTTCAATAATAATTTTTCAATATCTTTATAAGCGATATCGTAGAAATGTACATTCGTAAACGAATCGTTGGGTTTTAAATTTTTTGTATAATACACCTTAGTTTCATATCCGATACGCATTATCCGTCTTAATGTTTGTATTTGCCTCTTGTATAGTTGACATAATTGTCGGTATAATATTGGAAATGTAACGTTTTTATCGGAGCGTAATAAATTACGCTGGTATTTCATGTATTCGATATCACCTAGTGTTCTCATTTTATAGAATTTATATACAGGATTATAACCCCCGTAAGCTTCGTAAACTTCTTCAACACAGTCATTAAAAATTTGTAATTCAAATTGTATTGTATTATCCATTTTCTCTAATAATATTGGTACTTGTTTTTTCTGTTCAATTTTCCAATTTTATAAAAATTAGTTTGATAATGTTTTTTTTACAGTGTTTTAATGCTGTAGAAACACCGTGACTTATTAGATCGATTCTATCTTTCTAACTGACTTTCCTATTTGAATTATTACTAAACGATAATACTTGCGAGCACGTAATCCCTTGTTAGCCATTCGATGAGTAGCCTGAGTGCCACCGCATGGTGGACATAGCAATGACTCGGCTTTGGTCCCTACCCCACAATGCCGACATGGGCGAGGTGAAACGGAACCTCTTCGCATCCATGCACGGTGATGTTTGCAATATTCGTAAATACCGGTGCGAAAAACATCTCTCGTGACTACCTGTCTTCAACCACGCACACTTAACTAGAACCATTATGTTGTATATATATACTGAGTATAACATAGGAATTTTTACTCTAATAGGGTGTACTTCTCATGTCATAAATATATGGTCTCGCGGTAGTAGTATAATAGTGTCACAAATGATACCATCATGCTGTGGAAGGTGCCGCGCGTAGCCGGTGCCTTCCAGAGGTGATGGTATCATTGTGACTCTTATATACTACTGGTTGTGTTACAGTCTGATTGATCAGACGGTGTAAAAGGGTTGGAAAATGCACCAGTTTCCCGACGAGATGCCACTCAGCTCCAGGAACTATAGCATAGACACGGTTTTTGTCTAGTAACTGGCGCAAATTGCTTGTACCGGTTACTAGATAATAATGTGTGGGAATGTGCGTATTGATGTATTTTACACACTTATTTTAGCTGAATATGCATTGATTATCAAAATAATTCAAAGTATTTATAGCAATGTGAAAATACGTATTGATTTTTCAAATTGAGTAGTGGAAATACTGTAATAAAGTAGAAAATTGACTTAGTTGCAAATAAGTTTTTTTAATTCAAAAATCAATAATAGATTTGGAAAAGTAAAATACGCATTTAATTTGAAATCTGGGGGTATAATACGCTTTAGATATAACACTTATCTGGAGCTCTGGTTTATGTGCAGTATCTGATGCATATTTCGACGTGAATCATTTTACACCTGTGTGACGTGCAACATCAGTGATAGTGTACATTGATACCCTGTGTGAGCAGTGATCCTTAACCCTTTCAACACTACAGGCCTGTATAGTGGTATTCGCAAACTGTGTAGAACCAGATGAGCCGGCTCGTGATGACTCATCATAAGCCGGCTCATCAGGATCTGCATTTTTTGCATGTAATTTTCATATTTTTGACAACAGAAACACCTCTTTTCATAAATGGACTAATCTGAAAATAATTTTGTGACCATTGTATTGGTTGAAAAATTAACAGATCAAATTCCATTCCAGTTACTTAGGGGTGAAAGGGTTAATCTATAATTATCGGCAATTTACAGAAATTGTATGGGGGACTGATCAGTGTCTTGTTTTATACTAGGACCTCTGTTTTACTGACCATTATAGTAGCAACCTTTAACCACCCCTCTGACTGTGCTCCCTTCAATTGCTTAGCCATTTTTTTACTATTCTTGGGAAAATGAAACACATTAGGGACTTGTGGTGTAACTGCTGATCTATATCATTGC
Organism: Conchocele bisecta; assembly: GCA_029237695.1. Lineage (NCBI taxonomy): Eukaryota > Metazoa > Mollusca > Bivalvia > Lucinida > Thyasiridae > Conchocele > Conchocele bisecta. The sequence continues at coordinate 205,064,031 of CM055265.1, read as the reverse complement.
TCCAGATAAGGTGCGTATTGTGGTATTTTACGCACTTATTTTAGCTGAATACACATTGATTATCAACAGTGGGAGTACAAACTACAAAATACTCACAGCAATGTAAAAATACTCAAATTGAGTAGTGGAAATACTGTAATGGAGTTGAAAATGTATATAGTTGAACTGCAAAAAGCAAACACCGTTTGATTTGTGCAGCTCAAGTAAGCACATTTTCAACTTTAGTACCGTATACATAACTGAAAAAGTAATATTACACTCAAATAAGTGAATGTTTAAATTAGTTTTATATTGTTTTTTTATTATTTGTTCCCTATTTAATAATGAAGAAAATCAATTTGGGAAAATAAAATACGCATTTAATTTGAAATCAGGGGGTACAATACTCTTTATACACAAAGCTTATCTGGATCGCTGCTATATTTATCAGACTGATGAAGCACCAAATGAAGAATACCATCTGAACTCGCCCGAGGCCCTCAGTTGTAAACAGATGGGCTACACACACGAATATGTGACCAAGGCCATCGGTGTATTCATCAAGAGAAAAGGTACTTATACGTGGGCGCAGTTTTCAATGTGCCTAGAGCGAGCCTGGTGGACATTGTCTCAACTCAAACTGCCGCTGGCCCTTAAACACATTGCTTTCTGAATACACCTATACGTTAAGAAAATTTTAAATACATGTATTCTATTTTTGTTATTTCTCAATGAAAGTATATGTTGTGACCACTCATTGTGGTCGCGACATCATACGTTCGTGCAATTTTCAATGTGCCTAGAGCGAGCCTGGGGGACGTCCTCCCCCCCCCCCCTATTTGGTGTACTTATACGTGGGTGCAGTTTTCAATGTGCCTAGAGCGAGCACGGTGGACATTTTCTCAACTTAAACTGCCGCTGGCCCTTAACCCATTGCTTTCTGAATACACCTTTACGTTATGAAATTTATTAAATATTCTATTTTTGTTATTTCTCAATGAAAGTATATGTTGTGACCAATCATTTGACGGTTCAAATAGTGGTCGTGACATATACTTCAGAGCACATATTTTGGTTTGTCAGCACATTAGAAGCATTTCCATTGGAAATGATTTTAACGTGCTGCCAAACTATGTTTTTCAGTGTTGAGAAAAATGAAAAATAAAAAGCACTCAGCAGACGGCAAACTTTAATTCGGCATTGTAAGGGTTAACTGATTTCGACTTTCTGGTATATTTTATGTTGTGAACCTATTTAGGCCCATGTTATTCCGTCTTGCCCACTGGGATTGCAGGGATGAGTGAATGGCGCGGCAGATTACCCACTAGCTACAAGAGTTGCCTACGATATCGAGAATATCGCAGTGAGGTAGCAATTCTGTTTCTAATTACCCACAGGCAATTAGCGAATGAAAACAATTTGCTGCCTTGTACAATTTCTGCCAATATTGTTTTGACAGTTCAATTATTCCACACTACCTTTTTTTTTTAGTTTTTGTTTTTTTAGTAAATATGGTTCTTCCTCTTGCATGTATATTGCTATAGCAAATTTAGTTAAGATCGATCAAGAAGACTAGGATAAAGAATGGGAAATTATAAATTGTTGCCAAAGGGATATAACACATTGTAAACTTTTGATAATCGATTGTTATCTCATATTTCTACGATGCAGTTATAAAAGTTGTGATGTCTCATTGGAACCGTCTCATTGAGATAAACGAGGAAAATAACCATAATATTTCTATTAGCAAAATTGATATATTGGTAGCTGGTTAAAACCAGAGAAAATGTCAGAAACTGGTTGGGTTGTATATCTGCACCTACATGTACATACCACAGGCAGATGTGACAGTCTTCAATTTATTGTTTAGTTACTGATACTTGTAGGTATATTTACCCCTTACACCGCTATCTTGTTTTTTTGTCGTCTGCTGTTTATTTTCTATTTTCAATTTTTATCATAAAAAACATGCTTCGACAGCACTTTAGAATAATTTAAAACATGCTTTTGACAGCACTTTAGAATCATTTCCATTGGAAATGATTCTGAAGGGCTGTCCAACCATGTTTTTATTGAGATATAACGCAAGATATAAAAGCAACAGCAGACGACAATTGTTGTGTGTAGCGGTCTAAGGGTTAATACATTTATAGACATTAGTTACTTCAACCTGTGCTACACGACATATGGTCATCTTATTATTGTACCCATGCTTTGCAGGACATTCAAATTTCAGAGGCCAGGACCTGTGTGAGATAATATTTGAGCTAGAAGACAGCGAGGTCGGTGATCAGTCATTGGAGATGGACGTTGACCAGGCCAATGTAGAAGACGATGGAACGCACGAGCCAGAAAAGAAAAGTCAGGTATGTATAGATAGTTCCCAAATCAGTAAACATTACTTCCCTTTGTTGGATACAGGTAAACCCTGTCGGCCGTATTGGTCGGCAATATTCCATTAGGCCGTACAGACAAATATTGGAAATCAGAGCTCCAGATAAGCTGCGTATTTGATTAAATACCCAATTAAAATTGCCAAAAACCAATTGAAATCAGAAGTAACGAGTATCAAAAAACAATGAAATGTTTGTGGTACCTTTATCATGCTGCCGAAAACAATACAGACCACACATATAGCATATTTTTCTTATGTTCCATGAAAACACATCTTGATATTTCATTAGAATTGTCTCATTATTAGAATTACTGCATTTTGCACATACACAAAACCCAATTGTCTTTACATATGAATTGTTTGAACAAAACATATTTGTTTAAGCATTACAATTCATACCAGAGTATTTCAGCTGACAGGGAAAAAAGATCTGGATTTATTTCCCGCGAGACATCTGGACATCTGATAAAGAAATGAGTGCGGAGCACAAGTTTCTTTTTCGGATTTACAGATGTCAAGGGAAATAAATCCGGTATTTCAAAATGGTAGTTGAATAAACTCTTTATAATATTGATACAAAGAGAGACGATATAGATATTTTTTCCACGAAAAGCTAGCCACAAATATTACTCCGGCTGACACAAGCCATTTGCACAGTCACACAGTGTGAGGAATATCTAATATTTTTGCTGATCAAAGACTAGATTTGTGACTGAATAACGAACAGTGTATGTACCTTTGGTTTTGATGAATATACTCATGTTTACTTTCTACTTTCCAGTGGATGAACTTGTGGCAGAGAATGAGCGCCTTAAGGAGATCCAGGTTTGTAAGATCTGCATGGACAACAAGGCACACGTGATCTTCCTCCCGTGTGGTCACATGGTCAGCTGTCCACTCTGTGCCCCTGCCCTCTCCACATGCCCCATGTGTCGTACTCCAGTCGAGGGGTATGTGAAGGCGTTCCTTGCTGCGGTAACATGATGATAGCGTATACGTCCGTGCAACCTTCTCTCACCGATTGCTGGCCAATTACGGAGAAGTAGGAGAGAGCTGACACCCCGGTCAGTTTATCGTTGAGCCCGCCGTGTCCAGTCGATGTTCATAATTGCCCAGCTAAGCGATAGTGTCATTCATTACGGCCACAGAGGGGTGATATGGCCTGGCTGTTCAGCCACGTTTTCATCGCTTTCAGGAGGTGCTAGACCGGGTATAAAATCAAATGTTTTTGCTATTTCAGTATTGAATGGCGACCAGAGTAGGCCCTGATCGTGTAATTTGAGCATATTTGCAGTACTTTCAGTACGTTGATAATCTGTTTCCATTCAAATAGCTGATATACATATGCCATGGCCGCAGTATACGTCGCGTGATGCAACCGCAGCAATTAAAAAATTTCAGCGAAACCATTGTGAACTGGTCTAGTGACGTAATGGCACATTCCAGCAACGTCACGAGACACATGCATTACATAGGTGTTGGCTTGGCCCCGGAACGAGTATTGTCTACAGTCATGGCCAAACAGTACGCGCTATACGTTTAAACAGGGTCTTGAGGCCAGGGCCAGGACTATATGTCAATATAAGTATTCCTGACTCGTCATAAGAACCGTAGACGATACTTAACACTTAGACCGCTACACACAACAATTGTCGTCTGCTCTTGCTTTTATATATTGCCGTATTTCTCAATAAAAATATGGTGTGACACCATAAAGTGCTGTCAAAGCATGTTGTAAATTATTCTAAAGTGCTGTCAAAGCATGTTTTTGATGATACAAATGGAAAATAGTAAATAAACAGCAGACGACAAAAAATTAAGATAGCGGTGTAAGTGTTAGATGCTGTAGTGGCTATACTGTAATAATTCTATATCTAGTCAACCAAAGAATTCAGTTGTTCTTCAACATCGGTCGGCTTGGTGATAGGCACTGTAAATGCGCTGTGGCATAGAATACACCATGGACGCGGCTCACCTTTGAGCATATACAAATGCGTTAGTCATGAATGTCCAATGCGCAATCGACTAAGTACAACTTCATCCCGGCGTACATGTCTGTAGCCAGGAGTCCATTCGGACAGAGTTGGTTTCACAGCATGAAGTTTATTATTATTTCTCCAAGATATTTTCGCAAAATCACGGGCGAGTAAAATTGCCCTCAATTCCACAGAAAATATCGAAGATTTATCACTGCGGACCGGGAGACCCCGGGTTAGATTCCCACCTCGACCCGCTGAGAATGGCCGATTCGGATCGGATGGTGACTTAAATTTTCGGTCCCGACATGCAAGGTCATCGATCCAGTGCCGTCGTTACATCAAAGCATTTACTTTAGTTCCCAAAATGGGTTTGAGATTAATGGAAGATAAATAGAACACGTAGGATAGTATGGCAGGCATATTTTATCGTGCTACCAAACATGTGTATTAATATAAAGAACACGTGTCATTTCCCACACTGTTATTGCTGATACTGGTACGGAAGTATACTGAATCCTTGTACACGTGCTTTGCTCAATCATTTTATGTATTGATTTGTAATTGTATGTCATGTATGCCATAAATAAATAAAACATGATCGTAAAACTTTCTAGATAATTTACAAGAAAGTATGCCCCCCACCGGTCTCGGTAGATCAGGGAGGTTATTGTGTTTGGACGGTGTGTCCGTCCGTGTGTCCGTAGGTCTGGTTAAGAAGCTTTCCGGATATTCTCCAATTTGCCACCGGGGACATTTGTGTTGACATTTGTGTTTTTTAACTTTATAGATATATTAGGTTAACTTTTCCATACAAAAATAATGTTTTTAAAAACAAGCTTTTGTTATGGAAAATATATCAGATATTTCATGTAATTGTATGCCATGCTTGTATGTACAAGAAATGTACTCAATATGAACATTTCCTAATATTATATTTATTCTAATATATCTATTTAACACTGGTTTTGTCATGAAATTGAGATCATGTAGATCTATGCATATGTGCAATTACGATGGATGAATGTAAAATATGTAGAAAGTATGAGCCTATACATACACCGTTACCGCCGCTGACAAATATGTTGCCACCACGTAGCTCTAGATCAGTGTAATGCAGGCATATAATGTTTGCCATTTTCTCAGTACGGAATAATTAGTCTCTACCGAACATATTTGAACAATTTTAAAAATAACTTTGTTCAGTATCTACACTAACTTAAAATGAATTTGTCAGCGGATGGCCAAATAATATTGCTTGCTGGAACTGCACATGGACATTTCTGCACACCAGTTGCACCACGTGTTTTAGATGCGGATTCATCAAGTATTCGCAGAGTTATGGTCCTTGACTTACTGAAATGTGATGATTTTCAACTTGTGCCGTACATAACTGAAAAACTATTTGTGCTACAGTCATGTGTCGTTGTGCATCTAGTGTTTTGTTTGCGGAATCATCCAGTAAGGTGACCATTGACTTAGAGAAATTTGGCTATTTTGTCCATTACAAATTTGTGTCGCGCGTGTTTCCAAAAATGTTTGAGTTAAGAGTTGCGAAATTTTACAGGAATGTTTTTCACTATGTGCAGTTGTGAACCAGGTTTTTTTATGCAGAATCATCTAGTATAGGCAGAGTTATGGCCCTTGACACGTGCAAATTGCATATGGTGTCTCTTATTATTTTATTATCTCCCAATATACAGCTAACTTACGCAGAAAATTAAGGTAGCTACATATATCCTGTGCTTGCCTTAGATTCTATTTTTCCAAGTCCCGATAAACAAGCAGTGTTGTTGTGGGAGGAAACTTATATCTTCGTCTGAAAAACAACCTTCTAGTATGAATGTGCTGTGACTGGAGATATGGCTGTAATTTGCGGCCAGTGTAGATCCAGATCAGCCTGTGCATCTGCACTGTCTGATCAGGATCTGCACCGTTCACCGTTTCAGCAATGATACACCCATCATGCTTCTAACAAGCAGTATAGATTGTCATCAGGCTAAGGAGTGTTCTATAGTTTGTTTTCCATTTCTAGAGAACCCAGATGGCAGTAACCCAACTCACAATGTTGATGTGCGCCATTATTTACAGTTTTATTAACATATTTGTATCCTTCCAGGGCTTACGGGCGCATTGCTTGCCAGATTTGTGGTGGCCAATGATGTTTAACCCATGGAATGTGGGGAAATAAATTTGTTGTCTGCTCTTGTTTCATATTTTGGCTTCTTTCTCAATCCAAACCTGGTTTTGCAGCACTTTAGAATCATTTCCAAAGTGCTGCCAAACAGTGTTTTGTTATGACAAATGGAAAGTCAAAAATCAACAGCAGACATCAAAAGTCAATTCAGCATTGTAAGCAGTGCTGGTGTGTTTCTATGAACTTAATATGGTAGTTTCTTTAGATCCCATATCTGATACCAACATTACAAAACCCAGCCTTTTTGGTAATAATAACAATGACTGATATCATAACGCTTAATACATGTAGTTTTAGTAGTTTGAGGTGGTGTGATGTTTTCTTCCCACAACACAAATGCAGAAATGAGACTGCATTTGCAGTAAAACATGAAAGGTACATGCCCACTCAGTAAGCTCGAAATGTTCTTTATAGGAATTAAATAAGTGTATAATTGTGTCACTTTTCCACAAGTTCTAAAAATTACGAATGCCCGCTATACAGATATAATCATTTAGTAATGTTTATTTTACTGATAGTGACGCGCGGTGGTATCAGGCTATTTTCATATGCAAACATTACGCAAACATTGTATTAGCGAGCATACCTCACTATACCCCCAGTTACCTATGTAAACAGGGGTTTGATGAGGTGCCCGCGCAATAGGTAATGCGGTCAAATAGGTCACGATGCAGTGACTATTTTCGATCAATAACTTATGTTGTAAGTGATTGTAATGTGTATTTTCAATATTTATATTATTAAAATGTATTATATCGATACCCCTTTAAGTAATATTTGTATATTTTAAATGTGTTGATGTTCTCATGAAGCGCATTAATATAAGTATTAATTAATCCAGCTTATATTGAGGCAAATCACACAGCCTTAGAACATAGTGCTAGGGTATAAACCATAGTATCGTATATTATTCATAAGTATATCACTATTAAACATTAATTACAATATGTATGCATATTATTAAAACAGTAGATGCTACCGCAGTTTCGCTATATGTGATATTTATAACAAAATATTTTTGTTATTCGTCCGCGTACGGATTTCTGTCACACAAAGCGCCATTTTAAGTTCATATTTTGACCTGTGCATATGAACAGGACTAAGTTTAAACAACGCTCGATTCCTTCCTATTAAAATTTCTCTGCAGAATGTTCAGACTAACTACATAAATAATGCTGCTAAATAAGTGTTAACGGCTGGCACATGGTCATCACTAAAAGGAAGAAACCACAGTCGTATTATTTAAAAATAAGATTTACCCAAGACCTCATGGGGGCCGCCATTAATCCAGTGTAAACAATAGACCGTGTGATCCCATTCCCTGAGTAGCCGCCGCTTAGTGAAACGGTGTGCTAATCATGATATTATTTTCACCAATAATTGGAAACGGTTTGAATTTCTCGGTAAAAACTACGAAAGTCATACAAAATAACGATGTATATTTAACATTGGATACGCGTAAACGCTATTACTCTCTCATCGGATCGTCAGTTGTCGTCGATAGCGATTTAACGTACTGATCTGGTCTTAATTTATTGTCAACTTTCAACGCCATTTACAGAATATATGGCTAATTTTGGAAATAAATAACGGCAAATTACGATGACGTCTGCTCTGAAATGTCTGTCAACTTGCGGACGTAATTTAAGGAAATCGTTTATATTTTAAGGCTACATCTGTGACTAATTACGAATTTATGTATGGTCTTTGGCTACACCCGACACATTACACAGATCTAGTTGTAAATACACGTCGCTTTGTGTGGGGAAAAAATCGATAATGCGTAGTTGTGTGTGACGAGGTGTTGATCTGATGACACCACACAGCTGTGACCCTTAGGCAATGTTTTGAAATTGACGTGTCGTTTTGATGTGTGCCGCAACACCTCACTGTCGGAGACAACATGACAATTAACGTACACCAGCACTCTGGTAGTCGCGACCCGTTCTACATGCAGTAGCCATTTTGGAAAAAAGTTCTTTGTCCTTTTTCGAATTGTCTTTTCTTGTTTTGTACCGAGTTGTCTTTCTTGTTTTGTACCGAGTTGTCTTTCCTGTTCCGAGTTGTCTTTCTACCTCCTTTGGGAGAGGTTTTCTGTTTTTCGATGTGGTCTAGATCTTGTTTTGCTCTTGGGAGACGATTTTTCTTCGACTTTCCCAAAAGACCAAATGTGGAAAATTGGGTGGTATCATTTCTGTTTTGCTCTTGGGAGACAAATTGTTTCTACACTTTTCCCAAAAGTCCGAATGTGTACAATTGGGTGGTATCATTTCTGTTTGCCTCTTGGGAGACGAATTCTTTCTACACTTTTCCCAAAAGTTCGAATGTGGACAATTGGGTGGTATCATTTCTGTTTTGCTCTTGGGAGACAAATTTTTCTTCGACTTTCCCAAAAGACCAAATGTGGACAATTGGGTGGTATCATTTCTGTTTGCCGACAATAAAATTCTTGTGATTTTCCCATTTGAACAGAAAAATACTATTGGGAAAATGGAGTGCGAAACGTGTGGTAGAACTTTTGCCAAGAAGGCCAACTTGCAACGGCTCATCGGGAGAAAGACGAGATGCAGTACTCCTGCATTCCTGTGCGAAGGTTGTGGAAAACATTTCTCCAGTTCCCAGACGCTTTGCAGACACAAACAGAAACGGTGTACCGCACCCTGGAGAACACAACTCCAGACTGCCGAACTAGAAAGCCGGGTTGTCGAACTAGAAAGCCAGGTTGCGGAACTACAGGCGCCCCTAGAGACAGAAAAACGCAAAAGAAAAATAGCGGAGTCCTGCTTCCGAGAGCTACACCAGAAGAAATAGTAGAACGAGATTGTTCTCGTACGCAGTTCTATCTGTCATTCGTCTGTGTTGGTTGTAGTGCCTGTAGTTTGTTGTAGTTCGATGTATTTGGGGTTTTCGGAAATCCGTTCCCGATTTTTCGTGGGTGTTGGGAGTGTCGTGTGGTGGTGGAAACGGTGCCACCTCTGGTGGTATCATTCTGATTTTCTCCACAAAAAAAAACCTGTTTTTCGAGGGTGCTGGTGAGTACTTCTGTTTATTAGATTTTTCCCAAATGTGTCCAAATACACAAATGGGTGGTATCATTTCTGTGTCCAAATCCACAAATGGGTGGTATCATTTCTGTTTGCCTCTTGGGGAGGCGAATTTCTTCTACGACAAGTTCTATCTGTCGTTCGTCTGTGTTGGTTGTAGTGCCTGTAGTTTGTTGTAGTTCGATGTATTTGGGTTTTTCGGAAATCCATTCCCGATTTTTAGTGGGTGTTGGGAGTGTCGTGTGGTGGTGGAAACGGTGCCACCTCTGGTGGTATCATTCTGATTTTCTCTATGCAAAAAGCCCGTTTTTCGAGGGTGCTGGTGAGTACTTTTGTTCGTCTTCTTTTTCCAATCCATTATTTTCAGTCTCAATTTCAAAAATTTTTCACTATATATGGTGGGCGTACAACGAGACGGTTTCGCGTTTTAAAATATTTTTGTGTTGGTGGCTAGTTTGTGTTTTTGGACAAAAACACCGTTTTTCGATACTGTTGGAAAGGGTTACTGGGTAATATAGACGCTTCCAGCTTTGGTGGTATCATTTTGACTCCCTATATACTACTTTTGCTGTCCGAAAATTAATTAATTGTGACAGCCAAAAAAATATATTTGGGACAGTAAAACATTAACAAACTGTCTGTGTATATATTACTTAATGACAGACACTTTCATTGTTGGTAAGTTTCTATCAATTTATAGGTATTTTTTATTAAAATCATAAAATTGTGAAAATATTAAAATCACAAAAATAATATACATGTATATGGAGAAAAATAAATATACCACGTCGAGGTTTGAACCCCCGACCCTTTCGGGAATCGGTAATTAAGTCATTGAAGTCGGCGACCTTAACCTCACGACTATTGCCCCATTTACGACAATCACAGTTATACAGAAGTGCTATCAGTATTACGCAACCATTTGAACATAATAATTATTAAATTATTTGCAACTCCATCTACAACGATACCGTTACAGAGATACGCTATTGAAACAACATGTATTAGTACCCATAACATAAGAAAGTAATGTATCATTATATATCACAGGAGATAGATTAAAACTATATATACTTATCATAAACAGAACAATCCGCTTGGCTCGTATGAAAATAGTTCGCGTGATATTGATTATCTCCCTTGCCGAAAGTAGTTCAGTGATTTATTAATTCCAAATAAGACGTGTTTGCGTAATGAATGAGGCATGATATTTTTTAATTATTTATACTCATTAAATGCGTCTCCTGAAAAAATAATATTTTCGACATAATATAAAGTATGATCATTGTACATCAAAATGTAAATACAGAAAATAAATAGTAATGTCCGTTACCATTTTAAGGAAACACGATTATCGGCCCTGATATCAGTGTGGAAATTTATGTCTGATATAAAATGGGGTAATGGTGAATGAATGTGTATTCTGCCAGAAAATATGTTGTGTCCACTGAGTGGGCATGTACCTTTAACACTTTATTTACCTAATAAAGACGCAATGATCTAAATTCATTTTTTGACAAACAAATTTCACTAATATGTATTGATTAGATGCGGGATATGTTTACAGATACTTATAATTTATACGACATATATTGTTTTCCTTTCCAACAGCTTGCTGTCACATGCACATAACAGACATGTTATGTTTCTTATACCAGGGCATGTACTCATGAGCCCTTCTAAGCATGTACTGGAAATCAGGCAGTTTAATTGGACGAGACTGAGCACAGCTCGGCCTCGACCAATCAAACTTCTGATTTCGAGCATACAAACTGAGTACATTCTCAGAAAGTTTTATAATCGCTGGATCCGAGTCTTGGTCTACTGATCTCCCCAGTGTATATGTAGCTGGGCTGGCTTATCACTGGTTCTACTCACAGGTGTTTGAACAGATGGTCACTATGTTGTTGTCATATGGGTATTTTGGTGAATGTTGGTATATCTGGGTGGATTTCGTTGGTCGTCATTTATCTATACATTCACTGTTTTCCGAACTGTCAGACCCATTTTATACATGTGTACTTATGTGTGTAACTCGTGGGAGGTGACAAAAAATGTATGTTGGTAAACATGCACCCAAACCACCAGATATACCGAAATAACCAATAAAACATCGAAATATGAACCGTTCTTCAAGAACCTGTGGTCCTATCCAGTATAGCCAGGGTACTGTCTTTTCTATCCCAGTTCATGTGTGATACCAACTCATATGCATAAAAAATGCAAACTTTTTTGTATTTTCTTTATTTGTTAGCAAACGTATATGTTGTGACACTCATTTGAATCGTCTCGCCGAGACGGTTCAAATGAGTGGTCACAACATATAATTTTCTCCAGAAATAAGAACAATATTTAGAACTAACTGTCAGTAAGATGGTCGGCATGAAATGGGCTGTTCTTGGGCATGCCCAGTGTGCATAGGGTCTAGTGCAGAGTAGGCCAGAATTGGTCGGCTGATGTACTCCATCTGATGCACAGCTATAACTCCTCTGGCGTTGCACTAACCCAGCTTAGTAAATATTGTGTAATAATTAAATGGTATCACACACGCAATATATCCCATATCCTATGCAATATTGTAGTAGAATTGTGATTATTCATGTTTCTAGTATCTGAAGATATAGAGTGTCCCATAACAAAAAATATGGGTCATGTTCAGTAAATGGGGGATAGTAGCTAGTTATTTCCCTCTGAATTTATTTATAGAAATCCGGTCCAAATTGTATATTTTATAGCCTTATTGCTTTTAAAAAGGGCGAATGTCGCTATGTTGTGGAAGGTTGCCATTATAGTGTTTCCACTAGTGTTCATCCAGGTTATCATAGATACATGCACAGTCTTATCCGGAACTGAATTATTTGATCTGGGTCTAACCTGTTAGCAGTCTTTATTTTTACAAGTTATTCAGTAAGAATTAAAGTCTAAAATAAGCCAAAGGACCGGATCTCTATAAATAGATTTGCAAAGGGAAATAACTAGCTATGATTCCCCATTGATTTGTTCACAACAACCGATAGTTCAGATATGAATCCATTTCAATAATTAAAGATAAGAAAACACCCAATATGTCTGCATCACTCAAAAAGAAATATATTCACAATTTAATAAGCTCGGTTATGAATGTAGCGAAAAAGGCTTAACAATACACCTTCCAATAAACTAGGGCACCAGGTACAATTAAAATACATGTGCTAAAGTAAGCATCACAAAAACCGTCGGAGAAGTGCATGCTTAAATTACGAAAAAGGTCACGGTTGAAGAAACTTTTTGACCTACAAAAGTGTTTCCACAGCCATGTGAAGGTCATGTTGATAGCGGCATTAGTGTGTTCCAAATTCTCACATATATCAAGCGTTCAAATATTAAAGCAATCCGTAGTAATAAAGTTATACCATGATGACGAAGCTTGCACAAACTTTATATATAGCCTTCTGCTAAAGCAGGCGCGAAAAAAACTCATACATATATACCGGTATGTTGAATTTTATGGAAAACTAATTAAAATTATTAAAATGTTAAAAAACATATTGCATGACTGAACATTTCAATCTATAATTACATGTATATGCAACAACTTTATTCCCATAGATTTGTGTTTAATACATAATTTGACAGAAATTACCAAAATATTTGAAATAAACAAATAAAACAACATTATTGTTTTCTATGTGTTGCCTTCAGGAAACCAGAACCTGTGATTATAAAACCTTCCGAGCAAGTTCTCAAAATACTTACTTGAAATTAGACAGTTTGATATTTCACCGAGTCTCAGCACAGCTCGGTCCCAACCAAACATCCCAATATTCAGCCAAACATCCTAATATTCAGCATGAGATTGGAGTAAAAGCTCAGACAGTATGAAAATGTAACGTATTTTCGCTTCCATCAGCTGGTCCAGCTAGCTCAAGCTGTAGACCATCGTTCACGGCTGGCATCAGCTGTCACCAGTCTGAGCAGCCGTACTATCAGATTATCAATATGCTGATCACCAAGTTATATGAAGTTCTGGTGGAACACTACTAATGTGATTCCCATCTCTGGCCAGGGCTATGCCACTAGCTGGGCGTCCTATTATGAGCCTATATATGTTGCCGGGAGTGTAGCTCGTCTCAACTCTGAGCTAACATGCACGTACCCTACTCTGGGCTAACTATCTGATGACAGTCCTGTCGATCAGCACAGTATATCCTAATTGAAGCTGAACCTGAACCTATTATATTATTGCTGGGATATGTGTTCGGGAATTACTAGTACCGCTCACCAACAAACCGAGCTACCTAGCTCAGCAATGTTTTGAATTGCTTAGCTGAGCGACTTTACTAGTTGAGCTACGTCCTCAGCTCATCAATGTTCTAAGCTTTATACACGAACGCTATCCCCAGCTCACAGCATGGCATATGCCACCATCTCAGGATGTAGCTGGGCGATGAGCCTGGTGGATCATGCTGGGCTATCTTCGAGCTATAGCCGAGCATGGGGCTTTTTCCATGGGTCTGGGAATATGTCTCCTACAATGATCAGCTGCTCAGCTCCTGGTCTCCACATTCAATGAGGTTTGACAAACGCAATGCTCGTCCAAACAACGCCAAGCTGCTTTTGACCAGCAGCTGGGCTGTGCGTTAAGTTTTAATACTTACTCGGCACAAATGGAGAGTGTTCGGGCTGTATAGCTGGGTGTATTTTGGCGTACTCCTCGGCGAAGTGTCTGAAGAATGTTAGGGCTCGACAAACGCTATGCTCGCCGATGCACCGTCCGGCTATACCAGCTATATCGCTGGGCTAAGCGTGCGACAAACAGTTCCCTGTCCTAATCCAGCGTTCACTGGACAAGAGCTGCGGGTGGATTAGGACAGGGAACTGTTTGTCGCACGCTTTGCCCAATGAGCAGTCTGGTATAGCTGGACGGTGCATCGGCGATAATACCATTTGTCGAGCCCTTACAGTGTTCAGACTGCGAGCTGTGCTCAGCACTGTGTTGAAACACTTCGCAGAGGCGTACGCCAAAATACACCCAGCTATACAGCCCGAACACTCTCCGGCCATTTGTACTGAGTAAGTATTAAAACTTAACGCTCAGCCCGACTGCTGGTCACAAGCAGCTCGGCGTTGCTTGGACGAGCATTGCGTTTGTCAAACCTCGTTTAATATGGAGACCAGGGGGCCGTTTCACTAAAGTTCGTACGAATAAAATGTTCGTAAGTGCAAATTATGCAGCCTATGCTCAATAAATGTAAATCCATCAATTGAAATTTTCAGACAATCCTAAATTTGCACTTACGAATATTTTAGTCTTACGATGTTTAGTGAAACAGGCCCCAGGAGCTGAGCAGCTGATCACTGTAGGAGACATATTCCCAGACCCATGGAACAAGCCCCATGCTCGGCTATAGCCCAGAGTAGGGTACGAGCATGTTAGCTCAGAGTTGAGACGAGCTACACTCCCGACAGCACATATAGGTTCATGATAGGACGCCCAGCTAGTGGCATAGCCCATGCCAGCGATGGGAATCACATTAGTAGTGTTTCACCACTGTAGCTGAGACACTCCGCCCAGAATATTGCCTATCGTTGATTATTGTTAAATTTAATATCTTGAGTATGTGTGTTCATCCAATCATTGTAACGATCATTGTCCATACTCATTGGTAACCAACCATTGGCGAGGTACGCCCGGGGAAAATCTATATATCTATATATATTGTAAATACTGCCCAGATACATAATCTCAGCTTTGTCGCATGAGACGGACTGAGAAACAAATTATACCGGCCCAGGTTGATACCAGGAGTGGTATTCAGTTATCAGGCTGGACCCGACTTGTGAAAATAGTAGTTCGGCTGCCGAGTGCCAGAACTTCATATGACTTGGTGTTCGGCATTATGAAGACGACTCACAGCGGGAGTTGTAAAATGTTGTGTACTCTCAGATGGTTCGTCGTCTATAAATAAATCCGTAGCTAATGGTTCACCACAGTGTTGAAATGACACGTCCGTGCAGATGTCATTATCTGGATTGTAGTCTCCACTTTTATTGTTTTTTTATCTTTTAGGTCACATCGGTTTTTAGGTGACACGAGGCAAATTTGCCACCGGTACGATTTCGTTGTTGGGTCATATGCAAACACACCATCAAAAATGTCCAAAGATTGTTGTTTATGCGTACTTACGCTGAAGTCGAACTTTACTAATTCGCAGTTTACGTTCGGAATGTGCTGACTTTCTTGCGCACACCTTGCTGCAATCTGTTTTAAACATTCCGTATATATGATAGGCGGAATACAACTAACGTTTGTCTTGGCGTCGTCACTCCCACGTAAAATCATACCTTGGCTAGACGTCGGCATGTTGCATGTTGGTAGCTGCCATTTTGTATTGGCATTTTGAAATGACAACACGTCCTATACGAGACTTTGACGTTGCCATTACGCGCCGTATGTTTGAGTCATTTGCGCCGCCGATTATTCTGATCAGTTTTGCTGTGGTGGCACATTTCTCCCAGCGATTGAATGTGATAAAGTGAAAATTAAATACTTAATGCACCTTATCATCATCTTAACTTTTTTCTGGCAATATCATAATATTGTATTGTCTACCATCGAGGGGCATCGTAGGTTTGGGCCATCGTAGCCCATCGTATACCAACACAGGCTCCATGGGACCATGGCTTTACTAACTGTAGCCGATTTCATCAACATTGCAAAGTAAACTTATCTAGCAAAGTATACTTTGAGGGAGTAATAATTTACTTTTTCTAAAATGTATTATTTGATATAGAACTATAACCATGGTGCACTGCATATATTTGATGATTAAAAGTATGCAGAATTATTATACTGAATGTATTACATTATCACAGCCAAAATGGCTGTGATAATGTAATAAATTCAGTATAATAAAAATTAATAAATTTATCCTTAAATTGAAAATTTCTTTTTCAAAGTATACTTTGCTAGATAAGTATACTTTGCAATATTGGTGAAATAGGCTACTTGTCTGGACGATATCAATTCGACGAGATAAATGAAACAAAATGTAAAACAAACGTGATACTGCCCACTACTGACATAATTTCTAGTACATTTCATCTCGCATTGATCAGATATTATCGCGTCAAGACTATTTACTAACTGGTCAAGGGAGATTTTAATGTATTGACTCCTCATACTATATTAATTTTACGAGAAACAAACATGAAAAAAATAAATAAAAATCGGTTTCACTAGTTGACAGTACAGGTATCACGTTTTTGTGAAGATATTTCATGTCAGGCATCTCGCTTAATGTGTCTTGATGCCATACTTATGTATCTAATACAACTTATAAGGTGTATTACGACGCCAGTAGCCGATATCACCAACATTGCTAAGCATACTTATCTAGCTAATGGTGTAATCATTTGTATTTCCTGAAATGCATTATTTCATATAGAACTAACGACTGCATATATTTGATGATTAAAAGTATGCAGACTTATTATACTGAATGTATTACATTATCACAGCCAAAATGGCTGTGATAAGTAATAACATATTTATAATAAGTAATAATAAATTTATCCTAAAATTCAAATTTCTCCCTCAAAGTGTTCTTAGCAAGATAATTATATTTTGCAATTTTGGTGAAATAGGCTACTGAGTTATCACGTTCAAACAATATCACGGTTACCATAACAACAACAATGTTTGAAAGGGTTGAATGAGCGCCCACTCCGAAGTAAGTCTTATTTGATATTTTCCTTAATATGCAACCGATTTTGATGAAACATGGCGCAGCAAACGCGTCTTCATGGCCTGCATTTGGTGGTCACGGGACTTCGGCATATGCTTATATAATTATGCATATACTTATCTCGTTTTTGCGAAGAATCGATTCTTCGCAAAAACGACAGAAGCTTGGGCCAAAGTACCGAGACCACCAAATGCAGCTTAACAAGACGCGTTCGATGCAATATTCCATTAAAACCCGTTACATATTAAGGAAATAACAGAATACGTACTTTGAATCGGAGGCGCTTCGGGAAGTTTCAGTAAGTGTTGTTGTTGTTGTTGTAACCACGTGATCGTGCACCTTGATCTATCTCCATATGATACCGAACTGTGACAAACGACTGTTTGTGCCGTAGTAAGGTTCCTGTTATAATTCAGTCTGGCCGACCTATATTTTCCCGCCATTTACCCAATTTCGTGCCGGATACCCATTTCATATGTATTTAAATTTACAAACATTTTCTTTTCAATTTTGTTCATTTCTCAATGAAAGCATATGTTGTTACCACTCATTTGAACCGCTTCAGCGAGACGGTTCCAATGAGTGGTCACAATATATACTTCTGTGCAGAACTCGGGTTACATGTATAATGCATTTATAAGTGTGGCTGGTACCCAAGGTGTCGGGGGGGGGGGGGGGGGCGTTTCACTAAACTTCGTACGACTGAAATGTTCGTAAGTGCAAAATTATGATAGTCTGTAAATTTCACATTACCAATGTGTTCTGGTAAACAAGTTTTGCATTTACACTTATTGAAAATAAATGTAAAACCATCAATGAAATGTACAGACTATATTAAATGTTGGACAGAAGTAATGTCCCACCAATTGAAATCCCATAGACTTACATGTATGTGTAGCTGTGTTTGTTAGCGAGCTTAAGTTACGTCAATATTCTTTACAGATTTTAATGAAATAAAATACAATGAGTAGCCAATAGATATGCGCATAATTGATTCGTGTGTGTATTCAATATTCAAAGCAGTTTACAAGATGCATTCAGTTAAACATATGGGAAGTTTTTGGAAATGATGTTCCCATTGACATCAATTGTGACGTCGCTCGAAAAGTGACGTCAAATAATGGCGCCATATCTAAACAAAAAAAATGTATCTATCGAACTGCATGTGATAATCAGTAACCAAAACATTAATATTCTGTATAAATACATTTTCTTAAAAACACTTTATATTTCATTCAACTTGGAAAAGTATATACTGAGCTATATTTGAGAGTAAAGATGGAATACACGTAAGTCTATGACATTTTTCACTTCCGGGAAATTACTTCTGTCCACCTACTGTACAGTGAAACCTCTCTAAACTGGACACTCTTTGATATCCACAGGGTGTCCGGTTTAGAGAGTATGTTTCACTGTAAATCAGACATTTGATCATTCTGAGCCATAGATGTCTGCTATTTCGATCACAAACAAACATTATCACCCGAGATAAATGACCAAGGAACTCATCAAAAATAAGATCACAGATGTTGTCTTGGTGTCATGTTAGAGAGATTACACTGTACATATTAGAGGTACATGCCCACTCAGTAGGCACACACTGTTCTCTATATCTCAAAACACATTTCTGGCAAAATAAACATTCATTTACCATTATCACACGTATGGACTGGCAATATTATACATATTATATCCGACGAAAATGTCCACACTGATATCAGGGGCGATAACCGTGTTTCATTAAAATGTTAATGGACATTACTATTTATTTTCGGTATTTATTTTTTGATGTCCAATTATAATATTTAATAATTTGTCGAAAATATAATTTTTTCAGGTGACGCATTTAATTAGTACAAATAATTAAAAAATGTCATGCCTCATTTGCATATGAAAATAGTCTGATACCACCGCGCGTCACTATCAGTAAACTAAAGATTACTAAATGATTATATCTGTGTAGAGGGCACTCGTAATTTTTAGAACTGGTGGAATAGTGACACAATTATACACTTGCTTAATTCCTATAAAGAACATTTTGTGCCTACTGAGTGGGCATGTACCTTTAAAACAGGACAGCCTGTGGGCCGTTTCACTAACCTTCGTACGACTAAAATGTTCGTAGGTGCAAATTTAGGATCGTCTGGAAATTTCAATTGATTGATTTACATGTATTGAACAGCCTATGTTCAATACATGTTAATCCAACAATTGTTTACAAGAAAACGTTCTTAATGTGAACTTTACAGACAATCGTACGAAGTCGTACGAAGTTTAGTGAAACGCGCCCCAGATGCCCGCATCTCGGAATTAAACTTTTCTAACTCTGGTGTGGGGAGGCACAGGCCGTTTCCCACAGAACCACAGTTTCATTTACATATTTCGGTGTGTTCTGGGTTTCGTGTTAAACAGTTTGCTGGTGATTTCGATCATTGTTACCACATCACATCAGCGACACCTCTCACGAATTACACGTATAGATTCTCAGGAATTGTGAACCATAAAAGGGACATAAAAGCTGAAGTAAATATCTTCCTTTTGGAACCTAAGACGAATGTGTTGGTTATTTAAAATGGCTGCTGACTAATCTCCACTAATATAGGCCCGCCACTTTGTGCTGACGCGCTATTATTGTAAATATTATTGTAAACAAAGGCTATTTTTTAAACATTCGTCATAGATCACATGGCGATTGTTATTGTTATAATACCGTGATGACGAGTTCATAAAAGCAGTACCAAAGCTATTCAAACAGATGACCCACTAGTATAATGGGTATACCGGCCTTTGTTTGAAACAGCGGGTTCCGAGTTCGATTCCTACATCGGCAAATTGTGTTTATTTCTTTTTATAACATTTAATAAAAATACTTCGAAATATTTATTATTAAAATGAAGCATAATCTTCAAATGCACTCGGACAATTAGTTACATGTACACTTTTATATCAGTTGTGTCTTACCTCATAACTCATAAGGAAGCCATGTACCAACTATCTAAACGTTTTGCTTCTCACAAGAAATGTGACGGACGGACGTACATACGTAAGAACGAACAGACGAACGGATACCAGCGACAAAAACAATAACAATAGACATTTTGTTCAAAAATAATGTATAGAAATATATACTCGAGTTGCGGGATTCGAACCCGGGATAACGCATTCAGTGTACGAACGTGTTCAAGTCCTTACCTTCTGTGCTACGGAAAGACATGAACAGACGTGAGAAATCCAGAAGGAATTCCCTATTTTATTTATAACTGAGTGTTATGTAAACAAAAGCATGTAAACAACTCCATTACAAATTGATATTATTATAGTTTTTAACCTAAAATCTAACACTGACGCATGTGCTATATATAGACCAAACACGTGACGAGTCGCATCGGTGTTGTGAGTGCATCATTGTACATTGTATTATGGATGGGTTTACATTCACTTATCTACCATCCTATTACATATGAATATGAGGACGTATAGACCAACACGGATTGTACAGGGGCGCCAGAAGCATCATAAGATTGGTCCGGCGAATCCACTGGGTGCCCCCGGTATCCACCCAAAGTGTATGTTGTTACCACTCAGTTGAACCGTCTCGCCGAGACGGTTCAACTGAGTGGTAACAACATACACTTTTGATGACAATTTTAGCGGAAAGATTGCAGAAAAATATTTACATTCCGTTTGTTCATAGAACGCCTATATTCTCGTGAATAGTTACAGGCGTTCTATAATTACAATCGGTCGATGGGCCGAATGGGGTTCGCTGCGTGAAACTTCGTAAAATGAAAGTGTGCCAATACCAACAAGCTATATGTTAGTTCAATATTGAAACATGCTAACACCTGTAAACATTGATAGGTTATATTAAAATAATAATACGCATGTAATTTGCAACAAAATAGCTTCCCAATGAAATATTTGTTTAAATAGATTATCCCATATGGAGCCTCATTTAGAACGTCTGGTACATATAGAGTCAATATTTGAACCTTTTTACTAAACGCCATAGTGTCATGTGTCCAATTTATTGGACACAGGACACTTTTTTTAATGTAAAATACCACCAATAACAAATTTACGTTTAAAAAGTCAGCTATTTGTTGTTAAATGCGATTGTATTTTCATTGTGACGTCATACTATATTTCGTGTCCTGCCATTACACGTACTGGTTCAAGACATCGTGAAATTATTGCTGTCTTCATTGTTGATAAGCTCTAAATACGGAAATACAGATACTCATTGTGTACTCGACGATTTGTGAATGCTACAGACGTACATTTCTGCAAATTTGCTAAAGTTGAGAGGACAATACGGCGACAGCCATGGCCCAAGACGCATCAATAATTGACCTACATTTTACATAAGTCTACTAGGCTGCCAGACACGAAACATTCATTTCAGGTAAGACTTATTTCTTTATTACTGTTGACCAATATTTGAATCGTGCTGACTTCGACAGCACTTTTAACCACAGGGCTACTAAAATAATTCCATTGTATTCAATCTAACATGAATTCAAGTGGGTGGGGGATATTCAACATTGCCTGTGCATGTGCCGAGTCATTGGTTTTCGCGACCAATGTTGTTTCCACAATTGTTGTTTAAATAGCTAATTTCTAATTTATGGTGCATCTCGGACTCTGTGTGTTTGTGGCACATCGATACTTGTAGATTCACTTTGAATATATGTTTTCAGTCCAACAAGTCAATTCATTATATATTTAGGCTATTATCTGTTATCTATTCACTATTGTCTATATAGGCTTTTAGCCACTTAAAAAAGACACTACATTCATCCCCCCCCCCTTCCGAGAGTCAAATGTGTTTAAAAAAACTGTAACAACAGTGATGAAATAAGTAAAAAATTGAGGTGTGCGAATCCAGGTACACTGCATTTGCACAGCGGTGACTTTTCCCCGAAATATCATGAATATAGGCCAGTGCAGTATTTCTATTAAGTAAGTGTACCCGGCTTCGCACCGTGTATGTGGCTTTGCACACACCAATATTTTACATGTCTGATTATTCATGTTGTTTTCTTAAGACAAGTGTTTTCAGAAAGTCACGTGTTTACACGATTTAGAAAACTATAACAACAGTGACCAAACAAGTACAAAAATTGAAGTGCAGTATTTGTATTAAGTATTTGTATTGCAGTGGGTGGGCTTCCTAAAATTTATTTGTACACAGGGTACCCATGTTTGGTCTGGGGTGTTGATGAGAGACTTCTTTGCTTCATTGGGGTGACCTCACGAAATATGGGCGGGGGTGGAGACTATGTTTGTTGGGATTACAATCGTGTCTGTTAATTCTGCGCACCTAATAATAATTTTCGTGAAAATGTCCATATTCCGTCTAAATTCCCTGAACATTCAAGGCAGTTCTTAGTCGAGATAATCACGGCTAAACAGATGGCTTTTACTATTTCATCTGTCGTCTATTATCTGTATCCGCCTAGCGGAGACCCAGCCAAATTTGATAAAAATATCAGTCCATTTTGTCCTTGAGTTTTGCGAATAATACGGGAATAAAATGATAACCAATGTCGGTATATTTGCATGTGTATTATTGGTTTATGAAGCTTTTTTTAACAGATCTGTTGTTGATCTATTCATTTAGTAAGCATGACCACTAATCATTTTGACCATGTTCTGAATAACTTTTTACCAAACTATCGGAATGGGATAAAATTGTGACTTAGTATGGCACATTTATTGAGCTGATTTATTCCAAAATCAACATAATTTATTCTGACGTATGCTGGGCAAAACATTACGTGAATTGTGCATTAGCCGGTGCGCAGAATTAGCCGAAATGACATTTTTTATATGCAGATCAGAATGTCAGTTTTCATTGGTTTGATACATGTACAGATATGTATGTCAGTGATTCTATATTTATGTACATCTGGTGTCTCGGTGTAATTTAATGCCAAATCACACAATTTATAAGGAAATTTTTTTTTTTCAGTAAAGAAACTATGTATAATACCAATCCATTAAGAAAACAGTATTTACAATTCTTGTTTATATGTGTTTTAGTTATTATTTTCTGTTGTTGGCATAGTATGGTGCACATAAATGGGCATGTCCCGATCATCAATCAGCACAGTTCACAAGCCCTTAATTCTCAAATCTTGTCAATTTGTACATTACTATACATTGCATCTGAATTAAAATAGTTTAACATTGACATTAAACTTATTCTGCAATAAATTTGCCTTTTGTTGTCAAAAATACTGACGTTAATGTATCTGTCCCGCGAAATCGAATCATTACCGTTACGCTGAAAAAAAAGTAAAATCAGAGTAACCTCCCTTTCCTACTCTCAGCTACTAATGCAATGAACACTGTTTATGGGCGCCCGATTTATAAGTAATCACGGTGGTAACACAACTTAAGTCATTGCCGAGAACGAGACCGGTCTGTATTCAGAATTTTAAGGTTACACATTACATGCATCATTACCGTTCACGGTTTATACACGTCCATATGTATGTAGGTCGACTGAAACCAAAATTGGTAGATAGACACACTTACAACGTTGTCTTTGCATATTCTACCTTCATGATGCGTTGTATACAGAGGGTGAAAAATGAAAAATGGGAGTTTTTAAAGAAAAATCATTACCGTTACGGTCATTTCCGTTACAAAATTGTGTAACGGTAATGACGATCGTGTAACGGCAATGATAAATTACCATACTAACCAGTCAGTTGATGCGTCAATTAGATATAAACCAGGTCCCATCAGTTGTCGGTCAGTAATGGCACATTTATTCAGACCTACAACATTTATATATCAGGATTTAATTAGTAAAAGCTCTGAAACAACAAAAAACAGACACAGCTTGCAAGGAGTGTGGGTTTCTATTGGCAATCATATTAAAAGTAAACACTAACTTGAAGTTATATTGTACATCATATTCAAAGTTTAAATATGTTTGTTATATATGCTGTATTAGTATTTTAAATAAATGGAAAGTCATTACCGTTACGTTTTGTCATTACCGTTACATAATCATTGCCGTTACACCCATATTTTTGGAGGCTGTGCTATTAATTAAATGTAGCTTTATAACGATGTTTGGTACATGTGGTATGAACAATGTGGCCTACTCGCTTACCACATTTATCCAAGTGTTGTGAGTTTGATGCCCAGGTGGGATGTAGTTCTCTAAGCACTGTTTCATGTTGGAAAGTTGCGGAGTCATTTGCTGAGTAATGGTTAATACTGGTAAGAAATTCAATAAAAGGCTAACCATGTACATAATAGTGTTTGATTGTTTGTTTCAGGGAAGCCGTCTACAGATCTTAGCCATCTGGATTATTCGTCGAGCCTCTTCAACTTCATCCTGCAGTCGAGGCAGACACCAGCAGGCTATTGAGATAGTATATGGGCGGTTTCAGAAGAAGCAGATAAGGCGGAAATTGTTTCTCATTCTGCTGTTGAAGGACAAAGGCCACCAGAAGAATCGCTGCCCGAAAACACTACTCCACCTGGGCAACAAGTTGCCAAACACTCGCGAAATGGGAACTGATCCAGTTCCTGACCTACACGAAGCAAAATATAGTGTCGCCATGACAGACTGTCATCATCTTAAGATCAGCGACATCTGAAAATATAACGCTCGAGGAAGAGCTTGAGAAAGACAAGTTCAGTTACAAAAAATTAACCATTTAACCGGAGTACCATCCATGCCAGTGGCAGTGCTTGTGTGGTTCTTAACTCTGATTTCTGCTCTAATCATCTAATCAACCTGTTGAAAGATAGTGTCGTGAAGACATGTTACTTCTTGTGTTGATGGAATTGAGAATGAATCTTATTCACACAAATCTGACTTGTGCAGTTTTAAGATTTGTCAATATTTTTTGAATCGGTGACTTATTCTTGTGGTGGACAGAATGACATTTGTGCATTTCTGATTATGTGACACTCGAAGGACTAGATATTGAAATGGTCAGAAATATATTTACTATGCTTTTACACATATGTGGCTGTGACCTCAGGTTGAAGTAACGGACCATGGCCTATAAATACATTAAATACACCTAAGAGCATCAATAATGAGAGAGAATAAGCTAAACAAAATGTATTTACTCCATGTGTGATATATGGGAGTAAATAATTTGTTTAGCCTATTTTATTTTACTTATTGATGCTTTTATGTATATTTATTGTATTTATAGGTATTGGTCCGTTACTTTAACCGGTGGCTGTGACTGGAGAATGTGGTTTATGGGATTTGTGACCAGTGTAGCTCCTGATCAAATAGTACACTCCTGTAGCCTGATAATGATGTGGTTTGTTAGAAGCATGATGGAGATTTCATTGATGCAATGGTGAACAGTGCAGATCCTGTGCGGATATGTGTATCTACACTGGCCGCAAATCCCATAAGCCCATTTCTCCAGTCACAGAAACATATTTGAGCAAATTTAAAAATCCTACACCAACCTAGAGTGATTAGCATTTAAGGTATTGCATTCAATCTTTGATTCATAAATTTCTGTTTAACGTCCACAGTCTATAAAGTCTATATTTGGTTGGTTTCACATGGTTTCAGATATCTTCGCAATAAAGGATTTTACTTGAAACATCCAGAATAGACCAAAGACAAACTTTGTAGACTTTCGAAGGCAAACGAAAATTTACGAATTAATGATGTATTTTTATTTTTGTGCTATTATCATGATTATAATTGAAATCAATGCCAATGGTCAAACTTGTAACAAATTACATATGTACAATAAATTTCGACTTCGAAATTTGACTTCGAATGAAATGGTGCAATTGGTTGATATTGGTCATTTGCAGTGCATGATGTGACAAACAACATATTGAGGCATCATCTGTAACACAGTGCCTTCAATCATGATTCATACCCAGGCATACAAAGTATGTCGAGGTGTATATAGTTTTTGTATTTTCGTCCATCCGTAAGATTTGCGTTAAAGGTGTTTGGGTACCCATTATATCTGCAACCGTAAATCGCATTGAGTTGAATCTTCATATATATATACTTCTTTATCGTCATCCATATTTTTTATACTGTAGCACACCGATGTGGCTTTCCTGCACAAGGTCAAATTACTTAAAGTTTTGAAATATTTGCATCAAACATGTCAAAGTTTTTAAGTACACAATGTCTCTGCAACCGCAAGTCGGGTTGACTTGAAACTTCATATATATATACTTCTTTATGAAGTTAGAAGATCAATATTTTCTTTCTATAGCCCATGGTGGGTGCATGTGATGGGTAATTTAACAATCGCAATTCATCCTTACCGGAAATCCGACTGGAGACCTGGTTTGGCCCTCACATACGTCTTTGGCATTTTGTGTGTGACAGTTGAATCTGGTTATATCTCTTGTGTGAGTATTACGATTATTCGTAATCCTTTTTTAGGGAGGGGCAAGTGACTTTGGTGTGTATGGACCTGGCATCAGGTCAGGTTATTCTAATTTCAGGGCTGACTATATTTTTCTCGATGAAATTATTCGTACGTATGATTTTGGGATTTTCCCCCCAATGCAGCAGGTTAATACAGGATCGAACCCGTTTGCCCAGCCTTATATGACCTGAGCTGTTGATAGGCCGTTAAACACCAATAAACAAACAAACAACTTTGGCATTTGGTATCCGACAGTTATATCCTTTATGTGAGTATTAGACCATATCTGTTGATAGGCCGTTAAACGCCATTAAACAAACATTCTATACGGCTTTCATGCACACGGTGAAGGTGAAATTACTTTGAAACTTGCGTTAAATGTTTTGAAATATATGCGTTAAATTTTTTAAGTAAAGTAAACTATATTTGTCTATCAACAATCAACATCCATATTTTCATTTTATAGCCCACGCATGTGACTTTCATGCCCAAGGTCAAGATCAAATTGTGTTAAATGTTTTGAAATATTTGCATTAAAGTTTTAAGTACACAATAACTGCAACCGTATGTTAGATCGACTGGAAATGTCACATACTTCTTTATCAACATATTTTCATTCTATATCTCACCTAAGCGGCTTTCATGCCAAAGGTCAAGGCCAAATGACTTTGCTGCGGCCGAGGGTATGTGTGAGACCCTGCTCACCGCTCACTTGCTCTAGTCCTTAAAAGCAAGAATAACATATCTTACCATACTGATTTCTTTTGTTTTTTTTCGGATACATGTACTGATTTTGTGTCCCAAGCATAACTGGAATTCCTTTTTGTATATTTTATCACAACTCTTGCCTCATAATATTCCAGTGTTCTCCCTTTGTTTTTTACGCATTGATTTTGTATCTGGCACATGGCGAAGGTATCGTGGGTATTATCAAAATCGGATGATACATCATACAAGATGGCCGTTCATCCTTTAATTATAGATTTCGTCTTCTTCTCATGTACCGTTTGGCCGACGCTGGTCAGACTTCACAGTTGTGGTGCGTGGGTGAAGCATTTTCATATTTGTTCAAATGGAGGTTGTCGCATAATCCAAGATGGCCGTTGTAGAAAATTTGGTAAAATTCTTAAAAAAATCATATCAACCATGTTAATTTTACATTATTATTATTTTTACATCAAGCTTGAATTGCCACTTTGATATCAAGGGCGATAACATTGACTCTTTAAAATGTTAATGGAATCAACTATTTATTCTCTCTATTTATCTTTTGATGTGCAATGATCATATTTTGTAACAAGTCAATACAAATATTTATTCAGGGTGACACATTTAGTTGATATAAATAATTTAAAAATGACCTGCCTCATTTACAATCAAAATAGCACGATGTATATAACTATCAGTAAACCTAAGATTACTAAGTGAATATTTCTGTGTAGCGGGCACTCGTATTTTTTAAAAAAAACTGTTGGAATAGTTACACAATTATACTTATTTAATATTTAATTCATATAAAGAACACTTTGTGCCAAACAGATGGGACCCCAATTCAAATCATGATTTGCAACTTTGCTGAAGGATGTCTGGCACCCAGTCATTAAGTGCAAAGGCACGACACGTGTCTTATCAGCTCATTCACAAACACCACATCATACAAAACACTTGTCACATGGATTCACCAGTGGG
>CM055265.1:204930323-205035126 GCA_029237695.1 Conchocele bisecta | reverse complement strand
TATATGGTATTACATGTTTTTTGGGCTAAATCTTCAGTCATTACAGAAGCGCGTTGAACCTGCAATTGTCATAAGTAATGATACAAAGGCACGAAATTTTGATGCCATCTTCACAGGTAGATAATAGTCCAGTGGCAGGTCCTTGGTCCATGTTGTGTCAAAACAACACAGCTTGATATTAGTTCTGCAGTGTTACGCAGTTAATATGTGCTTACATTGATGTGGGTATCTTTTTTAGAAAAGGATTGCACATGTGTCTTCGGGTATTTTTTTATACCAGGCATGATTGAGGGCATGTGGCATTTTGACCGGGATTGCGTCAAACATGAAGTCATGGGACTTCGTTTGATGGACCCTGGTAACTTTGTTAACTGTCGTCCATGAAGCATTCAGTTCTGGTTTGCATACTCAGATGTCACCACACATGGTTTTCACTGGTAGTTAATAGTCCAGTGCAGTCCTTGGTCAATGTTTTTGTGTCAAAACAACAGTCATGGTATTTAGTTCAGCAGTGTTACGCATAAATAATGTGCTTACATTTGATGCGGGTATTCTTTTTTAGAAAAAGGAACATTGCACACGTGTCTTCATTGTAGTTTTATTTACAAAGGCATATTGGAGGGCATGTGCATTTTGGCCGGTGGGGTACCGTCAAACATGAAGTCAGGGACTTCGTTTTTTTGATGGACCCTGGCTAACTTGTAACTGTCGTCATGAAGCAGGTCGGTTCTGGTTTACATTATACTCTTGTCATCACAACATGGTTACCGCAGCATGGCAAGCAGGCCATAGAGTACATGTTATTGATCAGTACGGTGTAATGGGATTAAACGTTATGGGGCAATGCATCTTTGTTGATTAGTACTTACTAGTATGTGGAATGGTATACTTCTCTGTTCTTTGTCGGTACAGTTGTACATGATACATTAAGTTCTGAGATGCTTAGTTATTAGCATGTAATCATGATGTTTTTTGGAATGACATCCAGCTGCAGGTTAATCGGTACATGTCGTATATAGTCGCTAGATTGCTGATTGTAACAAGTTGTTTCAATTCAGATAGGACATTAAAAAACCATAGGGTTCAAGGGGACCTGTTTTGTTTGTATTTGTTGCTTTGTGTTGTTGCTGAATAATTATGCTAATGTTGCTATGTGCAGCATTGCTTGTTTTGGGTGGCAGTGTTGCACGGCACAATTATTTCATTAATGGGCCCATTCGTCATGTATTGGGTTGGGGGGGTTGTATTTTTCTTTTTCCAGACCTGATTCCATAGTTCGAATTACAATGTGGCGGGGCGGTAAACGTGTCACACACCCACCTTTGCTGGTCAGTTTATGATTTTTCATAACCTTGACGCCGGGGCAGTTATGCCCGGCCGCCGGGCAGTTATGTTTTTTCCCGGAGTCATTTAAGTTATTAAAATGGCCTTGTTCAATCAATAAAACTTGGACTTGTTTCCATATTAACTATTTCCATCCACATTAAGGATCTTTTCCCATTCCAAGATCAAGCAAACAGAGCAATACAATTTCCCTTAGGGCTAAGGTCCACCCACAAAATGAGTAATTTACAGTAATAAAAATATAATTTCTTGGGGGGTGGGGGGCGCGCACTATCGATTTCGGGTTGCGCCGACTTTTTGCGCCAACCCAACCCCCTTTTCAGTGTTATTATAACCCTTTGCGCTCTGTTCTTTAGGCATTTCTACGACGCCTTTGTTTACTTCAAGGAAAAATTATTTAACTCCAGTAACTTTAAATCTTAGTATTATATATTGTAAATAAATTGTGACCACATAGACATTAAATCTCCCAGCCTCATCGCAAGAGACGGACTGCGAAACAAGTTATTTACAAAGGCCCAGCTTGATACCAGGAGTGGTATTAATTGATATTATTTCAGTTTATCAGGCTGGACCAGGCTTATGAAAATAGTAGTTCGGCTGCTGAGTGCCAGTAACTTTCATATAAACTTTGTGCTACAGCACATTAGATTAAATTTGGATAGTTACGGCTGCTCAGGACTGGCGACAGCTCGATGCCAGCCGTGAACGATGGTTCTTCGTGGGCTTGAGCTAGCCAGGACCAGGCTTGATTGGGAAGCGATAATATAACGTTTACATGTTCATACTGTCCGTAGCTTTTACTCCAATCTTATTTGTTGAAAATTGAGGGACGTTTGGTTTTGGGACCGAGATTGTACTCCAGGACTCCAGCCAAATATCCAAACTGTCTAATTTCAAGTAAGTATATTGAGGTGATCCGGGAATGGTAATTATAAATCACAGGTTTCTGGTCTTTCCTGAAGGCAACTAATAGAAAACAAAACAATTAATGTTAGTTTTATTTTATTTATTTCGAATATTTTAGGTAAATTTCTGTCAAAATTATGTAATTAAACACATAATCTATAGGAATAAAGTTGTTGGCATTACAATGTAAATTATAGATTGTAATGTTCAAAATCGTGCAATATGTTTTTTAATCCATTTTAATAATTTTAATTATTTTTTTATAAAATAAAATTAAAACAATTACCAGTTTTATATAATGTATGTTTAGTTTTTGTCGCGCCTGCTTTAGCAGAAGGCTATATATAGTTATCGCGGATTGCTTCAATATTTGGGACCTTTACTTGATTTATTGTGAGCATTGGAATTCAAACATTTAATGCCGCTATCAAACATGACCATGACTTTTTATACCTTGCACATGGTTTTGGTTGAAACACTTTGTATGTCAATTAAGGTTTCTTCAAATCCATGACCTTTTTAGAGTTTTAAGCATGCACGACAACGCTTCCGTGGAAGAATTCTTGTATTTAACAGACCACTCACAACCGTTCGTTTATAGGATAGGCAAAGGAAGTACGGAGCCCGCAGGCAGACCATGGATTTTTTAAGTATTAATTTGTTCCCTCAATTTAACAATTCGTTCCCATTGATATACCAATTTAGGTTCCTGGTAATTAACAATTTGTTTTTTCCCACGAATTAACAATTTCATTCCCGAGGGGAACAAATTTGTTATTTTGGTGGGGCTACCAAATTGTTAATTCGTGGGAACGAATTGTTAATTCGTGGGAATGAATTGTTTAAATTGAAGGAGGGAACGAATTAAGAAAAAAAAAATGCTACCCGATCACCCTGGCGGGGCTCCGTAAGCAAGTGTACATTGAAAATAGATTAAATTATAAAATGGATTAGGTGGTAGTCATATACGTTTATTTTGTTTAAAACAATTGAAATTATCATTGTAATATTACAGTCTCCACTTGATTGGCATGGTTTCGTGCTTCTGTTTCAATAGGAAATACTGACGTTAAGAATTAATTTTGTATCTCTCCATTTGGTTTATTATATACTCTTAGTTATGTTTGGGCTAGTTTGTTTTAATGGACTTGTCACAAGTATTTTAATTATGCCATGGTTGTTCCTAGTTATTATTGGAAGGTGTTATTGTTAAGCCCTTTTTTCGCTACAATTCATAACCAAGCTTTAGTTAAATTGTGGAATTTTTTTATTTAATTTAATTAGCAGTAATGCAGAATATTAGGGTGTTTTAATTATCTTTAATTAAATTCAATTCAAATTCGGATTCTTTTTCAACCTATTGGTTGTTGTGAACAAATCAATGGGGAAATCATAGCTGGTTATTTCACCCCCTTTGCAAAAATCTATTTATAGGAGATCCGGTTCTTTAGCTTATTTTTTTGGGCTGTTTAATTTCTTACTGAATAACTTGCAATAAAAATAAAAAACCGGCTAAAACAGAGGGTAGGACCCAGATGACTGCACCATTTCTGGGGTCAAAAATGATTGCATTTCCGATTAATAATTAAGTGTGAAAATATGGAATTGGCAATGGAACTTAATGCAGTTCCGGATAAGACTGTGCAGGTATGTAGGATAACCATGGATGAAAACACTAGTGGAAAAACACTATAATGGCAACCTTCTATAACAAATCGAGCGACATTCACATTTTTTACAAAGCAATAAGGCCATTAAAACATACAATTCGAACTCCGGATTTTCTATTAAATAAATGCCAAAGTGGGACCATAAACTAGCTAACTATACCCCCATTCAGTGAACCATGGACCAAATAATTTTACCGTTATGAGATGCCCTAATATCTTCTTTGATACTAGAAACATGAATAATCACAATTCTACTACATATTGCATTAGGATGTGGGATATATTGCGTGTGTGATACCATTTAATTATTACACAATATTTACTAAGCTGGGTTAGTTCAACGCCAGAGAAGTTCTAGCTGTGCATCAGATGGAGACATCAGCCGACAAATTCTGGCCTACTCTGTACTAGACCCCTATGACACTGGGCATGCCCAAGAACAGCCCATTTCATGCCGACCATCTTACTGACAGTTAGTTCTAAATATTGTTCTTATTTCTGGAGAAAACTATATGTTGTGACCACTCATTTGAACCGTCTCGGCGAGACGGTCAAATGAGTGGTCACAACATATTACGTTTGCTTTAACAAAATAAAGAAAATACAAAAAACCAAAAAAGTTTGCACTTTTTTTCTGCATAAATGAGTCCGTATCACACACATGAACCTGGGAATAAGATAGAAGACAAGTAAACCCAGGCTAATACTGGATAGGACCACAGGTTCTTGAAGAACGGTTCATATTTCAGTGTTGTATTGGTTATTTCGGTATATCTGGTGGTTTGGGTGCATTGTTACCAACATACATTTTTTGTCACCTCCCACGAGTTACACACATAAGTACAAATGTATAAAATGGGTCTGACAGTTCGGAACAGTGAATGTGTAGATAATTGACAACCAACGAAATCCACCCAGATATACCCAACATTCACCAAAATACCCATATGAAAACAACATAGTGACCATCTGTTCA
Organism: Conchocele bisecta; assembly: GCA_029237695.1. Classification (NCBI taxonomy): domain Eukaryota; kingdom Metazoa; phylum Mollusca; class Bivalvia; order Lucinida; family Thyasiridae; genus Conchocele; species Conchocele bisecta. The sequence continues at coordinate 205,030,227 of CM055265.1, read as the reverse complement.
AACACCTGTGAGTAGAACCAGTGATAAGCCAGCCCAGCTACATATACACTGGGGAGACCAGTAGACCAAGACCCTGATCCAGGGATTATAGAACTTTCTGAGAATGTACTCAGTTTGTATGCTCGAAATCAGAAGTTTGATTGGTCGAGGCCGAGCTGTGCTCGGTCTCGTCCAATTAAACTGCCTGATGTCGAGTACATGCTAAACATGCGCTGGTATAAAGAAAAAAACATAAACATGTCTGTTATGTGCATGTGACAGCAAGCTATTGGAAAGAAAAAAATATATGTCATATAAATTATAAGTATCTGTAAACATATCCCGCATCTAATCAATACATGTAAGTGAAATTTGTTTGTCAAAAAATGAATTTAGATCATTGCGTCGTTATTACGTAATAAAGTGTTTAAGGTACATGCCCACTCAGTGGACACAACATATTTATATCAGAGACATCAGCTGAGACATTTTCTGGCAAAATAAACATTCATTCACCATTACCCCACGTACTGATTAGAATTATTATACATTTTATATCAGACATAAATTTCCACACTGATATCAGGGCCGATAATCGTGTTTCCTTAAAATGGTAACGGACATTACTATTCATTTTCTGTATTTACATTTTGATGTGCAATGATCATACTTTATATTCTGTCGAAAATATTATTTTTTCAGGAGACGCATTTAATTAATATAAATAATTAAAAAATATCATGCCTCATTTGCATATGAAAATAGCCTGATACCACCGCGCGTCACTATCACTAAAATAAACATTACTAAATGATTATATCTGTTTATTACATTTCATGCAATTATATGCATGGAATTACCTGTGAAAGAAAACCCGTAATTATCAGATTACAAATAATACACCGTCAGATTACAAATAATACACCGTGAAGAGAACACCCGTAATCACCGCGTGCACTGTCCCGCACTGTGGAAATTCTGGAACTACTTTCACGAGTTGTAAACGGAAGTGACCTCCCGAGCGTGTGACGCGTCTGCATTCCACAAGATGGCTCAGCTGACAGACTGGGATTGGCAAGAAATAGATTTTCTAGTAAGTCAATCGGATTTCGAAGATCTACCAAGTCCACAAATACCGACAATCACCAAACAAACCAAAACAGGTTTAAATCTTAAGTTTTATCATCCAAATTCTCTGCCAATTTGCAATCTCTGCCAATCTGCAAATCATTGGCAGACATATATCAAATTCTCCCAACCTCTGGCAATGTTGACATTCGTAACACAGGAGAAATGGGACTTTATGCCATTTGTAACCAGAATCTAGCCACGGGTCTGCTCTGTTCGGCGTTCACTCAATAATACATACATGTGCGGCATGCTTCTACCAAACTGTATAATTAGTTTATATAAAATTCCCTTCAATTGTGTTTAATGACAGCCTGGCAACAGCTATGGTAATTTTCTGCTCGTTAATGTGGTCGAATTCCATATTTCAACTGATGTAATGGTGCGAAATTTCCAAATCCAATAGAGGATATATATTCCATCGTACATTTTGAATAGCGGGAAATAATACACGAGTGTGCGTCCGATTCCGAGTAAGCAAAGCGAACGAGTTGCTTGCACAGAAGCCAACGGACACGAGTGTATTATTTCCGCTATTCCACATTTGTTTTCCTTTTATTGAAATAAACAACATCTTGGGATAATATATTTATTTTGGAACATAGTATATGTGCTGAAAGCATATCACTGATCAGAGCTCCAGATAAGGTGCGTATTGGAGTAAATTTTGCACACTTATTTTAGCAGCATACACAGTGATTATCAAAAGTGTGAGTACAAATGTACTCACACAAATGTGAAAATATGCATTGATTTACAAATTGAGTATTGAAAATACTGTAATAAAGTTGAATTTTACTTAGTTCAGCTGCAAATGCAACTGAAATAAGTGAATTTTTAAATATGTTTTATGTTTTTTTTATGATTTGTTCCATATTTAATATGGAAGAAAATTAATAATACATTTGTAAAAGTCAAATACGTATTGAATTTGAAATATGAGGGAAGGGGATAATACTCTTTAGATACAAACTTTATCTGGAGCTCTGACTGATTTGGAATAATACCTATACTTGGGTTTTGGGCTTTAAAAGCACTTTGGGATATCACCAATTCTAATAGGTCTCCTGTGACATCACCCATCACATACCTTCAAATGTGTGATTATCAATGCGAAATATGATCGAATGATATCACCCATTCGATTATGTGATATCTTCCTTTCCAATAGGTGATATCATCTATTCTAATGTGTGTTATCACCCATTTGAATAGGCGATATCACTAATTGTAATGGGTGATATCAACTATGCGTTTTGAAGTGGTGATATTACGAATTTGAATACATGGTATTCACACTTTTGTGTTGAATCCGCGATATCACCCATTTGAAAATGTGATATCACCTAATGGAATGGGTGATATCATCCATTCATTTTGACAAATTTGAATTTATTAGTCTTGAAAATTATTTGTACAGGTTTCGCTGAGAGAAAACCTGTAATCAACTCATTCCAAATAATACACAGTGAAGAGAACACCCATAAAATGTATGCTGATTTGCTGTTGCAGATCACACTACTGGTACAGAAAACAATGCAGGTGCAGCTGCTGAAGGATGTCATCGCTTTGTGGAGTATTCAAAAGCGGAGGCAGATGAATTTATTAACAGCATGGAGAACACGTCAACCAAGAAAAAGACAGATTGTGACACGAGACAATTTAAAAGTTACTTAAATGTGAAGGGAGAGGAAAGGGACATAGAGACAATACCCATGGCTGAACTGGACACACATTTTGGGAATTTTCTCTTGGGAGCAAGGAAAATTAAAGATTCTGGGGAATATGAACCATCAACACTACAGGGATTTATGGGCAGTCTGGATCGTTATTTGAAGAAAAAAGGTTGAACATGCGGTGTAACAAAAAAATCCATTGTTTCCGCATAGTAATGCATCTTTGAAGGCAAAGCAAAAGGACTTAAAATCACAGGGCATGGGAAACAGACCCAATGAAGCCGATGAAATGACGGACGCAGACATTGAAAACTTGTTCCAAAATGGAGTACTGGGCACTCACTCACCGACGTTGTTAATAAATCTTCTGCATCTGAATTTTTCACTCGTTCTTGGAATGCGGGGCGGATTAGAACAGACAGTTAAAATGGGGGGACATCGAAGTAGGGGTCGATGAAGATGGCGATGAATTGTTCATTGCAAATACAATGTATGATATTCCATTGTACATGTTTAAACATGAGTAGCACTGCGGGTGAAAGCATCTGAACAATTATGGGTATAATCACTGGGAATTAATTTCAAACAGATTATTATGTTTTTTTCTCTCACAGTGAAACTCATACAATTACATAATGCATATATTATAAAGTGTGTAATAAAAACGATCTGATAAGTTTAGCTAAAGATAAATAATCCCAGTTATACGGATGTATTTTACTATTTCATCTATCTTTTATATATTTTGTATCCGTGTAGCGGAGACCCACCCATTGTTACAATAACAGCCCATTCTGTACTCGCGTTTTGCAAATAAAATATGAACAAAAGGTTAATCCGGGTGAAAGTATGTAAATTTCATGTTTACTATTGGTAATTGCAAGTTTTTGAAGAGAACTGTGAAGAATTTAAACGGCTCGCTCGTCACAAAATTCCAGAATACAATGGGTTGTTATTGTGACTAAATTTTACAACAGACGGCTCTCAGGTAGAAGGATACTGTACAGATAATATAAAAGGCAGATGAAATAGTAAAAGCCATCCGTGTATTTGAGATTGCGTAAGCAAGTAAAAAACATGAGTAAAATACACCAATACGCGTGTTATCAGTAGCATATTTGATAAAAATTGCCAAGTACTAAAAGGGTACTTTGAGGGAGTAATTATTTATTTGTACTGAAAAAACATTTTTGTCATAAAAAGCAAATACCTGTTTATATTTGACGAGTAAAATTATGCAGCATTGATATACTGCATTTATTACATTATCACAGTCATTGTTTTGATTATAAAATATTGTATTGACTATTTCATTAGTGTAGTGTTCTAAGTTCGTGAAGTCTCTATCTTCGTGTTTTAGGATACCTCGGTCCTTACTCGCGTGTTTTGACGTATGCATGAAAACCCGGATGTAAATATTGACATCTGATCTTCTGCTGTCAAAAACTGCTCAGTCCAGAAAAAATGCGTGTGAAACAAGCAAAGTAACACACATTGTTCTACAAGTTACTTAAAATTGATAAAATTCACTATTCCCATATATCCATGGCAACAAAAGTCAAAATTCTTGTATTAGTACTTCGTATGATCGTCCTGTAAACTTGTCAGGACAAGTTCATTGACCCCTACACTGCGTCTAGCAACTTCCGGTTTGATTAAGGCCATGATGTTTTTTTGATTGGGTTTGCGTCCTCCTTGTATTTTATTGCCAATTTAATTTTTTTTTCCTTCAATTTCTACACAAAATATTCCATGATTTTTGTTGCCAACAGTATCAATTATGTTTGACATAGTGTGTGTATTTTTCCCTATGACAATGTGAATACATGTTATATTATCAAATCACTACATGATTCCTTGGTATTCTAGTATTCTGCATGCATACATTTGTTCACATACCATGTTTATATTATGTCCCATAAAATGTGTCTATGAATAATGAAGCAATTTTTGTTAATTTATATTTTTAATACTTCCCATTAAAAATGATTAATTAATAGCAAATAATAATAATTTAAAAAATAAAAGGTCACTGCATTGTCAAAAGTGGGACTATAAACCAATATTAAATTCATCTTGGCCTATTTCCATCAATTCCTGTGTAAACACAAACGAATTGCATGCTGGGAAATGTGTATTACGAAATTGAGTACATTCAATAGCGGCCTCCTCGCAAATATGCATGCAGTATTTCTCTCTGTTATGCAGTGTTATTTCAGCAATATTTTGTGATTATGCGCATCTTAGACACATTCGATGATAAAACAAATGGTAAGTATGTTTGAAGTTGATGTTGTGTTTATGGTATAGCTATTAATGCGTTATATATGCTTAGGTTCACGATGATCCCCCAAAGTACACTTAGCGTATTTAGCAATTTTGGTTAGATAGGCTACAGGAGCTCTGCAAGATAATTCAGTTGAATGTGTTACGGATACAAATGTATGTATATGTGTTGCCTAAATAAATTATATTGCTGCAAGCAATGTGCTTTGGTTCTTGTCCAAATAATGGTGCTGCCGGGTTTGGGTTCATTTCCGGGCAGGGAGCGCGACAGCGATAGTCCATTAATAAGTTTCCAGACGTCAAAGGTATGAAACACAAACAGTATGTAACCAACCAGTCAGTAAATATAATGTAGCAGCTCTGGGATCCAGTAAATGTCCAACAACTGACACTCCGCCTGGCACACCGTTCCAATTCAATGTTTCGAGCAGCAATCAGAACGAGTGTGTTTGTTGGCTTGTGTTGAGGAAACCTCGATCCAACGATAAATATTGGACGGTGAATGTCTGAAGCCGTGTTACCATGTATTTCCAGCGTTATTAAATACTCCATTATTCAAAATAAATCACAACTTTCCGAAACTCGATATCCGCCATTTTATTTTACAGATTTAGCCTAGTTAGTGACGTCAGTTGTTATAAAAATAAGCTCCGCCCACAATAATTCATACGCATATGGAAACGCCCCCCGAAACATTACACAATGCATATGTGTTCGATTTTTTTCTTCAGAAATGTAATAAATAGGATATTCCATCGTACATGTTGGAATAGCGTGAAATAATACACTCGTGTACGTCGTCTTCCGCGTAAACAACTCGTTCGCTTCGCTTACTCGTTGTTTACGCGGAAGCCGACGTACACTCGTGTATTATTTCACGCTATTCCAACATGTACGATGGAATATCCTATATATAGCAGGCACTCGTAATTTTTAGAACTGGTGGAATAGTGACACAATTATAGACTTATTTAATTCCTATAAAGAACATTTCGTGCCTACTGAGTGGGCATGTACCTTTAATGTTTTACTGCAAATGCAGTCTCATTTCTGCATTTGTGTTGTGGGAAGAAAACATCACACCACCTCAAACTACTAAAACTACATGTATTAAGCATTATGCTATCAGTCATTGTTATTATTACCAAAAATGCTGGGTTTTGTAATGTTTGTATCAGATATGGGATTAGCAGCATTAGCAGAACAAAATGGGATGTTGGAAACACGCAAGTGATGTCATACATCAGACAATTAAACGTCACTTACTGACGTCAGAACGTTATGAAATTGTACTGGCACAGACTTCTTTGAACTGCGTTGAATATTCAGGGAATCTTTACTGAATATGGGAATGTTAATAACATTTTAATTTGTTTGGAAAGCCTTAGGTGCGCAGAATTAGCCGACACCATTGTATATCACAACTCTCCTAGCATATGTCTGCAAATGTTCACTTTTGAAAGAAAACATATAGAGGCTGTTAACGAATAATACATGCAGTGAAGAACAACACCCGTATTGGGCCTTAATTTATTGTGCATTCTCACACTTGGTGAGTGACTGGGAAATCACGCTCAATATGTGGTGCAACTGGTGTGCAGAAATGTCCATGTGCAGTTCCAGCAAGCTGTATTATTTGGCCATCCGCTGACAAATTCTTCACACTTAAACATTCTAAGTCAGTGTAGATCTTGAACAAAGTTATTTGTAATCTGGTTCAAATATGTTCGGTAGAGACTAATTATTCCGCACTGAGAAAATGGCAAACATTGTAGGCCTGCATTACACGGATCTAGAGCTACGTGAATGCAAAATATTTGTCAGCGGCGGTAACAGTGTATGTATTGGCTTATACTTTCTAGATATTTTACATTCATCCATCGTAATGACACGTACGTGTAGATCTACATGATCTCAATTTCATGACCAAACCAGTGTTACATAGATATATTAGAATAACTATAATATTAGGAGGTGTTCATATTGAGTACATGTCTCATACATACAAGCATGGCATACAATTACATGAAATATCTGATATATTTTCCATACAAAAAGCAAGTTTTTAAAAATATGTTTTTTGTATGGAAAATGTCACCTAATATATATATAAACACAAATGTCCCCGGTGGCAAATTGAGAACATCCGGAAAACTTATTAACCAGACCTGCCGACACACGGACGGACACACCGTACACACACTATGACCTCCCTGATCTACCGAGACCGGGGGGGGATACTTTCTTGTAAATTATCTAGAAAGTTTTACGAGCATGTTTTATTTATGTATGGCATACATGACATACAATAATTATTACAAATCAATACATAAAATGATTGAGCAAAGCACATGTAAAAGGATTCAGTATACTTCAGTACCAGTGTCAGCAATAACAGTGCGGGAAATGGCACGTGTTCTTTATATTCATACACATGTTCGGTAGCACGATAAAATATTCTTGCCATACTATCATATGTGTTATATTGATCTTCCATGAACCCTTACACCGCTATCTTAATTTTTTGTCATCTGCGGTTTATTTATATTTTCCATCAAAAACATGCTTTGACAGCACTTTATAATAAATTACAATATGCTTTGACAGCACTTCAGAATCATTTCCATTTGGAAATGATTCTGGGGTACTGTTAAAACATATTTTTATTGTGAAGGTATAAAAGCAACAGCTTGTAGGGGTTAATCTCAAACTATTTTGGGAATTAAAGTAAATGTAACGACGGCACCGGCTCGATGACCTTGCATGTCGGGACCGAATATTTAAGTCCCCATCCGATAGGACTAGGCTAGCACGAAGATGTCTTGCCCACGGAGCACGGAGACGTCGAATCGGCCATTCTCAACGGGTCGAGGTGGGAATCGAACCCGGGGTCTCCCGATCCGTAGTGATAAATATTCGATATTTTCTGCGGAATTGAGGGCAATTTTACTCGCCCTTGATTTTGCGAAAATATCTTGGAGAAAGCAATTCATTTTATTTTCAGGTTCATTATCTTCACTACAAGCTTTGAACAATATGAAACTTGAGCATCCACTTATCCGCAAAATCATCTTTTAATTTCATCTGGCGAAGACATTATTTAATACTGGTATCAAGGGCAATGACAGGGCAGATAGTGCTTCCAAGGCCGCCCTGGAGCTACCGACTTCTAATGTTCATGCTTGCTATCATGATTTTAAATCATCCATCAACTCATTCATCTCCGATACAATGCAGACCCGGTGGGATCTGCTCACATTTACCGTGCCTATCACCAAGCCAACTGATGTTGAAGAACAACTGAATCCTTTGGTTGACTAGATATAGAATTATCACAGTATAGCCACTACAGTACCTAACCCTTACACCGCTATCTTAATTTGTTATTGTTTGCTGTTTATTTTCTATTTTCCATTTTTATCATAAAAAACATGTTTGACAGCACTTTAGAATAATTTACAACATGCTTTGACAGCACTTTAGAATCATTTTCATTGGAAATGATTCTGAAGTGCTGTCAAACCATGTCTTTATTGAGAAATACGGCAAGATGTAAAAGCAACAGCAGACGACAATTGTTGTGTGTAGCGGTCTAAGGTTTAACTATCATACATGTTTCTTATGATGAGTCGGGCATATTTACATATAGTCCTGAAGACCCTCTGTATACATTTGTTAAATGCAAGGTTCTGATGAATATGTTGAGTCTGATTGATTGAATTAGATTTCACATCCATTGTTACACGACTTCCGTTGTTCGACACCGCTGGCAGCCGTGTTGAAACGTATAGCGCGTGCTGTTTGACAATAACTAGACAATACTCGCTCCGGGTCCAAGCCAACACCTATGTAATGCGTGTGTCTCGTGACGTTGCTGGAACATGCCATTACGTCACTAGACCAGTTCACAACGGTCTGGCTGAAATTTTGAAATTGATGCGGTTGCATCACGTGACGTATACTGCAGCCCTGGAATATGTACGTGTAAATCAAATCAGCTATTTGAATGGAGCAGATTATCAACGTACTGAAAGTACTGCAAATGTACTCAAATTACACGATATTTCCGACGGAAATGTAACAATAACGTTTGACAAACGGGCTTGGGGTTCAAACAGTTCCCTCGTGCCACAGCAAACGTTTACCCACGTCTGGACATTGTCAAACCTTATATTTAAGCCTGATAGTAATATTGTAGCCTGATAACGGTATGTATTGCTTGTTAGAAGCACGACTGCACAGGCTGATCTGGATCTACACTGGTCGCAAATACCATAAGCCCCATTTCTCCAGTCACAGCCACATATTAGAAACACAAATATATGTTATCATACCTCTACCATCCTTAGGACGGTACTGGAGTTTTTGCATAGTTAAATGCTCCCGTGCAGGTTGATCAGGGCCTACATTGGTCGCCATTCAATCACTGAAATAGCAAAAACATTTAATTTTATACCCAGTCTAGCACCTCTTGAAAGCGATGAAAACGTGGCTGAACAGCCAGACCATAACACCCCTCTGGGGCTGCAATGAATGACACTATCGCGTAGCTGGGCAATGATGAACATCGACTGGACACGATGGGTACAATGACAAACTGACGGGGGTGTCAGCTCTCTCGTACTTCTCCGTGATTGGCGAGCAATCGGTGAGAGAAATGTGATTGGCCAGCAATCGCTGAGAGAAGGTTGCATGGACGTATCCTCTATCATCATGTTGCCGCAGCAAGGAAGGCCTTCACATTCCCCTCGACTGGCGTACGACACATGGGGCATATGGAGAGGGCAGGGGCACAGAGTGGACTGACCAAGTGACCACACGTTAGGAAGATCACGTTTACCTTGTTGTCCAGGCAGATCGTACACACCTGGATCTCCTTAAGGCGCTCATTCTCCTCCACAAGTTCATCCACTGGAAAGTAGAAAGTAAACATGAATATATTCATCAAAACCAAAAGTACATACACTGTTCGGTAATCAGTCACAAATCTAGTCTTTGATCAGCCAAAATATTAGATATTACTCCCACTGTGTGACTGTAAATGCCTTGTGTCTGCCGGTGTAATATTTGTGGCTAGCTTTTCGTGGAAAAAAAATCTATATCGTCTCTCTTTGTATCAATATTATAAAGAGTTTATTCAATACCATTTTGAAATACAGGTGTTTATTTCCCTTGAGATATGTCAATCCGATAAAGAACCTAGTGCACCGCACTCGTTTCTTTATCAGATTTCCTGATGTCTGGGGGGGTGGGGGTAAATCCAGATCGTATTTCCCCGTCACCGGAAATACTGTTCGGAATGAATTTTAATGCTAAAACAAATATGTTTTGTTCAAACAATCATATGTAAAGACAACTGGGGTTTTGTGCTTGCAAAATGCAGTAATTCTAATAATAATATTCGTTGCATGTATTGTTTAGTTAAATATTACCATTACAGCACTGAATTATTTTTCGTCGGCTGTTTCTTTTAATTTCCATTGTTTCTTTAATATAACATGATTTTGCAGCACTTGAGAATCATCTCCACTGGAAACGATTATGGAGTCCTGCTGGGCCATGATTTGTTTTTGCTGTTGAGAAATATGAAACAACAGCAGACGACAATGTTCGTCTCCCGCATTCAAAAGGTTGAAACATATCATGAGCAACAATATATACATGCAAACACAACGCCTGATATCAATTTAAAAAAAACGTAAGAAATCCACAGAGTAGACTACGACCAGACTACACGTCCGTGTATTCTGATCAATGTCCACAATGACTGTCTTTCATGATGCAGAATGAAGTTAATCATCGAATATCAAGAGATAATTTTCTAAAGTGCTGTCAAAAGCATGTTGTAAATTATTCTATAAAGTGCTGTCGAAGCATGTTTTTTATGATAAACATTAAAAATAGAAAATAAACTGCAGACGAAATAAAAAAATAAGATAGCGGTGTAAGGGGTAAATATACCAACAAGTATCAGTAACTAAAAAATAAATTAAAGACTGTCACATCTGCCTGTGGTATGTACATGTAGGTGCAGATATACAGCCCAACCGGTTTCTGACATTTTCTCTGGTTTTAACCAGCTACCAATACATCAATTTTGCTAATGGGAAATATTATGGTTATTTTCATTGTTTATCTCAATGAGACTGTTTCAATGAGTCATCACAACTTGTATACCTCTGCATCGCAGAAATATGAAGTAAACAATTGAGTATCAAATGTTTACAGTGAGCTATATCCCTTTGGCAACAATTTATAATTTCCCATTCTTCATCATATTCTTCTTGATCGATATTAACTAAATTTGCTATAGCAATATACATGCAAGAGGAAGAACCCTATTTACTACGAATTTTGTGTATAAAGTTGTGGGGTGGGGGCATACATGTGGAATAATTGAACTGTCAAAACAATATTGGCAGAAATTGTACAAGACAGCAAATTGTTTTCATTTGCTAATTACCTGTGGGTAATTAGAAAGAAAATTGCTACCTGACTGCGATATTCTCCATATCGTAGGCAACTATTGTAGCTAGTCATAGTGGGTAATTTTCCGTGCCATTCACCCATCCTGAGTGGGCAAGACAGTGAATAACATGGGCATAAATAGGTTCACAATATAAAATGTACCAGAAAGTCAAAATCATTTAACCCTTACAATGCTGAATTAAAGTTTGCCGTCTGCTGAGTACTTTTTATGTTTGATTTTTCTCAACAAAAGCATAGTTTGGCAGCACGTTAAAATCATGGAAATGCTTCTAATGTGCTGACAAACCAAAATATGTGCTCAGAAGTGTATGTCACGACCACCATTTGAACCGTCAAATGAGTGGTCACAACATATCTTTTCATTGAGAAATAAAAAAAATAAAATATTTATTAAATGTCATACCGTAAAGGTGTATTCCGAAAGTAATGGGTTAAGAGCCAGGGGTAATTTCAGGGGTGGGGGTGGGGGGCTCGCTCTAGGCATATTGAAAACTGCACGAACGTATGAGTGATCACAACATATACTTTCTTTGAGAAATAACAAAAATATAATATTTAATAAATTTCATAACGTACAGGTGTATTCAGAAAGGAATGGGTTAAGGGCCAGCGGCAGTTTGAATTTAGAAAATGTCCACCTGGATCGCTCTAGGCACATTGAAAACTGCACCCACGTATAGTACATGTTGTCTTGATGAATACACTGATGGCTTTGGTCACATATTCGTTTGTGTAGCCCATCTGTAGACAAATGAGGGCCGCGGGCGAGTTCAGGTGGTCTTCTTTATGTGGTGCTTCATCAGTCTGATAAATATAGCAGAGCTCCAGATAAGCTTTGTGTATAAAGAGTATTGTACCCCTGATTTCAAATTAAATGCGTATTTTATTTTCCCAAATTGATTTTATTCATTATTAAATAGGGAACAAATGATAAAAAAACAATATAAAACTAATTTAAACATTCACTTATTTGAGTGTAATATTACTTATTCAGTTATTTATACGGTAATAAAGTTGAAAATGTGCTTACTTGAGCTGCAAAAATCAAACGGTGTTTGCTTTTTGTAGTTCAACTATATACATTTTCAACTTCATTACAGTATTTCCACGACTCAATTTGAAAATCAATGCGTATTTTTACATTGCTGTGAGTATTTTGTAGTTTGTATTCCCACTGTTGATAATCAATGTGTTTTCAGCTAAAATAAGTGCGTAAAATACCCTAATACGCACCTTTTCTAGAGCGATGATATAGATCAACAGTTACACCACAAGTCCCGAATGTGTTTCATTCTCCCAAGAATAGTAAAACAATGGATAAGAAATTGAAGGGGGCAAAGTCAGAGGGGTGGCTAAAGGTTGCTACTATAATGGTCAGTAAAACAGAGGTCCTAGTATAAAACAAGACACTGTTCAGTCCCCCATACAATTGCTGTAAATTGTCGATCAGTATAGATTAACCCTTTCACCCCTAAGTAACTGAAATGGAATTTGATTGTTAATTTTGCAACCAATCCAATGGTCACAAAATGATTTTCAGACTAGTCCATTTATGAAAAGGGGGTGTTTCTGTTGTCAAAAATATGAAAATTACTTGCAAAAAGTGCAGATACTGATGAGCCGGCTCATGATGAGTCATCATCAGCTGGCTCATCTGGTTCTACACAGTTTGCCAATACCACTATACAGACCTTTAGTGTTGAACGGGTTAAGGATCACTGCTCACACAGGGTATCAACGTACACTGTCACTGATGTTGCACGTCACGCAGGCGTAAAGTGATTCACGTCGAAATATGCACCAGATGCCTGCATCAGATACTGCACGTAAACCAAGCTCCAGATAAGTATTTTATCTAAAGCGTATTATACCCCCAGATTTCAAATAAAATGCGTATTTTACTTTTCCAAATCTATTATTGATTTTCTTCCTTATTAAATTAAAAAAACTTATATGCAACTAAGTAAATTTTCGACTTTATTACAGTATTTCTACTACTTAATTTGAAAAATCAATACGTATTTTCACATTGCTATGAGTACTTTGTACTCTTTGGATAATCAATATTCAGCCCTTTTCCAACCCTTTTACACCGTCTGATCAATCATACTGTAACACAACCAGTTCATCCTATTATATAAGTAAAATTTCAACAGCATCAATCTCCACACCACAACCAGTGATTACTACATATGGGCCGTGAATATTTGTCGTACCTCGAATGAGCCGCCGTCATGCTCCGGGATTTCGCCTTTCAAGACTGCATCTACGAATCGCTGGCCCTTCGCGAGTTTCACGTGGCCGCATTTCGGGTACCACTTGGCGTGTTCCGACGAGGGATTGTCTCCTGCCTCCCAGTTCCGCAGCCCACCCCCACAGTGGTAGCAACGACAGCCCTCGCCCGTGCCTGACATGACCAGAAATTACACATAGTATACAGTATGTGCGTATTCATTATACAGTGGAACCTCTCTAAAAATAACACGCTGGGAGGTCCCCAGGTTTAGAGATGTTCCACTGTAAAACAGGCGGATGACTACTTCAAGACACGCGTGTGTTGTGTTGTCATGAAGATACATTAACATCGGAGATGAAGGGTAATGGAAACTATCAAAATTAAGCACAATTAACTTTGCTCTGTGTCCTGTTTAGAGAGGTTCCACTGTAATTACCCAATTCCATATATAAGTTGATAATTACATAGTTTCGACTAATTCCCTGGATGTTTGCGTATCGGGGAAACAGTTTCACGTAGCTGGGCAATAGTACCGGTGGAATAGTCAAAACTATTTTCATCCCTGCAAATCATGACGTATGCTTTTTGTCGAAGAAAACGTCATAAAAGTACCCGTAATGTAGATCGGTCAGTCGATGCGCCCCACAGGCTGCGTAATAAAGCAGTTATTTCAGTCAGTCACTCATTGATTTTCAAGTTGACGATGCAGTTGGAAATTCCCTAATTTGCTTTTTTGCAGGTCAAATAAGTAAATTTTCAACTTTGTTTACTTTTTGCACATTTCCCCCTATTTTTTTATCGAAAAAAAGTGATACATTCAGTAAGCCATTTGCAAAAATAAAACATGCATTGAATTTGAATTCAGTGGGTACAATACTCTTTACACAAAGCTTATCTGGACCTCTGTGCCTACATGTAGGTCTCAGAAATTAAAGCAACAACGACATTCTGAGGTGGGATCTGCGCAGTCTGATCAGTGTCTATGCTGTTCACCATTCATTTACTCTAGCATATTTATCGTGATCCAACACAATTATTGTCTGTTTCACGAAAGCTGCCCAAAACTTACGGCTAGATAAACGATGCAAAAACAATTTATTTTTTGATAATGTTAAATTTTATCACAATAAAAGAATGAGCTTTCTTATTGTTTTGTGAAATTTGGTCCAATATTGATTTTATTGTGAAAAAACAATTTCTCCATGCTAAGATGTCTATGGAGATTTAACATGGGGAGTAGTATATAAGAGTCACAATGATACCACCAACCTCTGGAAGCCAATGGCTACGCGCGGAGCCTCCCACCGGGTGGTGCTATAATTAATGACTCTTATATACTACTCAGATTTTCCTCCATTTTTATGAGAATATTTATGAGAATGGGAGTAATTCTAATTTTTCAAAACACGAAGGGGGGAGTAGGCATAATTTTAATTTTTCAAAACACAAAGGGGGGAGTAAGCATAATTTTTAAAAACACACCTACTGTTCGACGGGTATGTATGAGAACATATTTTCATCAACCGCGAGACCATATATTTATGACATGAGAAGATACACCCTATTAGAGATAAAAATCCCTATGTTATACTCAGTAAGTGTGCGTGGTTGAAGACAGGTAGTCACGAGAGATGTTTTCGTACCGGTATTTACGAATATTTACAATATTGCAAACATCACCGTGCATGGATGCGAAGAGGTTCCGTTTCGCCTCGCCCATGTCGGCATTGTGGGGTAGGGACCAAAGCCGAGTCATTGCTATGTCCACCATGCGGTGGCACTCAGGCTACTCATCGAATGGCTAACAAGGGATTACGTGCTCGCAAGTATTATCGTTTAGTAATAATTCAAATCGGAAAGTCAGTTAGAAAGATAGAATCGATCTAATAAGTCACGGTGTTTCTACAGCATTAAAACACTGTAAAAAAACATTATCAAACTAATTTTATAAAATTGAAAATTGAACAGAAACACACTACCAATTATAACAAAATGGATAATACAATACAATGGGAATTGAAAATTTTTAATGGATGTGTTGAAGAAGTTTATGAAGAACACGGGGGTTATAATCCTGTATATAAATTCTATAAAATGAGAACACTAGGCGATATCGAATACATGAAATATCAGCGTAATTTATTACGCTCCGATAAAAACGTTGCATTTACAATATTATACCGACAATTATGTGAACTATACAAGAGGCAAATACAAACATTAAGACGGATAACGCGTATCGGATATGAAACTAAGGTGTATTATATAAAATTGTTAAAACCCAACGATTTATTTACGAATATACATTTCTACGATATCGCTTATAAAGATATTGAAAAAATTATTATTGAACAGAACTAATTAATTAATTTTAATAAAATTATTTATAATATTTTCACCAACAAAGTTAGGTTTATATACGAGAACTAAATACAGTTCATTGTCGGGACGCCGGCACTAATATATCAACAGTGAGATAGGTTTCGCCACATGTACTTCACTCTGGCCGCTCTACACATTATAGCGGATGGAGGTAATGAAGAGGAGGGGTCCGCGGTATCGGTCCAATGATAGGGTGGAGGAGATGTGAGCGTGACACATCCCACTAAGCCAAAAAAAACGAGAAGAGAAGAGATTTAAAGCGAAGGCTTAGTGGGATGGGCCCAGAAGGGTTTTGCTGGCGCGGGTTCGAGCCTCGGTGAGACCTAAACTTTTTTTTTTTTATTTTTTTTTTTAATTGTTAATAATTTTCCTAAAATTAATTAATAAATTATTTACTGCACCAATATAATTAATAATTTTGAAAAAATAGGAAAATTATTATTTTTTAAAAAATTATTTTATAAAATATCACAATGGTGCTGTAACATTTCCTCCGACTTTATTTCCAAGTTTTACCCTAAATTTATCCCAATCAGTACACTAAATTTTGGGCATGGTGGCGCGCGCCTTGATCCTTATATCATTTTTTAATTCTTCATATCTCCCCATTTCTTCCACCACGGATTCAAACTCTAAATTTGATATTTTCTTATCGGCCAACGCTTTGGACACCATAACGTCGATGCTATTTTTCTTAGACCTAGCGAGAACGGATATTCTATCATGTTTTCTACTTTTTTTCTCGAGTTTTCCACCCGCCGCCCTAATTACCATGCAAAGTATTCCAGATAAAACGGTAATTCCACTCAAAACCCCTGCAAGTGGAACCATTACAATTGTAGATAGCGTTGCAGCAGTCCCCGCCCCACACAACACAGAAACACTTGCCAGAACCGTACTAGATGCTTCAGCTATGTTTGCCGCGCGCTTATATTTGTTAGCGTGTCTTTTTCTATTTGCACATTCTCTAACTAAAATATCCTGCATAGCGACGATATTATTCAACCTAAAATCTGAACTTCTTTCGTTAATTGGATATAGTGTTGGTGGAGTGGTATTGAGAGTTGGATACAGTGTTGGTGGAGTGGTATTGAGAGTTGGATATGGTGATTCGTTCATAGTTACATTTATTTCAATATATTAGTATTTACACAATAAGTTCAATTAACAATGAGACAATAGTGGAAGAACTCTCTGAGTCACCGATTTTCGTAACAAAGTTAATAACACTACCTTGGGAAAGTCTAATTCGATCATTACCGGCGAACGAAACAATCGTCGAACTATCTCCAGAGATTTTAGTGACTCCAACCCCCCGTTCTTCCCCATCTACTACAATATTTATCGCGACCGCGCCCACAGGTTTACCATTAGCATTAACCGAGCAGACCGCCATTTGGATAACTTCACCTGCAGCTGTCATAGTGTATCCCCCATATTTATTACTCGCTTTGGCACCGAACGAATATTCATAGTGCCCCACAACCAATGGGCCCCGCTTCTGAGCCCAAACTGTTATGACACGTTTTGGTGTTTTCATTGTTTTCACTATTCCGGCAAGCGCCCTGTTTGCGTTATATGCCTCAGTACGAATCTCATAAGAGGCCTCCTCAAGAGCTTTGGTCGCGGCTATACGATCATGTTTCAGTTTATCAGAAACTTCGGTTATTTTTCCATCTAGTTCGGTAAGTGCCGCTTCTCTACTGAGAGAGTCCTCTAAGCGCAACGCATCATAAGCCTCCGTAATGGTCGCCTGGTGGCCTTCTAAGGCTTTTTCAACACCCGACCGGGTCTCTTTTTGAAATTCGGTTATTTTTCCATCTAGTTCGGCAACAGCCGCTTCTCTGATGAGAGAGTCCTCTGAGCGCAACACCTCATAAGCCTTCGCAAGGGCTGCCTTGTGGTCTTCTCGGGCTTTCTCAACACCCGACCGGGCCTCTTTTCGAAATTTGGTTATTTTCCCATCTAGTTCAGTAAGTGTCGCTTCTCTGTTGATAGAGTCCTCTAAGAGCAACACCCTATAAGCTTCTGTAATATCCGCCGGGTGGTCTTCTCGGGATTTCTCAATACCCTTTCGGACTCCATCAAGATCAAACCGGGTCTCTTTTTGAAATTCGTTTATTTTTTCGTATATGTCAGTAAGTGCCGCTTCTCTGTTGATAGAGTCCTCTGAGCGTAACGCCCCATAAGCCTCCGCAATGGCCTCTTTGTGATCTTCTCGGACCACCTCGACCCCCGACCTGGTCTCTTTCAGAAATTCGGCTATTTTACCGTCTAGTTCGGTAAGTGTCGCTTCTTTACAATGAGAGTTCTCTAAGCGCAACGCATCATAAGCCTCCGCAATGGCCTCCTCAAGGTTCGATTGGTGGTCTTCTCGGACTTTATCAATACCCGACCGGGTCTCTTTTCGAAATTTGGTTATTTTTTTATCTAGTTCAGTAAGTGCCGCTTCTCTGATGAGAGAGTCTTCTGAGCGCAACACCTCATAAGCCTTCGTAAGGTCCGCCTGGTGGTCTTCTCGGACTTTCTCAATACCCGACGTGGCCTCTTTTCGAAAATCGATTATTTTCCCGTCTAATTCAGCAAGTGTAACTTCTTTGCTGAGAGAGTCTTCTAAGCGCAACGCATCATAAACCGCCGTAATGTCAACCTGGCGGTCTTCTCGGGCTTTATCAATCCCCAACCGGGCCTCTTTTCTAAATTTGGTTATTTTTTTACCTAGTTCGTTTAGTTCCGTATGCGTTTCTTCACGACTTTGTGTATTCACAGCCAGTGCATATTCTCTAAGTTGTGATAGTAGACTTTTGTGAATCTCGTCCGTGGCCCTCGATATAGTTCTATTGATCAAGGCCTTTGTTTTTTGGGTAGTTATTAAAAAGTCGCCCTCTGTCGGGATGAATCCCCCTTCTGCCGGTTCCAAATTATTTGAATTTGTCACCCAATCGGAAGAACTACCTGGTCCGTATATACTCATAATGTTGATAATATATATAACGAACATGCGTTTAATTCTAAATAATTTTTTCAATTAATTTGAAATTTCTAGGACGACCGAAATCGGGTAATCGTTCTTCAACTCTCTCCCTTTATCATCAAGAATAGAAATCTTCAACTCGTGGATGTGTCCCGATTCCAAAACTTTCATCTCGGGGTGTGGGAAGTCTAAGGTCACAGTCTCGCCATAGAAACAGTCGCTGGCGGGCACAGTTTTCAGTAATGTGCTGGGGGATCCGTCTACCGTGTTGTACGATGTGTTCACCCGATCAAGGTGCACCCCGAGAGTTTTCGTGAAGGCGAAGTTTACTGGGGTATCGCCGCGGTGATAACCCACGAGAAAGAGAAAGGTCCCCGGGACACGTTGCGATCGCCCTTCATCCTCGTTGTAATGGGGTTCATATTTAAATCCTAACATTGAGGCCAACCCCGGAGTGATCTCTATTTTTTTATCAACGTCCAATGTCGCAATCCCCGTGGCTTTTGAGATTCCGAGAGTGCAAATACCAGGCATATTCCTTGCGATTAAAGCTTGGACATCTCCGAAACCCCAAAGGCCAGGAAGTAATGCGACAGCTGATTCCCGAATGCGTCTCTCTACTTCTGCAGGACTATCGGCGGTCTCTAGATCTATATCATATCCGGAATAGATAGCCTCTATCCGTTCTATTCCGTTGATATCCTTGTACCTTTCAAGGTTTTTCCACCCAACCGTGGACGTGATTGATCTAAGGCCTACCCAGCGTTTTCCGCAGCAGTTGTCTATTAATTTTTGAAGTTCACAACTCTCTTTTTGAACATTAGTTATAGTAGCAAACATAATAATATCTTTCAATGGATACCAAAGCATTTAGCTTTAACTCTAATGTAAAGTACGCGGTCGGAGGTAAATACACACAAAAAGACGTTGTTAACCCCCTTGTACACCCAACCGTAACGGTTAGACCGGACAGCGGCTTTGCCACCAATTTCCCTAATATCTTTGAACAATATAGGCTGCCCAAGATTACTACGATGGAGGCGGTAAACGGGTGGAAAGCAACACCGATGCAGTTTTGACAGAACCAAATAAATTTCGCTGTATGGTGCGCAACAGCCGTGTGGAGTTTCATATAAAGACCATCTGACATCCAAGAATGTCATGCTCCGAAGTGTCTACAACTTTCACGTGTATTATACTATTAGGAGGATTCTCAAAGAACTAGGTATTTCACTACCTCAAGACGACGCCTGGGATCCCATTTCCAAAAACATACGACCGTATGGCCTTTGAAAGACTGTGTAACGAATTTAACGTTTCAAAAGACGCGGACTGGAGACAGAAAGCATTTCCTACCAGCACCGGCCGGCCTCGGGGAGTTCTCATTCACGGCCAGTCCGGGAATTGGACACAGACTGATTTTAGAAACGATCACTCCGGTGACCACATCGTCAGTCGGAACGCCGGGAATTTTGACCCCGCGACTATGACTTTCGGGCCGGAAGTGTCTGGAGGTCGGCACTGTGGCGTGTTTTCTTGTAAAATGTTACCTCCGAAACTGGCTCACGTCGATTACATACAGCAGGCTGCTGAGGTTCAGAACGCGTGGGGTACATTTATGTTAGATACAGGTCTAGGGTTCACGCAGGCCGGGGTTACTCGCGTCAACGACTCCATTCGCACGTACGTCTGGGCCATCCTCGGCGCACAGAAGCAAACTCGCAGTTCTATACTGGGCACGGGAACAGCGTTTGATGCACAAAAACAATTCTTGGCACTTGTAGAGGACGCCATCTCAGCTAGGGTGGACCTGGAGAAGGCGATCCAGAAATATCAAGACGTTTTACAGAATGCCAGCACCCCAGTAGACTATGTATTTGGAATAGGTCTTTATATGGCGCCGAGCAATATGATACTACGAGACGACCCGGTTGACGGTTACAATAATCAGATCGTAATCGCCACCGCCAATCAAAAAATCGGCCACAACGGTAACGTGAACACGGATATCATCAAGCACACCCCAACATGATCGGGTTCAACAGTGGAACCGATTTCATAAAACACAAAATGGATACACCTCCCCCAATTCGTAAATCGAACCCAGTACCCCCAATTCGTAAATTGGATGCACCATCGAGTTCCATCAACAGACCAATCGCGATTGGAGAAACACCAATCATCAACAATGTTGAAATTGGAAGCACAACACACGAGGAGGAGAAATTAGGGCTCGTCGTCGCCCTCGTGGCGATCAGATTATTTACGCTTTGGTTGTAGGAACTCTCTGGCGAAGAATAGTAGGAGACCGGCGATTGTCACGATTAAAGCCCAGGTATTTTTGGCTAGCCATCCGGCCGTTTTTGATAATATAGATAGCAAGTAAGAAACGATACTTCCGATCAGTCCTGGTAGTGCGGCAGCCGCCTTTCCAGCCGTGAGTTTGGAGAGGTTAAGGACCAGTTCGCCCCGGACCGTTTGTAGAGCCTTATCGAGTCCACGGAGTTCGCGAAGAGTTAACGGTGGGTCATCGTTGAGTATTTTTCCCAATTGCGATTGGACGCTGAACGTGGTCTCCATCGTGTTAATAACGTCGGTGGCTACTCGAGGGAGTTCGCTGAGCTCAACAGTTTCTATCGCGGTGGCCGTCTTCGCTATAGTTTCGTCGGTAGACTGTAGGGTCTCGACAGCGTGGGCCGGCATAATTTGTTTACCACGCGCCCAATCTGTAAATCCTAGTTCGCTCCTTATGAGTTGGCCACCGCCCCGGTTTCCTGCAAGGGTGTTTAGCGATAGGGGTTTTCCGGTCCTCGTGTTAACTAATGGGAGATTTAGTGCTGCTCTTAGTCGCAATCTACCGTTCATATCAAATTTGAACTTGGAGTAGTCGCGACCGACAGAGGGGACCAGACCTTTTTCTGCTGCCAAACTATTGTAGTAGTCGTTTACAGCTCCCTCAAGTAATTCCTGACTTTGACTAGTGGTAGCGCCACCCAATGTGATTGGATTGGAACTGGAGTCTCTATGGTGGGTGTCTCGAGGGAATCCTCGAAATTATCATCATCACCATCGAGGTAATTGT
The DNA here is from genome assembly GCA_029237695.1 of Conchocele bisecta. Lineage (NCBI taxonomy): Eukaryota > Metazoa > Mollusca > Bivalvia > Lucinida > Thyasiridae > Conchocele > Conchocele bisecta. Next base: position 205,007,995 of record CM055265.1, on the reverse strand, counting down.
CTCTGCCGATTTCATCCATTTCAAAATCGTAATCAGCCATATTTATAATTTTCTTAAAATTAATTATGTATTAAAGACAAAACCATACGGGTTTAATAGTTTCAATAAAATTAATTATGTCTTCGAGTCAATACGGTCGCAAACTCAATCCATACCGCAGACTGCGTGAGCCCCTCGGGGCAAAAGGCGTGAGACAGAGTATCGTTATTACGAACAACCCATCGACGATCGACCAGAACCAGCAGCTCTTAGTCCGCTTCCCCAACCTCGGAGCTAACGACGTCATTGTGCCGGGTACTGTTCGCCTCGCTTTCACTATTTCGCTAACGTCGACGGACGCGGACCGAACCGTCGTTCAGAACCTGGGTCGCGCCATCGTCAAGAAGACCATGATAAAGATTTCTGGTAATGAGGTGATGTCGATCGACGACAGCGACGTCTACCATTGCTATCAGGACCTGTGGAAGACGTCACACGAGCGTGAAAACTCTGTCTCAAGGTATTGACACCAGCAAAAATAAAGAACGTAACCAGACTTAGAATCGGGGCTGCTAACAAGGTAGATAACAACGCTAGTGACAACGCGGTCGCGGGCGCTTACGGCAACCGCTTCTACATCCGCTCGACTTTGAGTTGCTGGAGAGTCACATGCCCTACTATCAGAGCGCTTTGGCTGACCGCCTCGAATACGAACTAACGTTCAACGACTACGGCCGAGTTATCATAGCCAGCGACATGTTATCGACGTATACGATCGATAATGTTTCGCTGGAGTACGACATGGTCACGATGCCCGAACTAGCGCGATTGATCACCCGAAACCCAGTACGCCGGGCGCGTTGCCATACTTTACGACCGAGTTCTTCGCCATCGTAAGATGACGAAAGACAAAGGCGACACATTGTGGAATATTAACGTCAACGTACCCGCCCGCTCGATGAAAGGTATACTGATGCTGTTCGAGGAGGCTCGGGTAGCGCTCGGTGTTAGAAAAACCGACAGATTCTATAACCCCAAAATCACGAAGGTAGAGGTGACGATCGAGGGAGTCCCCAATCAACTCTACAGCGCGGGTCTTCGCGCGCACCAGCAGTGGGATGAAGTAAGAAAGCAGTTTGCTGCCGGCTCTAAGCGCTCTCCGGAGGTTGCAGCAGTTGCCAAAGACCTGCATCTCTCGGCCGTCTCCCTCGCGGAGTTCCTGAATACCAAATACGCGTTATGGCTAGACATGCGAGCCAGCGACGATGACCAAATACACGGTAGCGGACGCCAAGTTGAGAACGCTAGTGAGGGTGTGACGATCCAGATAACCAAATAGGCGGACGGAGCCGGGCCATTGAACGTGTACTTATATATAATTACAGACGCACAACTCAACATCGAAGATGGTCGATACGTATCAGCGATCTACTGATTTAATAAAAAAATCATCTAACGATTTATTAATACATAATTTTGAAAAAATTAAGAAATCTATCAATCAATACCAATTCACGATTGGAGATGCTCACTCTGCCATAATATGTGGGCAGACAGGATGTGGAAAAACGGTTTTCATCCTCGACTTGCTCGAGGAGTCCCACCGCGATGCCTTTCGTCACATTGTGATCCTGTGTCCCACTGTGCGGCACAACGATACTTATCAGCGGCGCCCGTGGATATGGACCGACCCTGAGGTATACGTTATTGACCCGGGTGATAGGCTTCACGATTGGTTGCGTGGTTTATACCAAAGATTCCAGGGTGAGCCCACCCTATATGTGATTGACGATTGCTCGGCCAAGGCGGCGATGACCAAAAAGAAGGACATGCTCTCCGAGCTCGCATTTTCTGGCCGCCATGCGAGGCAAAGCGTATGGATCTCCACTCAAAAATACAACGCCGTCCTCAAGGATCTGCGCGAGCAAACGAAATGGGTCGCCCTCTTTCACTGCAAGGACCGAGACTCATTCGATGACTGTCTTCGAGAGAATGACGTTATCCCAACGCGCGAGGAGCGCCTGGAGGTTCGACAGATGCTTTCCGAAACTAAGCACGCCAAGCTTTTTGCTAAAGACTGATCAACCAACTGCTTATAAAGTTATCAATTAATTAATAATTTTGAAAAAATTAGGAAAATTACAAAGTAATAAGCTATTGCAATGCTTAACAATGCTTAGCAATTGCTGAACAATGCTGAACAAATACTGAACAAATGCTGAACAATGGTTAACAATGTTAACAATTTTCTGCTCCGCTGCGAGCTTTGTTGCGAGCATAATGGTGATCATAAGTATCGGGTGGTGCGCTTGGCAATATGTTAAAGTGATGAGACTTGTTAGAATAGTTAATTACTAATTTTGTAAAAAAATGAAACTGCGACGAACTTCTCGATCAGCTAATGGAAGAAACCTCAACTCCGACTGCCAACATTCTGAAAGATAATGAAACATCAACTCCGACAGAGCAATCGGAATCAACTCCAACTCCAACGGTAGTTGGTATTGGGTTGAGTGCAACGACTCCGAATGAAAATGCGGCGCGACGAGAGCGGCTAGCTGCGCTGGTTGCTGGGAGACAATCGGAGCATTATCTCGGTAGGCGTCTCTCAGTTTTTCAGGTGGATAAGATGTCAGATGCGGAGATCGATAAAATGTATGCGCGATACGAATCCAAATTGGGAGCGGAGATGACAAAAACTCTCGGATCGGCGGCTATTCATTTGTACGCAACCGCCGTTAGTATACTTCTCCCTATACCAAACACCGCGGGGTTGATTGATGATCTAGAGACTGACCCTTTTATAGGACACACTCTTAGAACGGCATGCTGCTCAATTTTATCACAAGTTTGGAATGTACTTAGCTCCACTAACAACCGCGTTGACCACGGGTAAACACTGTCAATTTGGACATATATGCCCACGAACTATAAGCCCTGAAAATGATGACACAAGACACACCCACGAGAGTGACGGAGTTGAACCAGATTGCTCCAACACAATCGAACCAGATTGCTACTCCGCCACTGGATGACATACCGCATATAAAAAAAAAAATCCCAAAAGACAGGCAGCTGGGCGGGCGGCGGCTGCCACCCGAAAAGTTAAACAAGATAAAATACTCGCCGAGCTTCGAGAGGCTAAACAGTCGTTGCAATCGGGGACGGAGACAGCAAAACATCTGAAGACAGAGTTGAGTACAACAACACCCCCAATTCACGAATTGGAAGCACACTCAACACCCAATCGAGGTTGGGCGAATCCGATTGAACCCAAATTCGTGAATTGGAGTTGGGTTGTTTGGTGGTGGTCTGGCAGTTGTTGGTGCCCTGTGCGTGTGGAAATACCGCGGAAAAACAACCAGCCAGTGTTCAGAAGAAAGTTACGAAACACCAATCGCGATTGGATGCGCCCCATTTAAAAACATTGATCGCGACCCCTTTTATATGCAATAATTATAAACAAGTCTGAACAAGATGGTAAAATGTTAGTGAATGCGCTTTATCACGCCGTGGTGATATCGGGTTTCAGTATCGGGTATGCTCGACTATCAAAGATGGCCCTAGGAGGAACCGCTCCCAAATTGGACTTTACTGTGAGAGACGTAGGGCTCGCGACCTTAGATGTAGCGGCCGCAGTTTGGACGCGAGATTATCTAGTTAAAAGCTGGAATTCTACCAGTTAATATATGGAAATAAATGGCTTCAATCGCAGTAATAGTAGGTGGTGCGCTTGTAAACGCATTGGCGTTCAGCGGTAGCAACTTTATATTCTCTAAAATGAAAAGCTCGAACGTGGATGAGGAGCGTAAGCGTCATGATTTAGCTGTAGAACAACTCAATAGCGCAAAGGAAGCGTGGTCGAAAAAACGAACCGCCCATCTGGACTGTGTCAATGAAGAGCTTCGCCGCGAAAATCACGCCGCGCAAACTTTTCAGAACGTTGAAGAAGCCAACCGCGGGTACGCGCTGGCATATCCGCACAAAAGTCTCGATCCAATGGATCCCGAGCTCCAACTTTCAGATTTCTATGTACCGCCAGAGGCCCAAAAGGACCGCGAGATCGCGTTCATCGTCGTGGGAATGGTTGTGGTTGGGCTCGTCGGCTACTATATATAAAATTAATTAATTAATTAAAAAAACATTTTTTTTTATAAATATATATATATAGAACGATGTTAGTTGACGAACTTTATGACGCTATGATCGATGTAGGCTACACTGCCCAAAAACATCGTTTACCAGGTGCAAAGAGTATGATTCGTCTGGCCCGAGATTCTCTCGAGAGTGGCGCGAGGACGAAAAAAGCGGCCACCCTTTTCGCAAAGCGGATGTTAGATTCCTCCACCAATCCTGGGGGATTGGACTCCCAATCTCGATTGGATGAATTAGATTCCCCTCTCCTGTTCCAACCCAAACGCGATTTGGGCTGCAGCGAAACTTCCAACAAAGGTTTATTATTAACGACGCAGTTACCGGACGAACTGGCGAGGGCATGTTGGAGATTGTCCGATATATTAGAATACTTCGCATACGATGAACACGCGCAAACTTGATACCAAACTAACGCGCAAGCTGTCGAATACATACTATAGCCCACGCGGCTACTGGAAGGGACTCACGGCCATCAAGAACCTCGCGGCGGCGACCAAGGTTTCAGAAAACGCTGTCAAGGAATGGCTCAAGAAGCAGGCCATCTGGCAGATCTATTTACCCGCGCCTCACAATATTCCGCGGCAGAAATTCGACGTGCCGGTGCCGAACCAAGTTCACCAAGCGGATCTCCTGTTTCTCACTCACGATCGCGTCGGTCGCAAAACGTACAAGTACGCACTGACAATCGTTGACGTAGCGAGTCGTTATAAGGGGGCTGAGCCGTTGGCCACTAAAGAGTCTAAGGAAGTGGCCGAGGCTCTTTCCCGAATATATAAGAGGAGTCCTCTCAAATGGCCGAATCTTCTCCAGGTCGATCCCGGCCGCGAGTTCATGGGCGCGGTCTCTCATCTATTGTCTAAGCATAAAGTTTCTATCAGACGCGGCCGCGTCAACATCCACCGGGACCAGGGGATCGTGGAACGCTTCAATCGAACCCTGGCTGAGAGACTGTTCGGACACCAATACGCTAAAGAACTTGTAGACCCTCATTCGCGATCGACCGGGACCGAGTGGGTGGCCAGACTGCCCGCCGTGGTCTCCGCACTGAACGGAGAGGTAACCAGATTGATAGGTAAGAAGCCCGTAGATGCTATCAAGTTTAAAAGGGTGACGAGCAAGCCCTCTGCCGTCTCGCGCGGGCGACCCGTTGGTTTAGAGGAGCAGCGGCTTCCATCAGATATTGACGTCCGGTTCCTCTATCAACAGGGAGAGCTCGAAGGTGGCAGCCGCCGCGCGACTGATCCCGTGTGGTCAATGAATGTATATCATCTGGATCGCTCTATTACCAAACCCGATGAGACCGTGCTCTATTATTTGGCTGATGGTCCATCTCGCGGTTTTGTTCGCGAAGAACTTCTTATGGTACCTTCTGACACCCAGTTACCCCCGGATCGTTAGAGACTTTAGTATTCTATCCTTTTTTCAGAGTTCTTTTTTTTTACCTATCCTATTGGCTCTGTGTGCAACCCGTCTTCCATCACTCTCCTCTTGTCGTAGTACGCCGAGGAGTCCTAATTTTTGTTGAGACAGTACGTCTTCATCACCCCGTTAATCATTCGGAATCCCCTGTTCTCCGCCATATCCCTACCCCCTTCGAGAGCACTCTTATACCTTCCCCAAGTCAGATCGTTAGATCTCTTCGACATCCCCTTGGCCGAGTGCTTAGATTTTCCATCACCACTCACGTAGTAACACTTGCTACACAGAGCGATGGCTCTATCCCCTTCGAATTCCAGCTTGAACAGTCCGGAGTTCTGTTGCTCCACACGTCCCACGCCAACCACTCGGTCTTCTCCTTATTAAACTTTCTCTTCATTTTCTTTCTCACAACCGCCGCCAGCGTCTTCTCCGACAGCGCGAAGTAACATGCTGTCAGTGTCCATCTGTATCAGTTCGAAATCTCCGCGATCCACTACTTGTCCAAGAAATCGTAGTAGAACTCCAGCATCCGGAGCTTGGCCAACTGGTAGACCGCTATGCCACACTGAAACGGTCTGTTGATCACCACTCGAGTCTTCCTGCTCGATATCTCGTAAGCCTCCCCAATCTCCTCCAGGTCTTCGAACCACGCCGACCTCAGTGCCCGGTCGACAGTCTTCTCATCCTTCGTATATGTGGTGTTCAGGTGTCTCTCTTGTGCCTCTATCAGCTTGCCACAACACGCGTTGCCAACCAGCCTTTGAATATCTCCGCCAACACCGTCTTGCTCTTGTCTACGTCCCCCGTCCGTCTGGCAGCGGTGACCTCTTCCACGAACCATTGAAACGGTTTGCCGGGCGTGTAGTCTATCACCCTATGCACCGCCTTGATGATCAGACCGTGCTCCAGATACCACTTTAGCAGTGGGGAGTATATGATCACTTCTTGGCGGACATTGCCCCCACGAGCTTTCTCTGTCCTTCGACCCTTTTCCTCCCGGTACCGGCCAGGTAGACCTTCATGTGCTGCGGAACATCGTTCTCATCGATTTCTCGATTAACAAACAGCGGTGACATTTCCGAGAACTTGTCTCTCAACGTTTCCGGGACCTCTATATCCAACTCCGCAAATCCGAACCACTTTTCACTCCTGACCTTCCTCACGAAACAGTCTATATACGACTGTCTTTCCGGGTCGTCACACGTCCATATCGTCTCCTCCCCGCACGGCATGTCTTTCGACAGGGTAGACAGATACAGCGCATTGGAGTCGTACCCCATCACCGCCTTGCACATCTTCTCCTCCCGACTACCTACCTGACCCCTGAGCGTCGACCTGCCAGCCTCTGCGTATCTGGAGAACACTATGGACGGACCACCGACCAATCCCTGCTTCATCATCTCATAAGTTTCAGACTTCGGCGACCACAGCTCGGGTGTGTCCGCCTTCCCATCGATCGTCCCACGAAGTAGGTACTGAAGGGAAACACCGGGCAGAGACACAGCATCCTTGAGTATATCCACACCTCTTCCCCTGTAGAACTCCGTCATCTTAGTCAGAGCCTCCAGGAACGGTCCGACATCCAAGTCGTTGTAGTGTTGCAACCATTCCTTGAACGTCTTCATCCCATTTTCTTGGAATACCTTCATACACTCTTTCCACTCGGACAACGACAGTAGGAACTCACCCTTCAACTTCGAGTAACACTCGGGATAGTCTGGCAGCCCCAGATGGTCGAGCTTGTCCGCGCTATCGAACCACTCGTACGGAAGTGAGGGACCTTTTATCAGTTTTACAGTCGTACGCCTTAACCCACCGGTCGTACGTGGTACCGGGTCCCAGATACTGGATGATGTCGAGAAATCTAAACTCTGGGGTAAACAGAAACATCGTCGTGCTGGCTCTCTTTCCGACCATCACCTTAGTCACGGTGGCCGCCAACTTCTCGACAAAGTACTGCTTGATGAGGTTCAGGTCGTACCTGCTACAGTTGAACCCCACCACCGGGACTTGGTCAATCCAAGAGACAATCTTTGCTTGCTGAGACTTCGATAGCATATCTATATCGGCCGGCAGATACTTCTTCCTAACCCCCTCCCTGATTGCCTTGCCTCTCATCTGTAGCTCGGTCACGAAACTTCTCGACTAGCGGTTGTCAGGATCTCGTTCGCAGATGTGGGTTATCCCTTCATGCATCGTATCCCCCAAAGACACAGATATAGGAACGTGCTCGACCTCGAAGGTCAGGTCTTTGGTGGGTTGAGTGGTTTTTGACTTGTCGAGATACGCCTCGAAGTCATAGACTATCTGGTGAGGGTACAGAGTCGTCTCCTCCTCGCGCGGTGATTGTGGATAGTAGGTATTAATTTTATCAAAATTATCATTCAACCACTCGCACTCCCACATCACCACCAGCTCGTAACCCGCCTTCCTTATCTTGGCGTCTTGAATTTTCGTCCTCTTGTACAGCGATCTCGCGTTACCTCTCATGCAATGCCTCGGACACCCGTGCCAGTTAGCCCATATTCCGTGAAAACCTGGAAAAAAACCCCCAAACACGGGGGTCTCGGTCTCGTGACAGCAACCGTCGACCGGATCACCGCCACCCACCTCTCACCACCGTGACCACAGTCGGCGTGATGTATGTGTTTTCCCACCCTCTCCTCTTCTCTGTTCAACCATTGAATCGACCTCGCACTCGCTGATCCTTAGGATAGAACGCCTTCTCGTAGGCCGACTGCGGTCTCTCTACCCTCCCTTACGTGGACATGTCACCACGGTCCTTCCCACCCATTGGCTGAGGTGGTCGCGTGCCTGTGCATGTTACACGACTTTGTGAACCGTTGTTGGCATCCGGAGCTCCCGTACTCGTTCGTCATCTTGCGGAGGTTCGTTATGAGGAACGAGTGACCTCCAAACATTCCTATCGTCATTGTCTTCTCCCCAACCGCGTCGTAGTTTGCCGGACACTTCATTAGGTACCACACTCCCCTCATCGGTGGGCTCGTAAACGCGAATGCCCATCTTGAAATGCTCTTCGACCTTCTTAATATCTTTCAAGGGAATTCCCTTACTATCCGGTCCGTTATCGTGACCGAGATATTCGTTAGCTAGAGTTCGTGCATTCTCACAACAGCGGTCTGGTCTCCCTCCACGGTGGATGGCTATGCACCTAAACAGACACAAGTAGTCGTCGTACGTGTCGACGGAATACATTCCCTTTTTCTGTCTTAACCAGTCTGGGAGTTTTCCCGCTCCCATGAGAAGTTGTTGAGCGTCGATGATCATCTTCACCTCGACCGATATCCAACGAACGAAGGTCCATTTTGTGTTTGGTCTATCAACTTTTTCGATGTCCATTCGACCTTTCTCTCTATCGGATATCCAACTCTCGGCTTTGGCGATCTCGTTTATCCACGGACTGCCCTTTGATTGTTTGTGATAGATCATAGTAGCGTCGGTCTCTATGTTCCTAATACGATACGAGCACGAATACCTCAGATAACACGCCGTGGTCATCTCTGGACGAATTTTATTCATTATGCGATTAGCGATCTCCCCATCTACCCCCTCTCGAAAGTCCATACTATCTTCCTCCTACCCCTATCAACAGTTTCCCTAACTTCGGCTTCTTCGGCGAGAATCCTGGGACCCTCCTCCACCAAAGCTCTGGCGATATCTCTCCTACTCTTAGGAGGTCTCCCAACCAACCCTTGATAAATCTTATTGTAGTGCGCCTTGAATAGTGGTTTTCTACGCGCGCTGGGATCTTCTTTTACACGCTGCGCGTAAGCAGTGGCGCGCAGACTGGCCGTCGTCTCGTTCTCCAATTTCTCGGAGCGTTTTTCAGGGTCAGCGGGCAGTCGTCCGGTCGAAACCGCACGTCGCAGCCTCTCCTCGTAGACGATGGCTCGCGCGTCACTTATCCTATCTATCTGCTATATCTTTCTTGAGTCTCAAACCTCTAAGGGAAATTCCCCAACTCTTAGCTTGCTCTCTCATTTGCTTTATGGTAGACATTATACTGAGTATAACCAATAGATTTTTATCTTCAATAGGGTGTAAGTTTATTTGTAATAAATGTATGACAGATTGCTGTAATATACTGAGTATAACATAGGGATTCTTATCTCTAATAGGGTGTATCTTCTCATGTCATAAATATGGTCTCGCGGTTGATGAAAATATGTTCTCATACATACCCGCCGAACAGTAGGTGTGTTTTTAAAAATTATGCTTACTCCCCCCTTTGTGTTTTGAAAAATTAAAATTATGCTTACTCCCCCCTTCGTGTTTTGAAAAATTAGAATTACTCCCATTCTCATAAATATTCTCATAAAAATGGAGGAAAATCTGAGTAGTATATAAGAGTCATTAATTATAGCACCACCCGGTGGGAGGCTCCGCGCGTAGCCATTGGCTTCCAGAGGTTGGTGGTATCATTGTGACTCTTATATACTACTTGGGGAAATGTTTCTAATTTGAGGAATAGTGGACCGATTTTCAATATTTAACACTTGTTTTCTTAGATCATTTCCAAGCTATTCAGCCAGGTTTCAGAGTCAATTTCCAATTATTTTAGTTTGTTGACTCCTCCAACAGCTCATCCGCCTCCTTTTCCCCACATGTTAAATTCCCAGACAAATTAATTTTTCATAATAAAATCAATATTTTACCTAATTTCACGAAATAAAAAGAAGGTTCACTCTTAACTTTTGATAAAATTGAATGTTATCGAAAAAAACATTGTTTTTGCATTGTTTATATATATAATCGTGTCAGGCTTCGTGAAACAGACAGTAATTCATCATCTGACAGTGATTACAGGTACATGCCAACTCAGTAGGCACAACATGTTCTTTATAGGAATTAAATAAGTGTATAATTGTGTCACTCTTTCATCAGTTCTAAAAATTACCAGTGGCCGCTATACATATATAATCATTTATTAATAGTTATGTCATTGATAGTGACGCGCGGTAGTATGAGGTTACTTTCATATACAAATGAGGCATGATATTTTTTAATTAGTTATATTAATTTATAAATGCGTCACCTGAAAAAAAAAATATTTTCGACAGATTATAAAGTATGATCATTGAACATCAAAAAATAACTAGATTGGTCAGTAAGCGAGGCTTACGGAATACCCCCCGCGTGGGCCCATTTACCCCGAAATATGTAAAAAATATTCCAAGTGTGCGGACTTGTGACCTTGACTCTGGGCACGAACGTGAATTTGTTACACGGTGGTAGAGATCCATTGGAGCAATGCGTGTGTGAAATGTGAAGCAGATCCGAGCAAGGAAATAGAAGTTATAACCAATTTCTCTCATGTTAAGTTTTATAGAGTATGTGACGTTGTCCTCGAGATCAGCGGGGATTTGTCACAGCATGACAGTACAGCCTTAGAGGAATGCATGCATTAACTATTAAGAATATTCGATGAAAGAAATAGAAGTTATAACATATTTCTCTGATGTTAAGTTTTGTAAAGAGACTAAATATGTCACCTTGACCTTGGGATCAGCGGGGGTTGGACGGTCGTAGGTTTGTCACAGCATGATAGTACAACCTTAGAGGAATGCACAAGTGAAATATTAAGAACTTTCAATGAAGGAAAGGAAATAGCAGTTATAACTTATTTCTCTGATGTTAAGTTTTGTAAAGAGACCAAGATTTGACATTGACCTTGGGATCAGCGGGGGTTGGACGGTCGTGGATTTGGCACAGCATGGTATTAGAGCCTTACAGGAATGCGTGTGTGAAATATTAAGCATTTTAAATGAAGGAAATAGAAGTTATAACATATTTCTCTGATGTTAAGTTTTGTAAAGAGACTAAGTATTTGACCTTGACCTTGGTATCAACGGGGGTTGGACGGTCGTGGATTTTGCACATCATGGTATTAGAGCCTTACAGGAATGCATGTGTGAAATATTAAGCATTTTAGATGAAGGAAATAGAAGTTATAACAATATGTCTCTGATGTTAAGTTTAGTGACGGACTGGCGCGCGGACGCACGGACGGACGGACGGACGGACGGACAACCTGACTTCAGTATGCCAGCCCCCCCCCCCCCCCCCCCACAACTCGTTGCGGGGGGTATAAATACAGAGAATAAATAGCAATGTCCGTTAACATTTTAAGGAAACACGGTTATCGCCCTGGATATCAGTGTCGAAATTTACATCTGATATCAAATGTAAAATAATAACAATCAAGTTATAATACTATATCTATATATACGAGTCCAGCCTCACTTAGTATATCAGCTGATACTGGGTGATACTTGGGCCAGTTTTCGAATGACTCGAGCCTTTTTGAGACGACTGCATATTGCGGGAATGTGGGTTTCTGCAGTACTATGCCCAGCGAGTTGACGCCCTCACTCATGCTATTGTCCATATACCGGGGGTCCAGCCAAAGGTTTTTCAACCGTGCTGTCATCGCCATCATGCGGTCAGTTGTTAGCTTCTTTATGACAAAAATCTTCCCTGAATAACGCTGCTGAATAATCATGCAATCCCGGCTGTTGTACTTGTTGTACGGTTTAATCTGCAGAAAAGCAAGTACAAGCATATACAGTAGATATGTCAAGAAATCATGGCCGATTCCCTGATGGACGTGTTTGTAGACTAGTCTACACCCATACAGTTTAATACTACAATGCGATAGGTTACAAGAACAAAATATACAAATGGTATTGTAAACAGTGGGTTACATAGGGTACAAGCATATAAAATAGTCTACATGGGGTACAAGCATACAAAATAGTATACAGCATCTACAATAGGGTACAATGGGTTACATAGTGTACAAGGGCCCAAAATAGTATACAGCATCTACAATAAGGTACGATGGAGTACATAGGGTACAGGGACACAAACTAGTCTACAACATCTACAATAGGGTACAAATGGGTTACATAGGGTACAAGTGCACACCATATCCTACATCATCTGCATTAGGGTACGATATGGTACACTGGATTGCATAGGGTACAAGGGCACAATATAGTTTACAGCATCTACAATAGGGTACGATGGGCTACATATGGTACAAGGGCACACAATAGTCTACAACATCTACACTAGAGTACAATGGGTTACATATGGTACAATGGGTTACATAGGGTACAAGGGGATAACATAGTCTACATCATCAGCATTAGGTTACGATATGGTACAATGGGTTACATAGGGTACAAGGGCACAAAATAGTCGACAGCTACAATTGGGTACATTGGGTGGTCCACAAGTGAGGAGGGGATCTCTCCGGAAGAACAGCGGATTGCGCAGATGCAGGTTCCGCCTAGCAACCTGGGAAAGTGTGGCACCCAACTCACCTGTGTGGGGTATGGTGATAGTACCAGCCTGGCTGTTTCGGTGTCGCCACAAAGCAGGGGCTTTGATTGCGATGGTTATCGACGAACGGCGTACCCCAGGACAGGAGAGCATTCAGCGAAGCCGCAAGTTCATCCTAGTGAGGCAGATGTAATAATTCCTTGGGAAGAAGGGGGCTGTAGTGAACTTGGAGATGGACTAGTCCATATTGATTTGGTAGCCCGTGATAATATGTGTGACATTCTAGATTGTGGGATTTCGCAGGGTACCATCTCGTCGGTCCCGGGTTGTCCATCTAGCTGGGGTTTTACGGTCGAGGACTTAAAAGAAGCCCAGAGCCGGGATAGAGACTTGCAGCTGATTCTCGAATGGTTAGAAAATAGAGTCATACCTCCAGAAAGAGTGTTGTTCTCATCGAGCCCAGCCGCAAAGCCGTACTGGCTCAACAAGGAACTGTTTTTCTGCCCTGCTCTGCCCTGCTCTGCCCTGCTCTGCCCTGCCCCGCCCCACCCGCGCCCCGCCCCGCCCCGCCCCGCCCTGCACCGACCGACCGCCGACGACCCGACACCGACCGACACCTACCGACCGACCGACCTTAAGGTACCATCTCCCCCATGTTAAAGGACCTCGGCCGAGAGGAGCAGAGAGGAGCAACATGTATACGGGGCTTCTGCAATACCAATACTGCGAGACTCAATGGTGCGTAACGCTGTCGCAATGTTGTGCAATACCCATTCGCACACTGTAGCAGACGACGTTATGTGTCAACCAATAGAATCATATCGTGTTTAATAACTACCAATGTTGACCAATATTAGTAAGTAACGCATAGTCACATAGGCCCCTGTTTGAACCGTGAGAGGAGAAGAGAGGAGCAACATGTATATAAGCGTGTCCATACATTATCCGTATATGTATAGGCCCCTGTTTGAACCGTGAGAGGAGCAGAGAGGAACAACTGGTATATGTCCGTGTCCATACATTATCCGTATATGTATAGGCCCCTGTTTGAACCGTGAGAGGAGCAGAGAGGAACAACTGGTATATGCAAGTGTCCATACATTATCCGTATATGTATACGACTATGCATTTCGTTTGGTGTATACGACCATTGCTGTATGTTGCATATGTTATTTGTGCGGGCTAAATATTACCTTTATGTGGAAACTTGGGACCATTTGCAACTGAACATACATTTTGGTTGTTATGTTAGCACAGCCAATAACGAGCTCGCCCGGTTTCGAACCACCGACATTCGTATTACAAGCCGGTGCGCTAACTTACTGAGCTAATGGGGACAATTACATACCAATCGCCGTAACGTAATTTATAGATAGAATCCATCCGCCATTACAACCTGTTGTGCAATACCTGTGTTAATACCCATTATGCATTGTTTTACATTGTAGCAGACGACGTTTATCTGTCCAATCAGCCAACCGAATCATATCTCAATGTTGATAACTACGCTTTTCCCAATATTAATTCATTACTCAACTAGACGGTGAACCGTGAGCATCGCACAGTTTATACAGGTAAGCATGTAAAACACTTTTCAGGTTTAACGTTCAATAAAAGCTCTTTTCACAGTGTACTGCGATTTTTGTCGATAAGATTTAAGTGATTGTGTACTAGCAGACGATGCATTTTAGATCCATTCGTAATATAGACAGAGCGAAGTGAATCTACTGTCGTAGTAATTTTAGCAGACTCCAATCTACGCAAAATAGCACAGGTATCGCTTAATATCTATCTATTTATCCTGCATCACCCTCTCGCGAGGATTGTGTGCAGTTGCACGTCTGTGCATGTTAATACAGTGACAAGAGGTGGTAAAGAGTGACAGTAGACTGGAATAAAAGCATACAGTGATTAGTGCGTTAATTAAGGTAGAAATAAATTAAGATCAGATTAAAAACAATGGGTCCAACTCTAAGGACTGGGGTGGTGCACCCCTCGTACAGCCTGCTTAAAAATTTCAAGGCCGGGCTGCACGACAACAGTGCAATGGAGGCTGTTCCACTGCACAACTGTCCATGGATAGAACGAGTACTGGTAGTAGTTGGCATTTGTATGTATTTGTATGTAGGTCAGTGGGTGCATGTGCCTGGTTATTCTCGTGGAGTGCTTGAGGCACGATGGGTGTGGAATAGCGACTATGTTATTGGCAATTTTGTAGAACATTATCAAACGCGCATCTACACGCCTGTTCACCAATGTCCGCCAACCGAGTCTGTTTACCATGATGGTTACGCTATCATATGGGGAATAGTTATTTGGTACCCAGCGGGCCGCCCTTCGTTGTACTTGTTCGACTTTGTGGATGTTTGTCTTGGTATGGAGACTCTAGACAGTTGAGGCATATTCCGCAAGGGGTCTGACCATGGTTTTATATGCAGTTTCCCGAATGCCTTGATGTTTTGTCTTAATATTTCGCCTCAGGAACCAAAGTGTGCTGTTGCTTTTATAGCAAATTCTTGTTATATGGTTGTTCCATGTAAGGTCCGAGCTAATATCGCCACCAAGGTACTTGGCTTGATCCACTGACTCCAGCACCTCATTATGCATACTGTAATTGTGACAAATTGGTTTTCTAGACCGGGAGATATGTATTACTTGGCATTTGCTTGGATTGAATTCCATCTCCCAGCATTTTTCCCAAACTTGCAGTCTAGATCTGCTTGGATTTGTTCACAATCTGAGATGCTGTTAACAGTGAGATACAATGCCGTGTCGTCTGCGAATAGTCGGACTTGGAAGGTCATTAATGTATATCAGGAAAAGAATTGGACCAAGGACAGACCCCTGCGGAACTCCTGAGGTGACCTGTAATACTGAGGATGACTAACCTTCTAAGACGACTGTCTGTGTGCGACCCAGGAGGAATGATCTAATCCAGTTAACTGTGTTGCTGTCGATTCCACTTTGGTGCAGCTTGTTCAACAGTTTCAGGTGACTAACCTTATCAAAGGCCTTGTTGAAATCTAGTAGAATGAGATCTGACTGCTTGCCTTGTGATATATTATGGGACAGTTCCTCTATTAGTTCAATTAGTTGAGTCTCGCATGAAAGCCATGCTGGAGGTCGTATAATACATTATGCCTAGTGAAATGTTTGTGAGACTGGAGGCGACGACATGCTCCATTACCTTACATAACACAGAGGTTAGTGAAATTGGTCTATAGTTGGCTGGGTTGCTACGGACTCCTTTCTTGAATAGGGGGCATACGGTGGCAGTGGACCAATCCAAGGGGATCTCACCAGAGGACAGTGATTTGGAAAAAAGGATATGAAGTATTGGTGAAATCTGGCATTTCAAGTTATGAAGCACAAGTGTTTTTATACCATCTGGGCCAGACGCCTTGTCTGGTTGGAGTTTGGTAAGTAGTTTGATGATGCCATTTACTGAAATGGATATTTCAGGCATTGTTGGGTATTTCGGTCCAAATTTATCCGGAATCTGAGACCTGCACCGGCGATCGTGCTCTATATTGGGGTGTATCGAGTCTTGGCATAGTTGCCTCAGGTTTAGGGGAGAATATGGGGTAAAAACAGACTGAAACTGGTTATTCGAGATATTAGCCTTATCCTTATTTCCGGTGTAGAGCGTCATCTCCTGATTGTATTAGTGGGGATATGTCCTGTGAGTCTTGTTTTGTGCTTTTGATAAGGGAAAACTATTTTTTCCTGGAGAATTTGGGGTGTGTTTAGCATGTGTACCATCGCCATCAGTATCGCTTTCTAAACCCAAAATATCTTCAAGGTAATTTTCATAAGCCTGTTTAATTTTAGTTTTAACCATATGTCGATAGTTCACAAAATGTTTTCTATCACTCGAGTTTCCAGTCCTTTTATGTTTTTGAAATAAACTGTCGCGCTTCCTGATCAATATTTTAATCGGCTGAGTCAACCATGGCAAACTGTTTTTAGAACTTAAATTTTTGATAGGGATATATTTGGAAATACCCTTCTGAATTTAATGTTTTAAAAGTGTCCAAATAGCTTCTACTGACAGGTTGGTACTGCTTTTCAAAATATTTTCTTTGACTTCATCCATGTACTTACCAAAACTGTCCCAGTCTGCTTTTCTGTACAAGGGCATAGTCCTTGTAGGTTGTTTGCTCACCTTGACCTTTACGTCGGCTTCGCAGTATATTGCACTGTGATCTGAAATCCCTGGGTGTAATAGTGCATGTATTTATCGTTCCGGTAGACTTGTTTACTATACAGGGTTATTACGTTACTTTCGCGTATGCCTCTTTGGTAGTAATAGTTCGCTGACACTTGCTTGCAGAGTCTGAGTTATCGCACTTTGATTACGGCAACATAACTGGTGTAATAAAATTCGATAAGATATTTGTATGGGAGTTCTTCAAATAGGACTATAATACCCAAGCAATATTCTGACTGTGGGCTGGCTAAAAGCCGCCACGCAAGACAAGTACCACTATTTCTCCATGGCGTTGAATTGAGCCCACACTCTCTCGCAATCACAAATTAGATGATAGGCAGTAAGAGGACAAACGTAGTAACAGCATTTACACAATTTTATTTACAAAGTATTTACATGATAACATCAAAGTGCATGGTATTTACAAAGCAATATAATTGAATGTAATTACGGAATGTACCTAATGAACAAAATAGTATTGTCTATGTCACTGTAAATCATTGGCTTTTATCCAACTGTTGAATTTCTTTGGATAATATTTCCACTTTACATAATATTGTTTCTTTTGTCCTTTTCCTTTTGTTTTCAGAATTTGCTCAATTTTGTATAGTTCATCGCGTTTAATGTCCACCTTTTGTAGTTCGCTCTCATAGAATGTTCCTTTTATCTCTTCGTCCTGCATGTCATGTAGTCTGTATATGGGCAATCTGCCTCTAAAGTAACGCTTGCTGATCCGAAACACTTCTCCACTGTATGTTTGTTTGTAAGCGCGGGTAAATACGTTCTTGAGATAGGTTATTCTAACATAGTCTCCTGTTTTGTACTTGAACCGTTTTGGTCTATTCTTCTTATTATTGTGTGTGAAGTATGTTGACAGCCGAACTTATTCTTCATTGATATCATTCACGTTAGTTGGTGTTGTTCCAATGGTTTTGTGATAAGTTTTGCTGTAGCTATCTCCCACTTGTTGGAGCATAGGAAGATAACTGTTGTTCTCTTGATATGTGAAGTATCGACTCAGTTTCATTTTTATTGCCAGAATCGCTCGCTCTGACGTCGAAGCCTTTGTCTCGTTCTGTGTCGGAAAATATCTGACACCATTCTTCTGCATCAGATCTTGCACTTTCTTTGCGTGGAATTTCTGGCCTGAAATAGAGAGCAATATGGAATTCAAAGAGAAAATATATTCAACATTAAACCCCATAGTACATACGATCTAATACTAAGAAGGTTATAAATATAAATAATTGGTTTGATTAAATATTATGTCGAATGTGTATTCATGATAGTAAAACTGCATAGTATGCATGTGATAGTACCAAATAGTAGTATTATTATTACATGCTATTAGTAAAACAGCATACCTGTATCGGTGTTAAGTTTCGCCGGTGAACGTCCAGATATTTTGAAGATATCTTGGAATGCTTTAGCCACCTCTCCGCCGGTCTTGGTTTTCAAAGGACGTAGCCATACGTATTTGGAGAATGTAACTATCAGCATCAGAATGTACTTGTATCCGTCATTGAATGATGCGAATTTCACCATATCGATCAAGTCTGCCATCCACAGATCGTCTATACCCGCAGTGACCACGTGATTCCTTTGGAACGTCTTCTGTCCGGCTTGTGTAGACTGTATGCTTCCTGATTATTATAGGAACCTCTTGATTCTGTGCATACCGATGTTGAATTTGCCTTCATTTTTAACAACTCTAAGGTCCAGCAAAACTGGCTGGATGACTCGGGTCGCAATATATTTTCTTCAAATTCTCTTCCATGTCTGTTCAGCACCAGTTTCTGACGAGTAATGACGTTTGTGTCTATATTATATTATATTTATTCATGTACAGTCTCCGATTCATCTTCGTTTTCAGTGTCACTGTCCTCTTCATATTCCTCGTCCTCTGATAGTTCCGTTGCAAACAAATCTCAAAACTCGTGCTTGTATTTTTTCACAGCTCTCTTAATGGCTGAAGTCTGTCCTACGCCTTTTGCGACCAAGCCCTTCACTTCCTTTATGGCTTTGTTGTGAAGTGAACCTGTTTCCAGCGGAAGCCAATAACTGTCAATTAATGGCTCGTATTTCGCAAGAAATATTATTTCGTCGTATGACCTAGTGCGTTCCTCCGCTAACTCTTCGGCATCTTCTTCTTTTTCTTCTGATATAAACCTCTTGTAGAACTTGTCATATTTATCTTCATTAGCATTTTCCCACAATGACATATATCCATCATTATCTTCTACTTTGTCATAATACTCCATGGATTCCTGTTCCTCCAATTCCGTCTTTTTAGCTGGAGGTTCGTTGTTTTCAGGGCACTAACCACGCTTTACGTGTCGTTGTACATCTTGTGCAGAATGAAATAAAAGTCCACAATCGTCACAAGCATTCCCGGTATCTGCTATTTTCTCAGATACAATATTTTCTTCAGATTCTATGTCTGGTCGAATAATATTTCCGATGTGAACACTTTGAGCTCCAGTCGAATAATGATTGTTTTGATTGTGACAATGCCCTTTTATAGGTTCGTCACTGCGCTTATCTGGACACCGTGACTTGGTGTTTGAGTCTATACTGCTCTGGTGTAAAAGGTTTTAAATCAACCAATAGAAAACCGTATTGGCGCTTGGTTGCTTTCTCAAAAGCTTTCATGAACTTTTCGGACTTTCCCGGATACATTTGCCGAGCCAGATAGTCTGTCAATTGGATTATTAAACAGTACGACATAATGACAAGCTCTCTAGTACTTCTCCGTGATTGGCGAGCAATCGGTGAGAGAAGGTTGCACGGACGTATCCGCTATCATCCCGTTGCCGCAGCAAGGAAGGCCTTCACATACCCCTCGACTGGCGTACGACACATGGGGCATGTGGAGAGGGCAGGGGCACATAGTGGACAGCTGACCATGTGACCACACGGGAGGAAGATCACATTTGCCTTGTTGTCCAGGCAGATCTTACACACCTGGATCTCCTTAAGGCGCTCATTCTCCGCCACAAGTTCATCCACTGGAAAGTAGAACGTAAACATGAATATATTCATCAAAACCAAAGGTACATACACTGTTCGGTATTCAGTCACAAATCTAGTCTTTGATCAGCAAAAATATTAGATATTACTCCCACTGTGTGACTGTGCAAATGACTTGTGTCAGCCGTTGTAATCTTTGTGGCTAGCTTTTCGTGGAAAAAAGATCTATATCGTCTCTATTTGTATCAATATTATAAAGAGTTTATTCAACTACCATTTTGAAATACAGGATTTATTTCCCTAGGCATCTGTAAATCCGATAAAGAAACAAGTGCTCCGCACTCGTTTCTTTATCAGATTTACAGATGTCTCGGGGGAAATAAATCCAGATCTTTTTTCCCTGTCACCTGACATACTCCGGTATGAATTTTAATGCTTAAAAAAATATGTTTTGTTCAAACAATTCATATGTAAAGAGAACAAGTTTGTGTGTGTGCTGAATGCAGTAATTCTAATAATGGGATTATTTCCCAGGGCTCCAGATAAAGAATTAGTAATTGAGTATTGTCACTCCATTATTTCTGAAGCAATTGGGTTTTCAAAATTTTAATTGCGTAAAATAAAATCACACTACTGTTTACACATCAACAGACAGCAATTATTGAATAGTTTGCTTCAAAATGAAAACATGTTTTGACATTTCATTAGAATTGTCTCCTTGGAGACAATTCTAATGAAATAACAAGATGTGTTTTCATGGAAAATAAGAAAAATATACTATATTTGTGGTCTATTTATTGTTTTCTGCAGCATGATAAAGGTACCACAAACATTTTATTGTTTTTTGATACTCGCTACTTCTGATTTCAATTGGGTTTTTGGCAATTTTAATTGGGTAAATATGCAGCTTATCTGGAGCTCTGATTTCCAATATTTGTTCTATAAGGCCTAATGGAATATTGCCTACCAATACCACAGGTTGAAGTAACGGACCGAGGTCTATAAATACATTAAATATGCCTAAAAGCATCAATATAGAATGCACAAAATATAAGGTAATTTTTTGTTCTCCGTATATATAGACATATACAAAGGTGCCGAAGTTTTTAATAGGCCGAACCCGCACGGCCTCGAGACAACGGACTCCCCCGAAACAGTCAACCGAGTTATATCATTGTCGCCTATTGCAGAAGTTAGGAAAATGTTAGTCATCCGCAACGATATATTCCCCGATGCGCTATGTCAACGCGTTTTCGAACTATCGATTATTTTGTTTTAAAAATATTAGCATTATTGATAGGTCGTGAAAGATCGGTGCCATTGAATTGTCTGTCGTGACGCACTGGACGCGTATACATGTAGGTTTGATGAACTGTTCGATTGGAAACAATGTTTTTTTCGACGCAAAATGTGTCTTTACGGGCCGGGATGACGTAAAAGTGTATTTTGAACCCGATGTTTACTCTGTTATATAGCAGTATTGGACTCAGAATTGTGTCCGATCTTTCACGACCTATCAATAATGCTAATTTTTTAAAACAAAATAATCGATAGCTCGAATACGTGTTGACATAGCGCATCGGGGAATATATCGTTGCGGAGGACTAACATTTTCCTAACTTCTGCAATAGGCGACAATGATATAACTCGGTTGACTGTTTTGTGAGAGTCCGTTGTCTCGAGGCCGTCCGGGTTCGGCCTATTGAAAACTTCGGCACCTTTGTATATGTCTATATATAGGGAGAAAAACATGTTTTTCTTAGCTTATTTTTTTTGCATTTTATATTGATGCTTTTGAACAAATTTAATGTATTTATAGACCTCGGTCCGTTACTTCAAACTGTGACCAATACGGCCGACAGTGTTTACCTATATCCAACAAAGGGAAGTAAAGTTTATTGATTTGGGAACTATCTATACATACCTGACTTTTCTGGCTCGTGCGTTCCACCGTCTGCTACATTGGCCCGGTCAACGTCTGTCTCCAATGACTGATCACCGACCTCGCTGTCTTCTAGGTCACATATTATCTCACACAGGTTCTGGCCTTTGAAATGTGCATGTCCTGCAAAGCACAGGTACAAAATAGGCTGACCATAAGTCGTGTAGCACAGGTTGAAGTAATTAATGTCTATAAATGCATTAACCCTTAGACCGCTACACACAATTGTCATCTGATGTTGCTTTTATATCTTGCCTTATTTCTCAATAAAAACATGGTTTGACAGCACTTCAGAATAATTTCCAATGGGAAATGATACTAAAGTGCTGTCAAAGAATGTTGTAAATTATTCTAAAGTGCTGTCGAAGAATGTTTTTTATGATAAAAATTGAAAATAGAAAATAAACAGCAGACGACAAAAAAATAATAAAATAAGACAGCGGTGTAAGGGGTAAATATACCTACAATTATCAGTAACTAAAAATTAAATTAAAGACTGTCACATCTGCATGTGGCATGTAGATGCGGATATACGACCCAACCAGTTTCTGATATTTTCTCTGGTTTTAACCAGCTACCAATACATCAATTTTTCTAATGGAAATATTATGGTTATTTTCCTTGTTTATCTCAACGAGACGGTTCCAATGAGTCATCACAACTTTTATACCTTTGCATTGTAGAAATATGAAGTTAACAATTGATTATTGAAAGTTTACAATGAGTTGTATCCCTTTGGCAACAATTTATAATTTTCCCATTCTTTATCATAGTCTTCTTGATCGATCTTAACTAAATTTGCTATAGCAATATACCTGCAAGAGGAAGAACCATATTTATTAAAAAAAATAAAATAAAGTTGTGGGGTGGGGGCATACATGCGGAATAATTGAACTGCCGAAGCAATATTGGCGAGAAATTTTTAATTTCTAATTGCCTGTGGGTAATCTGCCGTGCCATTCACCCATCCTGAGTGGGCAAGACAGGGAATAACATGGACATAAATAGGTTCACAACATAAAATGTATCAGAAAGTTGAAATCAGTTACCCATTACAATGCTGAATTAAAGTTTGCCGTCTGCTGAGTATTTCTTATTTTTTATTTTCTCAACAAAATCATAGTTTGGCAGCACGTTAAAATCTGTTCCAATGGAAATGCTTCTAATGTGCTGGCAAACCAAAATATGTGCTCGGAAGTATATGTCACGACCACCATTTGAACCGTCAAATAACGGTTCAAATGAGTGGTCACAACATATACTTTCATTGAGAAATAACAAAAATAGAATATTTAATAAATTTCATACCGTAAAGGTGTATTCCGAAAAGAATTGGTTTAGGGCCATGGGCAGTTTCAGGGGGGAAAACGTCCCCCAGGCTCGCTCTAGGCACATTGAAAACTGCACAAACGTATTATGTCCCGACCACCATTTGAACCGTCAACGGTTCATGAGTGGTCACAACATATACTTTCATTGAGAAATAACAAAAATAATATATTTAATAAATTTCATAACGTATAGGTGTATTCAGAAAGGAATGGGTTAAGGGCCAGGGGTAGTTTCAGATGAGACAATATCCACCGGGCTCACTCTAGGCACATTGAAAACTGCACCCACGTATAAGTACCTTTTGTCTTGATGAAGACACTGATGGCCTTGGTCACATATTCGTTTGTGTAGCCCATCTGTAGACAACTGAGGGCCGCGGGCGAGTTCAGGTGGTCTTCTTCATGTGTTGCTTCATCAGTCTGATAAATATAGCATAGCTCCAGATAAGCTTTGTGTCTAAAGAGTATTGTAACCCCATATCTCAAATTAAATTCGTATTTTATTTTCCCAAATTGCTTTTCTTCATTATTAAATAGGGAACAAATGATAAAAAAATAATATAAAACTAATTTAAACATTCACTTATTTTGAGTGTAGTATCACTTATTCAGTTATTTATACGGTAATAAAATTGGAAAAAAGTGTTTTCTTTTTGCAGCTCAACTATATACATTTTCAACTTCATTACAGTATTTCCACTACTCAATTTGAAAATCAATGCGTATTTTTACATTGCTGTGAGTATTTTGTATTTTGTACTCCCACTGTTGATAATCAATGTGTATTCATCGAAAATAAGTGCTAAAATATGCCAATACGCACCCTATCTGGAGCGATGATATAGATCAGCAGTTACACCAACAGTCCCTAATTTGTTTAATTCTCCCAATAATAGTAAAACAATGGTTAAGCAATTGAAGCGGGCAAAGTCAGAGGGGTGGTTAAAGGTTGATACCATCATAGTCAGTAAACCAGACATCCTAGTATAAAACAGAAATGGAATTTACACTGACCAGTCCAATGTTCCCATACAATTTCTGTAAATTGCCGATCATTATAGATTAACCCTTTCACCCCTAAGTAACTGGAATGGAATTTGATCTGTTAGTTTTGCAACCAATCCAATGGTCACAAAATGATTTTCAGACTAGTCCATTTATGAAAAGGGAGCGTTTCTGTTGTCAAAAATATGAAAATTACTTGCAAAAAAGTGCAGATCCTGATGAGACGGCTCGTCGCGAGCCGGCTCATCTGGATCTACACTGTTTGCCAATACCACTATGCAGGCATGTAGTGTTGAATGGGTTAAGGATCATTGCTCACATAGGGTATCAATGTACACTATCACTGATGTTTCACATCACACAGGCTTAAAATGATTCACGTCGAAATATGCACCAGATGCCTGCATCAGATACTGCACATAAACCAGAGCTCCAGATAAGTTTTTTATCTAAAGCGTATTATACCCCCAGATTTCAAATTAAATGCGTAATTTACTTTTCCAAATCTATTATTGATTTTCTTCCTTATTAAATTAAAAAACTTATTTGCAACTAAGTAAATTTTCCACTTTCTTACAGCATTTCTACTACTCAATTTGAAAAATCAATACGTGTTTTCACATTGCTTTGAGTACTTTGAACTCTTTTGATAATCAATGCGTATTCAGCTAAAATAAGTGTGTACAATACATCAATACGCACATTCCCACTCCCACACATTATTATCTAGTAACCGGTACAAGCAATTTGCGCCAGTTACTAGACAAAAAACGTGTTCGTGCAATAGTTCTAAGTGGAGCTGAGTGGCATCTCGTTGGGAAACTGGTGCATTTTCCAACCCTTTCACACCGTCTGATCAATCAGACTGTAACACAACGAGTTCATCCTATTATATAAGTAAAATTTCAACAGCATCAATCTCCACATTACCACAACCAGTGATTAGTAAATCTGGGCCGTGGTTATTTGCCGTACCTCGAATGAGCCGCCGTCATGCTCCGGGGTTTCGCCTTTCAAGACTGCATCTATGAATCGCTGGCCCTTCGCGAGTTTCACGTGGCCGCATTTCGGGTACCACTTGGCGTGTTCCGACCAGGGGTTGTCCCCTGCCTCCCAGTTCCGCAGCCCACCCCCACAATGGTAGCAACGACAGCCGTCGCCCGTACCTGACATAACCAGAAATTACACATATAATACAGTATGTGCGTATTCATTATACAGTGGAACCTATCTAAAAAGAACACCCTGGTAGGTCCCCAGGTTTAGAGATGTTCCACTGTAAAACAGGCGGATGACTACTTCAAGACACGCGTGTGTTTTGTGGTCATGAACAGACATTAACATCGGAGATAAAGGGCAATGGAAACTATCAAAATTAAGCACAACTAACTTTGCCCTGTGTCCGGTTTAGAGAGGTTCCACTGTATTACCCAATTCCGCATATAAGTTGATAATTACATAGTTTTTACTAATTCCCTGGATGTTTACGTATCTGGGAAATAGTTTCACGTGACTGGGCAATAGACCAGCGTACCGATGGAATAGCCAAAACTATTTTCATCCCTGAAAATCATGACGTCATGATTTTTGTCGAAGAAAACGTCATAAAAGTAAACGTAATGTAGATCGGTCAGTCAATGCGCCCCATAGGTTGCGTGCGTAATACAGCAGTTATTTCATGGTCAGTCAGGGAACAGTCACAACATGTTGCCCCTCGGTACTGTGGACGACCTGATGCACTATTGCCTTCGGCCTCGGGCCATAGTACCTCGGGTCGTCCACAACACCCCGGTGCAATAGGTTTGATTGTTCCCCGAATAACCATGAAATAACTGTATATTGTGCACAAAACATCAAATATTCAGTGTGGTGCCTACTGATTTTCAAAACTGGGAGTAAAAAGTAGGCCTACTCACAACAATTTGAAAATACTCATTGATTTTCAAGTTGTCGATACTGTTGGAAATTCCCTAATTTGCTTTTTTGCAGGTCAAATAAGTGAATGTTCAACTTTGTTTACTTTTTGCACATTTATCGAAAAAAAAGTGATAGCTTCTGTAAGCCATTAGCAAAAATAAAATATTCATTGAATTTGAATTCAGTGTGTTAAATACTCTTTACACAAAGCTTATCTGGACCTCTGTGCCTACATGTAGGTCTCAGAAATTAAAGCAACAACGACATTCTGAGGTGGGATCTGCGCAGTCTGATCAGTGTCTATGCTGTTCACCATTCATTTACTCTAGCATATTTATCGTGATCCAACCCAATTACTGTCTGTTTCACGGAAGCTGCCCAAAACTTACGGCTATATAAACAATGCAAAAACAATATTTTTTTTGATAAAGTTAAATTGTATCGAAATTATATAAGAATGAGCCTTATTTTTATTTTGTGAAATTTGGTCCAATATTGATTTTATTGTGAAAAAACAATTTCTCCATGTTAAGATGTCTATGGGAATTTAACATGGGGAAATGTTTTTAATTTGAGGAATAGTTTACCGATTTTCAATATTTAACATTTGTTTTCTTAGTTAGATCATTTCCAAGCTATTTAGCCAGGTTTCGGAGTAAATATCAATTTTTTTTATTTTTTTTTTCTCCTCCAACAGTTCCTCCACCTCCTTTTCCCCCATGTTAAAGTCCCATAGACACATCAATTTTTCGTAATAAAATCAATATTTGACCAAATTTCACGAAATAAAAAGAAGGTTCACTCTTAAATTTTGATAAAATGTAATGTTATTGAAAAAAATATTGTTTTTGCATTGTTTATATATACATGTAAAGTTAAGGCAGGTTTCGTGAAACAGACAGTAAGTCATCATCTGACAGTGATTAAAGGTACATGCCAACTCAGTAGGCACAAATAAGTGTATAATTGTGTCACTATTCCACCAGTTCTAAAAATTACCAGTGCCCGCTATGCAGATATAATCATTTAGTAATATTTATTTTACTGATAGCGATGGTATTAGGCTACTTTCATATGCAAATGAGGCATGATATGTTTTAATTATTTATACTAATTAAATGCGTCACCTGAAAAAATAACATTTTTGACAAATTATAAAGTATGATCATTGCACATTAAACAAGAGTTCCGAAGGTCACAATATACGGCCGTCGATGCAAGGCCAGTCAGCAAGGGGAGATAACTCACTGAAAACCAATAGGGCTTCTTCGTCTTGCCTTGATAAACATGTATACCGAATTTGGTTACGATCGGTGAAGTAGAACTTGAGTTATTGCGTGGACAAGGATACAGAGTGCAAACATTAGTTATTGCATGGACAAGCTGTGCCCGCCGCCCGCCCGCCCGCCTGCACAAGATGAATACATAATACGCCCGTTTTTTAAACGGGCGTATAAAAATAAATAGAGAATAAAAAGTAATTTCCAGAAATTAACATTTTAAGGAAACAAGGTTATCGCCCTGGATATCAGTGTGGAAATTTACATCTGATATAAAATGTAAAATAATAACAATCAAGTTATAATACTATACCTATATATACGAGTCCAGCCTCACTTAGTATATCAGCCGATACTGGGTGATACTTGGGCCAATTTTGGAATGTCTCGAGCCTTTTTGAGACGACTGCATATTGCGGGAATTTGGGTTTCAGCAGTGCTATGCCCAGCGAGTTTCCGCCCTCGATCGTGCTATTGTCCATATACCGGGGGTTCAGACAGAGGTTGTTCATCCGTGCTGTCATCGTTATCATGCGGTCAGTTGTTAACTTCTGTATGACAAGAATCTTCCCTGAATAACGCTGCTGAATAACCATGCAATCCCGACTGTTGTACTTTTTGTACGGTTTAATCTACAGAAAAGCAAGTACAAGCATATACATAGCTCCAGATAAGCTTTATGTCTAAAGCGTACTGTACCCCCTGATTTCAAAATCATTGCATATATTACTTTTACAAATGGATTATTGATTTTTTTCATTACTAATTACTGAACAAATTATAAAAATAATATAACAAATTTAAACATTCACTTAACTGAGCTACAAAAAGCAAACAGCTCAGCTAAGTGAATTTTCAGCTTTATGACAGTATTTTCACTACTCAATTTGAAAATCAATGCATATTTTCACATTGCTGTGTGTATTTTGTACTCCCACGTTTGATAATCAATGCGTATTCGGATAAAATAATTGCGTAAAATACGCCAATACTGAAGCTCTGAATTATATATATGTTCTGATAATGTTGATTTCAACACGTGTCAAATCAAGGACTCATTGAACTTGAAAGGGTCATACATAGTTGCGGAAGCGTAACTCTGAATTACTACCGTCTTACTACATTATCAGTTATATACCAGCAGAATCATAAATATCACGTTACGCTGCTCGCAACTAACATACCAGGCCCGTACGCAGAAATTAATTTAGTGGGGTGCGTTATCGTCGGCGTGAAGGGCTAAATATATTTGTTTGCACATCCACGGAGAGATCTCGGCAGATTAACCCTTTTACCCCCAGTCCATTTATGAAAATAGTGTGTTTTCTTTTTGTCAAATTTAGAAAATTATTTTCAAAAAGTGCAGATCCTGATGAGACGGCTCGTCACGAGCCGGCTCATCTGGATCTACACTTTTTGCCAATATCACTGTAAGAGTCATGGGGCCCGTTTCACTAAACTTCCTAAGACTAAAATGTTCGTAAGTGCAAATTTAAGATCGTCTGTAAATTTCAATTTATGGATTTACATTTATTGAGCATAGGTTGCATATGCAGCCTATGCTCAATAAATGTAAATCTAATAATTATTTACAAGAAAACATTGTTAATGTGAAATTTACAGACTATCATAATTTCGCACTTACGAACATTTTAGTCGTACTACGTTTAGTGAAACGGTCCCCGGTGGTGTTGAAAGGGTTAAGAGGGGGGTGGTCGCACCCCCTCTGCGTACGGGCCTGCAAACAGTACACAGATCTACATGTTCATACACTATAGTTTTATTACACTATATCATTATTACTGATCATGTGTACCTTTGGATACACTACTTACTAAAAAAATAATAAAAAAATGTTACTTTATATAATTCTATATATCTACAAACCTTTATAAATAACAGCCAATAGCCCTGTCTATAGCCTATTTTTGGATTTATTAAAAACAATATGATTATAAATCTATCTCCTAGTTTACTCTACAGTGTACTGTAAGTCTACAACTGTTAACTCTTTCGCATCACCAGATCACGTCACATGTACGCGTACGCCACTAAAATAGCCTTTGATTTGCCTATTTATAGCACAGCAATTCCCAGTTTTCACCTATGATTAGATGATTCTATAAATAGTTCTGCTTTCAGCTCGTCCATTCATTCTGTTGCACGGAGCCTTTGTTCCGGCTTTCGTCCAGGTGGCAGTCCTCGGGCGAGTTGGTTAGTTTCGAATATTTAGTAAATATATAAAACAAACATGTATGTGGCTCATGAAAATGTTCTACAATTAATTAGCCAACATCATATGATGTTTTCCACTGCATAAAACATTTTTTTGCAGAAACATGTGATTTTGCTTGCATCTGTGTCATGACGGCATGATTTCAGTTACAGAAGAGTGCACTCTACTGCTCGGAATTTTCGTCAGAAATCTTGGCAGCCATTTTATCTGGCAGCGGCCAATTGTATAAACCTTGGTTTTAAATGCTAACCACTGGTTAAATCCGTGGTTAGGTTAAATATTTGGTTAAATTATTGGTTAGCGATTGTATGAAATTCCGGTTAAATTTTAACCATTAGAGTTATGGTTAAATTTAACTGACCTACAGTAACAGAAGCCTGGTTAAATTTTAACCAGGCTCTTCGGAGAAAACAAAATGGCGGCCTTTCGGTAAATTCGCTCCACATCGATTAAATAAGTTGGGTTTTTACGCATTGACAATCTATTTATATCAATTTATTTGGCTTCTCTCTTGAGAGAACTAGGCAATTTCCTGATTCATTCATTGGAGAAACGAGGATAAATCTAGTCTTATACATACATTATTGGCTTTTATTGCGGTAGTGATTGTTCACAAGTTTACATTACATGTACATGTATTGAATTGTTATTTTCATGTATGAATCACTCTAATCAGAGTATGAAATTGTTTGCCCCTTGAGGGTCCTTAATTGGAAATACAATCTTGTATCTTGTATACATCCAACTGCAGTATCAGTGTTACGTCATTATATAACACTGTCGCATACGTGTTAACTCCAGTACACACGCGCGTTAACGACAATAATTAAATACACGCGATCAGTGTCAGTGTTTTAGAAGGCAGTTTCACGGACTTTATGGCTGATTCAGGTACTGTCAATTTTAGCAGCTACAACTTATTATTGTTTATGGACATTATGGAGTTTGAAAACAAAGCAAAGTATTATTATTCCATGACGACATGAACATGATGAAGCATGGGCCATGGCTGGCAGGCTGTGTCGAAAGCCGAGGGATAACGTGGAGATACACAGAATACTACAAGATACAGGTAGCTAGGTAATATAAAACACTTGTTAAGTTAAGGACCCAGTGTTGGGGGTGAAGGGGGAATGGATCTGTTGGTGTGGACTGTGGTGGGTGGTTGTTTATACTTTTATTTTGTAGTTTTATAAGTTGACCACTTTCAAATTATAAATCCAGATAAGATACCGTAGTTTTAGGGCTAAGGCTTGAAACTGAAAAACTTCCCATACCGTCGGGACACTGTGCAAGGTTTTGCAGAGTTATGTCCCCACAACTTTCAAATATCTATAGCTCCAATCCTTATACATAGGCGACGGAACTGGGAAAAGTATTGGGGGGGGGGGCAATCGTGAGGGCCCAAATGACCCGATGTTGCTAGGAGGGTCCCCTGGAAATTTTTGAAATCTAAGAGGCGTAATACGCCATTTCCTGCATTCTCAGGGCCCAGTCTTGAGGACCCAAAGGGCCTGATGTTGCTATGGGGGTCCGGGGGTTGAGGATGAGAATATGTGCTTTATTACATAATTATTGAGGGGGCCAGGCATACCCAACATTAGTTGCGGGTAGTAACTCTGCAGAATACAATATTATGTAACTCCCGTATTGTCCGTACCCAGAGTTATGTACAGTGTGTACATGTATTTTGCAGAGTTACTTCCCAAAATTGTAAATATTAAAAGATTTTGTCTATATAAATGACTATTGTAGATTTCTAAATCAATGCATATTTGTACCTAGTACCAAGAAGTTACTCTAGAATACTCCCGTATCGTCCGTAATCAGAGTATTCTGCAGAATTACTTCCCGCAACTAATTTTTACCAACTTTTTTTGGGGAAAAATGGGTATATTCTGTTTGTCACAAGTGTCCGTTCGTACATACGTCTCACGTCAGTACATGCATGTCCATCACGTTTTCTTGTCAGAGGCAGAGCTCCAGATAAGCTGCGTATTTGCTTAAATACCCAATTCAAATTGCCCAGAACCCAATTGAAATCATAAGTAGTGAGTATCAAAAAGCAATACAAAAATTGTGGTACCTTTATCATGCTGCAAAAAACAATAAACAGACCAGAAATATAGCATATTTTTCTTATTTTTCATAAAAACACATCTTGGTATACTATTTCATTATAATTGTCGCCAAAGGAGACAATTCTAATGAAATGCCAAGACATGTTTTCATTTCGAAGAAAAGTTTTCAATAATTGCTGTCTGTTGATGTGTAAACTGTAGTATGATTTTATTTTACCCAATTAAAATGTTGAAATACCCAAGTGCTTTAGAAATGATGGAGTGACAATACTCAATTACTAATTCTTTATCTGGAGCCCTGGTCAGAGGTAAAACTTTTAAACCATAACAGACATGATAGATCTAGTTGCGAACAGTAACTCTTGCAATCTACTCCCCTACCGTCCGTAGATGTGCAGTACATGAGTAGATTGCAATAGTTACTACAGGGCACGAACATTCTTGAAATTTTTACTCGTCCTTACTTTGACATGAATGGCAAAATTGAGAAATGTACATTACAAAAATTGAAATTTCCACACTTCCTGCTGGCATTTCCCATCGCCAGGACGAGCGGAATTGTTGTGCCCTGTACTATTCACAACTATGATAGATGGAGACTTGAGATTCGGTATGTGGCTTACTTATAATGCAAGTTATGGTTTGTACATACATCCGCAAGGTGATTTTTCATTTGATTTACGGCTCATGGATTATCTACCCATTTCAGACCTTGACATTTGGAAAATGGGTACATTGCGATATACTTTTGTCTAGTTTATTTTTGCAAATGGGTTGTTGATTTGTTTACGTTATGTAATGTGCAGTGGTAAAATGAAAGAAATGCTGTTCTTTCATTTTACCTCTGCATATTTTTTAATAGCTGTACTAAGTAATCACTGGATTTGATAAGATGTCTACTTTACTCAAATTGCTGTTTTTAAATATACATTTTATTCAACTAGTTGTATCATATTTTTTAAGTTACATTTTTCAGGAAACCATATGATGAGAACATCCCTACCAGAGATTGGCTGGATCTGCATTCAGTGCTACATGTATCATCTATGTGGGACTTGGGAAGAGGAATGAATATGCCATCAGCATCGCCATGATCTAGTTTAAACTTTTGAGCACCAAACTTCAAACAATTTCACTGACTATATTGGATTCTGTGGTGCAAGATACTCTAAGACTTTATATATGGTTATTAACCCTTAGACCACTATCTTATTTTTTTGTCGTCAGCAATTTATTTTTTATTTTCAATTTTTATCATCAAAAACATGCTTTGACAGCATTTTAGAATAATTTACAACATGCTTTGACAGCACTTCAGAATCATTTCCATTGGATTCTGAAGTGCTGTCAAACCATGTTTTTATTTATAAATAAGGCAAGATATAAAAGCAACAGCAGACGACAATTGTAGTGAGTAGCGGCCTAAAGGTTAAAGCGTCTGGGATGGTACTTTCAAAGATGCGCATACACAGTTAAGATATGTCACTCAATGTTGTATGAATTCAGGCGCAACTTGTCACTGTTCATAAAAATGTGTTTGTCCGTTAATTTGAATGTCAGCTGCCGATATAGTAAACATCAACTGCAGGAAATTTCAGAATAAATTGAACTATGTTGTAGGCCTATTGTGTTATAGATTTATGGAAAACCATGGGAGTAGTTATGTAATCCCTTTTACCGATTCATGGTTACTACTGACCCCACTTTGCTGCAGATAACACACAAATACATACCTGCTTGAAAGTCTTCAAGAACTGTATTAAAATATATTTTCAGCATTTTACATGCACTTGTATACTGTACATGTATAATCACCACAAACGCTGTAATACCTTAAGGACCCGTTCTATACATGATCATCGTTTGATTCAAAGATATCATTATTGCTTCGTAAATGGAATATATGTATAACATATATGTCATTATGTGAACACTGCCTTGTTACGGCACATGGAGTGGCCAAGTTGGCCATCTTTGTGTGTTCCATTCATTAGCCAGTTTCACCTGTTCTCTCGTTTGACAAAGAACGCAAAATGTGAAGTAGAACATATCCTATAATGTACATGTAGCTACTCACATCTGTCTGTGATGTATTGCACACAATAGTATTTGTTTCACTGTCATATTATTGATGTATGTGTCAAATGCTCGAAGTGATGAAACTGTATGGATAGTTTGTACAAACATGGCGTAGATGGCAACTCAATGTACCATATAGTATACAGTAACGCGAGAATATTAACATAATCTTATGTTCATATATCGCATCACCCTTATGAAATAAATATCATTGAAGGCAAGTGTATCTTTGTCTGACCTAATTCCTTAACATACGATGTGTGTAGGATATTCAAAACTAAAATATATTTTACAGAGCGAAAACTGAATGTTATCGTAGACATTGTGTCTAGTCAAAACAAGTTTGTCCTGCGACTAAATCTGCGAGAAATATGACAGCTATTTTTTGCAAAATTAGTTGCACAAGTTTGCAACTCTAGTAATGTTTTCAATAATATATATATTTGTTACTATAATTTTCTTGTCATTCACTGGGTCATATATATGGCTGTGAATGGAAAATTGGGGCATATGGGTTTTGCGACCAGTGTATACATGTATCTAGATCAGCCTGTGCGTCTGCACATTCTGATCAGGATCTGCACTGTTCACCATTCCATCAACCAAACACACGTCATTCTTCTAGTAAACAATATAGATCATTATCAGGCTACAGGAGTATGTCATTATCCCCTCGCCTATAGGGGATGTAACGTTAGTCTATGTACATGTACGTACATACGTACGTTAGTAACACCATCATTTTTCAATAACTCCTGAACCATTTCACCGATTTTGATAATACATATTTGTCCACAATGTGTGTCTATTGATGGTGCTTTGTTTTGAAGGTCAATGTCACTGAGGACTTATGTTCACCTTGTTTGAAAGGCAAATTTGTAAGGCAAAACTGTTATTGTTGTTTTTATTTTATTTTTATTATCAAGGCTGTCCGTACGATCCGCGTTCGACCGCCCAAGTTCACTGAGGACTTGTGTTTTATTTTTATTATCAAGACTGCCAGCGAGGGATAAGCTTCATTTAACGATGCCATTTATTGTTTGGTCAGGAGCTACACGGGTCACAAATTCCATAAGCACCATTTCTCCAGTCACAGCCAAAAGACATATGTTCAGAAACCCAATACACATTTAGGTTGGGTTGGTTTGAAACTTTATACATGTATAATATGCACAGTAGTGTGCCAATTATTTGTCCGGTTTACAATATATATCATTCAGTGGCGAATTTAAATGGACGGGGGATGGGAGGGGGCGCCCCCTCCCCCTTTCAGGATTCCAGCAAGTACCGTCAAATAAGGGTACTTTTATCAGATCAAGGTCCATATAGTATAGACAGCTCATTCAGAACTGAAGATATGTGCCTTATTATAGTGCTGACAATTAGTCGTTCAAATGTTGGATTGTTCTCTGTGTGTGTCATGTACATACTTTTTGGATAAATGTCATACTCATGATACGGTTTTGTTTGCTTTTCTTCAATCCTTTCATGTGTGAACGTCATACCTGCAAGCTTACATTAACTAGAGGAGTGAGCAGGGGCTAAGGGATATCCCCCCCCCCCCGCAGGGTGGGCAGGGGTATAATTATTACAAAACTTCCTGAAAATGCTCAAGTTCGCAGGTATGACATCCCTACCATGTGTGCTGAACACCGTGATCATGAAGCCACTCTCCGCCCACCAATTAATCTTAGCTTTTTCATTAAGCCTCCTGATAACACGACGTAGACTCGCAGTGAAATACTGACGTAATATGTAATAGTGACGTCATAGTAATCACAGCGGTAAAATTATGCCGTTTGTAAGCAAGTCGTTTTAGCAGTATATATATATACTCGTAAGACATACGGAAATATAGTAAATACATGGTTAGTGCCGTCGAATATGGAACGCCTTTACTGCCTCGTCATACTTCCAGCGGTGATGTCCTGTATTGTCAGCGTTATATTTTATACAAACATCTTTATATTATTTGTCGACTTTGTGTTTGGACAGTTTGTTCACCTGAACATGAGCGATGCAATTACACCATCAATTACATGACCTTGACCCTTGTGACCTTCAAAATGGTGCTGAAAGCCATTTTTACGTCAAAATGTTTGTAAGACTTTCTGAAATAACTTTGAATTTTGTGTAAATTTAACTTTTTCTTTTTTACAGTTATAGTCCAGTATGCCATGGGGGCATATCCATGTTTTACAAATATAATTTCTAGTTTACATTATTTCGCCACGGAAACTGTTTACCTCACGTGACCAACAGGCTCAGTCTTTTAAATGCTACAAATATGCTGAAAACCCAACATGTTCCTCCAGTGACAGTGGGTAGTAATGGATTACGATTTACAAGCAAACTGTGTCTGTGACCTCAACACACCCGCACTATTTGTTTATACCGGACTACTTTTGTATAGGTTACATAATATTAATGGTGCGAAATTGCCAAGGGGCTATGCAAAAGTAGTCCGGTATAAACAAACATAGTGCGGGTGTTTTGAGGTCACAGACACAGTTGGTCGCGTGATGTAAACATAGTTTCCGTGGCCAAAAAAATGTAAACAATATTGAGGGACATGGCGAGGTTGCATTTTCTATGAGTAAGTGAACCTATTGTTTAATTCATGCTGAACCAGTACAGAGTGGCTGCAGGTCATCTACAAGTAGGTCCCACAGCATCCATACGAATAGTGAAAGTTGGAGAGACTGGCCTTATTGGATGGTATTCTGTTAGATTATATTGTACCAGAAGGCCGCATCCTGCATGTCGAGCCCGGCGAGGCATCTGGTGATCTCAGGGCAAGATATATATAATGTAGCAATAGATACATTGAAAAACAAGAACTGGCATCGTTAAGCGAAGCTAATCCAGTCGCTGACAGGCCTTGATACAAAATAAAATGAATCAAGTCCTCAGTGACATTGACATTGGGCGGTCGGACGTGGGTGGTATGCAAAACAAAGAATCATACACAGACGCACATTGTGGTTGAATATTATCAAAATCGGTGAAGTAGTTGATGAGTTATGAAAAATACAAACAAGGTGAATTTCTAACTCAGTTGACATTGACCATGAGCACAGTGGCAGCATGCATGGGACAGATAATGAATATATGGATCATGACTAATAAGCATATACAGTTTCCAGCCAATCCGACATACGGTTACAGAGAAAGTAGGTACCTGAACACTTTAATACAATTTTGGACCAAGACTTTAATGCAAACTTCTAAGTCCTTTACCATTGACCTTGGGCAGCATATAAGCATAATAAGTCTCAAACAAAGCTGACTTACTGTTACAGAGATAGTAGGTATCTGAAATGTTTAATGCAAATTTGGACAAATACTTTAACGCAAACTTCTAAGTCATTTGACCTTGACCTTGGGGCACAGGGCCCTCATGAGTGGAACACAGAATAAATATAGGGATTATGACCAATAAAGTCCTCAAGACTGGGACCTGAGAATGCAGGAAATGGCGTTTGACGCCTCTTCCATTTTCAAAATTTACGGTGGAGCATGCCCCGAACCCCTCTAGCAACATCGGGCCATTTGGGCCCTAAATACTGGGCCCTTAGGATGCAGTATATGGCGATTCACGCCTCTTAGATTTCAAAAATGTCAGGGGGAGCATGCCCCCGGACCCCCTAGCAAAATCGGACCCTCACGATTAACCACTGGTTATCGCCTAATCACTGGTTAAATTTTAACCAGCGTGGTTAGTTAACCAGACTGGTTGACCGTTTGTATAAAACCCACTAACCATATGGTTAACTAACCAGTTTCTGGAAGATTTAACAACTGGTTAAATTATGCATTGCAATGATACAATACATTACAATACTAATTCCCGTTCCGAGTATTTTCTCGGCATCTGTCATTGCTGCAGAACGGGTTATTGTAAACATAAACACTAATCATAGGCGGCGGAACGGGACAATTATTGGGGTAATACAATTGGCCCAAGAAAGGCTGGCCTAAACTGAAGTTGCCCACCGGAAGTGATGGGTACCTGATGTCTTATAATTTACCGCCACACCGGACCAGTTTTTCGAGAGGAAATATGCTGCCGGTAGTTATCGCAAACAGCAACGCATATCATATGCCATAAAAACTACTGTTTATAGCAGCTAAATAGTACTTCCGGAAAATGCAAAATGGAGAAAGGGACACAGTGATTGCAAAAGGGTATCGGAATATGCATTTCTCATGACCACCATCAAAAGGGTATGGCGGCTAGCACCCCCCCCCACCCCCAAGACGAAGGTGTCGGGTACCCACTAGTATGGTGACGGAGAACATAGGCCCCGGTATCCGGCGACACCGTCGGCTAAAGGCCTGAAGTAACTTTGTGGGTATGGGGGCCAGTTTAAGTCATGGCCTTTTCTCGAAAACCACCACGGGAGGGGCAAGTGAAAAGGGCGCAACCGCTAACCCATAGAGGGTACCCGGCACCTTCGTATGGGGGGTTAGCCGCCATACCCTTTTGATTTGCCCCTCCAATGATGGCGTTCGCGAAAAAATGCCTTCAACTGACCACCATACCCGCAAAGTTACTTCAGGCGCTTAGCCGACGGTGCCGCCGCACACCGGGACCTCAGCCCTACGTCGCCATACTAGTGGGTACCCGGCACCTTCC
The DNA here is from genome assembly GCA_029237695.1 of Conchocele bisecta. Lineage (NCBI taxonomy): Eukaryota > Metazoa > Mollusca > Bivalvia > Lucinida > Thyasiridae > Conchocele > Conchocele bisecta. The sequence continues at coordinate 204,969,444 of CM055265.1, read as the reverse complement.
TCTGGGGTGCTAGTCGCCATACCCTCTTGAATCGGCCCAACCTCGATTTTCAGATTTAGTGAAATATGCTATGGCATCAACCGGCCACCATACCCGCAAAGTTACTTCAGGCCCTTAGCCGACGGTGCCGTCGTACACTGGGGCCTCTGCCCTACCGCCCTATACGAGTCGCTGTCCGACACCTTCCTCTGGGGGCCAGCGGTCGCGCCCTTTTCACTTGCCCCTCCCGTGTTGGTTTTCGAGAAACTGCCATGACTTCAATTGGCCATCATGCCCGCAAAGTTACTTCAGGCCCTTAGCCGATGGTGCTGCCGGACACCGGGGACCATGCCCTACTTCGTCATACTAGTAGGTACCCGGCACCTTCGACGGGGGTGGGGCTAGCAGCCATACCCTTTTGATTTACCCCTCCAATGATGGAGTTCGCGAAAAATGCCATGACTTCAACTGACCACCATACCCGCAAAGCTACTTCAGGCGCTTAGCCGACGGTGCCGCCTCACAGCGAGACCTCTGCACTACATCGCCATACTAGTGGGTACCCGGCACCTTCCTCTGGGGGGGGGGGCTAGCCGCCATACCCTTTTGAATCGGCCCATTGTAAATTGTCCCAGACTTAATACAACAATGTGTTACATACTTCCCGGAAGTTGTTAATATCGCCAGTAGTAGTAAGGGAGTCAAAATGATACCACCTACCGTGATATCATTTATAACCCTCTATAATACCCCCACCACCCCCGAAAAATCACAAATTGGTTAACGAGGAAATTGTCTCCCGACAGCAAATTCATAAATTTGCAACCCCCTATAATACCCACACGACCCCGAAAAATGGTTAACGAGGAAATTGCCTCCCGACAGCAAATTTATGAATTTATGGAGAAAATAATTTTGAAAAGAGGGAGTCCCAATTATATTGGTGTCATAAATACATCATGTTTTTTTCACGTCCAATTGAACAGATAAATTGAATAGGTTATAATAAAATATTATAACAAAATGGATAATAAAATACGCAACGAATTGGAATCTTGTAATGTCTTTGTTGAAGAATTTTACGATGTTTCTACAGCATTAAAACACTGTAAAATGACAACACTATGCGATATCGAATACATGAAATATCAGCGTAATTTATTACGCTCCGATAAAAACGTTGCATTTACAATATTATACCGACAATTATGTCGCTGGTACAAGTATCAAATTTGCGTAATGAAGCGACTAAATAGGATCGGAGAAACACTACCGAAACATTATCAAACTAATTTCATAAAACAGTTTAAAATCAACGATTCGTTTACGGATATGCGTTTCTACGATATCACTTTTAACGAAGAAATTGGAAAATTATTAGAAATTGGAAATTGAACAGAAAAAAACAACTACCAATATTATAATTTTAAGAAAATTATAAAATGGATGATACAATACAATTGGAATTGAAAGCTTATAATGGTTGTGTTGAAGAAGTTTACGAAGAATACGGGGGTTATAGTCCTATATATAAATTATATAAAATGAGAACACTAGGCGATATCGAATACATGAAATATCAGCGTAATTTATTACGCTCCGATAAAAACGTTGCATTTACAATATTATACCGACAATTATGTGAACTATACAAGAGGCAAATACAAACATTAAGACTGATAATGCGTATCGGATATAAAACTAAGGTGTATTATATAAAATTGTTAAAACCCAACGATCGTTTACGAATATACATTTCTACGATATCGCTTATAAAGGTATTAATAATTAATTTTAAGAAAATTATAAAATTAAAAAAAAATAGCAAAAGCATCCACTCGTGCACAACACCCCCAACGACTGGGCAGATTTCTAGCCGGCACCCAGCCACTGGGGTGTTGGGACCTTTCTTAAGCCCACGCATCTGTTGACTCACAGTCTGGGTCGCCTTGAACCCCATTGCCAATTCCTCTATTAAGAGAAACCAGCGAAGTAAGGCGAGCCTATGTGTGAATTTGGTTTCCGAAATTGCAAAGCTCTTAGGCAGAAACCTTTTAGGCCGGCACCTTTGAGCTACGCAATTACATCGCCAAATACACACATATGCATAGACTGCTACCATTAAACACACGAGACGGACGTCATACCGGATCAACAACATAGCACACACGAGATGAGACTAACTGTTGTAAGGTCAACACACGTATATATAGTTATCAGTTTTGTCATGCGTAAATTGATAGCCGAGGGTTATTTATAGCCAAGTGTATCAATTACCTGGGTTCCCATGAAATTGATAGCCGAGGATTACAGTCACATGTTGTATAGGTATGTAAATTTGTTTACTGCACCATTATTTTATAAAATATCACAATGGTGCTGTAACATTTCCTCCGACTTTATTTCCAAGTATTACCCTAAATTTATCCCAATCAGTACACTCAATTTTGGGCATGGTGGCGTGCGCCTTGATTCTTATATCATTTTTTAATTCTTCATATCTCCCCATTTCTTCCACCACGGATTCAAACTCTAAATTTGATATTTTCTTATCGGCCAACGCTTTGGACACCATAACGTCGATGCTAATATTTTCTTAGACCTAGCGAGAACGGATATTCTATCATGTTTTCTACTTTTTTTCTCGAGTTTTCCACCCGCCGCCCTAATTACAATACAAAGTATTCCAGATAAAACGGTAATTCCACTCAAAACCCCTGCAAGTGGAACCGTTACAATTGTAGATAGCGTTGCAGCAGTCCCCGCACCACTCATTACAGATACACTTGCCAGAACCGTACTAGATGCTTCAGCCATGTTCGCTGCGCGCTTATATTTGTTAGCGTGTCTTTTTCTATTTGCACATTCTCTAACTAAAATATCCTGCATAGCGACGATATTATTCAACCTAAAATCTGAACTTCTTTCGTTAATTGGATACAGTGTTGATGTAGTGGTATTGAGAGTTGGATACAGTGTTGATGGATCGGTATTGACAATTGGAAGCGGTGATTCGTTCATATTTAAATTTTACAAATTTAGTTCAATATATTAGTATTCACAAAATAAGTTCAATTAACAATGAGACAATAGTGGAAGAACTCTCTGGGTCACCGATTTTCGTAACAAAGTTAATAACACTACCTTGGGAAAGTCTAAATCGATCATAACCGGAGAACGAAACCACCGTCGAACTATCTCCAGAGATTTTAGTGACTCCAACCCCCCGTTCTTCCCCATCTACTACAATATTTATCGCAACCGCGCCCACAGGTTTACCACTACCATTAACCGAGCAGACCGCCATTTGGATAACTTCACCTGCAGCTGTCATAGTGTATCCCCCATATTTATTACTCGCTTTGGCACCGAACGAATATTCATAGTGCCCCTCAACCAATGGGCCCGCTTCTCAGCCCAAACTGTTATGACACGTTTTGGCGTTTCATTGTTTCACTATTCCGGCAAGCGCACTGTTTGCGTTATATGCCTCAGTACGAATCGTTTCAGAGGTATCCTCAAGAGCTTTGGTCGCGGCTATACGATCATGTTTCAGTTTATCGGAAACTTCGGTTATCTTTCCGTCTCTAGTTCAGTAAGTGCCGCTTCTCTGCTGAGAGAGTCCTCTAAGCGCAACGCATCATAAGCCTCCGTAATGGTCGCCTGGTGGCCTTCTAGGGCTTTTTCAACACCCAACCGGGCCTCTTTTTGAAATTCGGTTATTTTCCCGTCTAGTTCAGCAACCGCCGCTTCTCTGATGAGAGAGTCCTCTGAGCGCAACGCATCATAAGCCTTCGCAAGGGCTGCCTGATGGTCTTCTCGGGCTTTATCAACACCCGACCGGGCCTCTTTTTGAAATTCGGTTATTTTTCCGTCTAGTTCAGCAACCGCCGCTTCTCTGAGAGAGTCCTCTGAGCGCAACACCCTATAAGCCTCCATAGGGTCCGCCTGGTGGTCTTCTCGGACTTTCTCAATACCCGTTCGGACCCCCTCAACCCCCAACCGGGCCTCTTTTCGAAATTTGGTTATTTTTTCGTATAGTTCAGTAAGTGCCGCTTCTCTGTTGAGAGATTCCTCTGAGCGTAACGCCCCTTAAGCCTCTGCAATGGCCTCCTTGTGGTCTTCTCGTACCCCCTCAACCCCCGACCTGGTCTCTTTCAGAAATTCGGCTATTTTCCCGTCTAGTTCAGTAAGTGTAGCTTCTTTGCTGAGAGAGTCCTCTAAGCGCAACGCATCATAAGCCTCCGCAATGGCCTCCGCAAGGTTCACCTGGTGGTCTTCTCGGACTTTATCAATACCCGACCGGGCCTCTTTTCGAAATTCGGTTATTTTTCCGTCTAGTTCAACAACCGCCGCTTCTTTGCTGAGAGAGTCCTCTAAGCGCAACACCCTATAAGCCTCCATAAGGTCCGCCTGGTGGTCTGCTCGGGCTTTCTCAACACCCGACGTGGCCTCTTTTCGAAATTTGGTTATTTTCCCATCTAGTTCGGTAAGTGTCGCTTCTTTGCTGAGAGAGTCCTTTAAGAGCAACGCATCATAAGCCTCCGTAAGGTCCGCCTGGTGGTCTTCTCGGACTTTATCAATCCCCAACCGGGCCTCTTTTCGAAATTTGGTTATTTTTTCACCTAGTTCGTTTAGTTCCGTATGCGTTTCTTCACGACTTTGTGTATTCACAGCCAGGGCATATTCTCTAAGTTGTGACAGTAGACTCTTGTGAATCTCGTCCGTGGCCCTCGATATAGTTCTATTGATCAAGGCCTTTGTTTTTTGGATAGTTAAAAAGTCGCCCTCTGTCGGGATGAATCCCCCTTCTGCCGGTTCCAAATTATTTGAATTTGTCACCCAATCGGAAGAACTACCTGGTCCGTATATACTCATAATGTTGATAATATATATTACGAACATGCGTTTAATTCTAATTTTCTTAAAATTAATTTGAAATTTCTAGGACGACCGAAATCGGGTAATCGTTCTTCAACTCTCGCCCTTTATCATCAAGAATAGAAATCTTCAACTCGTGGATATGTCCCGATTCCAAAACTTTCATCTCGGGGTGTGGGAAGTCTAAGGTAACAGTCTCGCCATAGAAACAATCGCTGGCGGGCACAGTTTTCAGTAATGTGCTGGGGGATCCGTCTAACCGTGATGTAGCGATGTGTTTCACCGATCCAGGTGTACCCTGAGAGTTTTCGTGAAGGCAAAGTTTACTGGGGTATCGCCGCGGTGCTCGCCCACGGGGAAGACAAATTTCGCCGGGAACCCTGGCGTTCGCCCTTCTTCCTCGTTGTAAGGTGGTGCAAATTTAAATCCTAACATTGAGGCCAACCTCGGAGTGATCTTTATTTTTTTATCAGCGGACAATGTCGCAAGCCCCGTGGCTTTTGAGACTGTGAGAGTGCAAATACCAGGAATATTCCTTGCAATTAAAGCTTGGAGATCTCCGAAACCCCAAAGGCCAGTAAGTAATGCGGCAACTGATTCCCGAAGGCGTCTCAATACTTCTGCAGGACTATCGGCGGTCTGTAGATCTATACCATCTCCGGAAAAGATACCCTCTGGACGTTCTATTTCAATGTTTTTCCATCCAACCGTGAAGGTGATTGATCTGAGGCCCACCCGGCGTTTTCCGCAGCAGTTGTCTATTAATTTTTGAAGTTCACAACTCTCTTTTTGAACATTAGTGATAGTAGCAAACATAATAATATCTTTCAATGGATACCAAAGCATTTAGCTTTAACTCTAATGCAAAGTACGCGGTCGGAGGTAAATACACGCAAAAAGACGTTGTTAACCGCCTTGTACACCCAACCGTAACGGTTAGACCGGACAGTGGCTTTGCCACCAACTTCCCTAACATCTTTGAACAATATAGGCTGCCCAAGATTACTACGATGGAGGCGGTAAACGGGTGGAAAGCAACACCGATGCAGTTTTGGCAGAACCAAATAAATTTCGCTGTATGGTGCGCAACAGCCGGGTGTGGAGTTTCACATAAAGACCATCTGACATCCAAGAATGTCATGCTTCGAAGTGTCTACAACTTTCACGCGTATTATACTATTAGGAGGATTCTCAAAGAACTAGGTATTTCACTACCTCAAGACGACGCCTGGGATCCCATTTCCAACGCATACGACCGTATGGCGTTTGAAAGACTGTGTAACGAATTTAACGTTTCTAAAGACGCGGACTGGAGAGAGAAAGCAGTTCCTACCAGCACCGGCCTCGGGGACGTTCTCATTCGGGGCCAGTCCGGGAATTGGACACAGACTGATTTTAGACATGATCACTCCGGTGACCACATCGTCAGTCGGAACGCCGGGAATTTTGACCACGCGACTATGACTTTCGGGCCGGAAGTGTCTGGAGGTCGGCACTGCGGCGTGTTTTCTTGTAAAATGTTACCTCCGAAACGGGCTCACGTCGATTACATACATCAGGCTGCTGAGGTTCAGAACGCGTGGGGGTACATTTATGTTAGATACGGGTCTAGGGTTCACGTAGGCCGGGGTTACTCGCGTCAACGACTCCATTCGCACGTACGTCTGGGCCATCCTCGGCGCACAGAAGCAAACTCGCAGTTCTATACTGGGCATGGGAACAGCGTTTGATGCACAAAAACAATTATTGGCACTTGTAGAGGACGCCATCTCAGCTAGGGTGGACCTGGAGAAGGCGATCCAGAATTGTCAAGACGTTTTGCAGAATGCCAGCACCCCAGTAGACTATGTATTTGGAATAGGTCTTTATATGGCGCCGAGCAATATGATACTACGAGACGACCCGGTTGACGGTTACAATAATCAGATCGTAATCGCCACCGCCAATCAAAAAATCGGCCACAACGGTAACGTGAACACGGATATGATCGGGCCCGGAGTTGTAAATTCAAATAAATTTGAAAAAGATTTCATATAACCCCCAATTCACGAATTGGCCACCCCATCAAGTTCATTTGAACCCGTTGTTTCACCCATACCCCCAATCGTCAACAGACCAATCGCGATTGGAGAAACACCAATCAATCGCAAATTGGGTGAAATAGGAAGCACAACACACGAGGAGGAGAAATTAGGGCTCGTCGTCGCCCTCGTGGCGATAGGACTACTCGCGCTTTGGTTGTTGGAACTTCCAATCTCGATTGGTGGCAGAGAATAGTAGGAGACCGGCGATTGCCGCCATTAAAGCCCAAGTATTATTGGCGAGCCATCCGACCGTTTTTGATAATATAGATAACAAGTAAGAAACGATACTTCCGATCAGTCCAGGTAGTGCGGCAGCCGCCTTCCCAGCTAATTTAGCTAGAAGATTGGCGAGGGCTTTTAGTTGTTTTTTTATCCACTCCTTGGCTCCACCGGATGGCGCGGGTGCTGGCGCGGGTGCTGGTGGTGGCGCGGGTGGTGGCGCCACACCACCAGTGAAAGCTAGAACTATGGTTGATATAGTCATGCCGACAGCTGTGAGGATACTTGCTATCGTGACGCCCTGCTCTCTGCGAAGACGCTCACCGAATGTCGTGTCCTCGTGCAGAACCCTCGATATTGTTTCGCGGATCCGACTTATTTGTGTGCGGAGAGCCTCACGGTTAGCCGAGGCGGCCTCCAAGCGAGCTTCTCTTTCGTCCCGCAAAGACCGCAGTCGTTCGGCGATCCGCTCGGTAGATTCTCTATCGTCACCGGCTTCCTCCAGTTTTCTTTCTTCTAGCGCGATATGTTCGTTCCTTATGATTTCGCCACCGCCCCGTTTTCCAGCAATGGTGCCCATTGCTAGGGGTTTTCCGGTCTTCATGTTGACGATCGGGTTATCTGATGCTTTTAGTCGCAACCTACCATGCATATCCAATTCAAACTTGGAGTAGTCTCGACCGACAGATGGGACCGGATCTTTTTCTGCCAAATTGTTGTAGTAGTCGTTTACAGCTCCCTCAAGTAATTCCTGACTTTGACCAGCGCTGCTGGTAGCGCCACCTATTTCCCCCAATTGCGATTGGATTGGAACTGGAGTCTATATGAAGGGCGTATCACCATAATCATCGACGTAATCGTTATAATCATCGTAGTAATCTTCTCTGCCGATTTCATCCATGTTAATATCGTAATCATCCATTTTAATTTTTTCAAAATATGTATTAAAGACAAAACCATACGGGTTTAATAGTTTCAATAAAATTAATTATGTCTTCGAGTCAATACGGTCGCAAACTCAATCCATACCTCAGACTGCGTGAGCCCCTCGGGGCAAAAGGTGTGAGACAGAGTGTCATTATTACGAACAACCCATCGACGATCGACCAGAACCAGCAGCTCTTAGTCCGCTTCCCCAACCTCGGAACTCACGACGTCATTGTGCCGGGTACTGTTCGCCTCGCTTTCACTATTTCGCTAACGTCGACGGACGAGGACCGAACCGTCGTTCAGAACTTGGGTCGCGCCATAGTCAAGAAGACTATGATAAAGATTTCTGGTAATGAGGTGATGTCGATCGACGATAGCGACGTCTACCATTGCTATCATGACCTGTGGAAGACGGCACAAGAGCGCGAAAACGCTGTCTATCAGGGTATTGACACCAGCAAAAATAAGAACGTAACCAAACTTAGAATCGGGGCTGCTAACAAGGCAGACAATAACGCGAGTGACAACGCGGTCGCGGGCGCTTACGGCAACCGCTTCTACATCCCGCTCGACTTTGAGTTGCTGGAGAGCCACATGCCCTACTATCAGAGTGCTTTGGCTGACCGCCTCGAATACGAACTAACGTTCAACGACTACGGCCGAGTTCTCATAGCCAGCGACATGTTATCGACGTATACGATCGACAATGTTTCGCTGGAGTACGACATGGTCACGATGCCCGAACTCGCGCGATTGATCAGAACCCAGTATGCCGGGCGCGTTGCCATACTTTACGACCGAGTTCTTCGCTACCGCAAGATGAAGAAAGACAAAAGCGACACATTGTGGAATATTAATGTCAACGTCCCCGCCCGCTCGATGAAAGGTATACTGATGTTGTTCGAGGATGCTCGGTTCGCGCTCGGTGCTCGAAAAAGCGACAAATTCTATAACCCCAAAATCACGAAGGTAGAGGTGACGATCGAGGGAGTACCCAATCAACTCTACAGCGCGGGTCTTCGCGCGCACCAGCAGTGGGACGAAGTAAGAAAGCAGTTTGCTGCCGGCTCTAAGCGCTCTCCGGAGGTTGCAGCAGTTGCCAAAGACCTGCATCTCTCGGCCGTCTCCCTCGCGGAGTTCCTGAATACCAAATACGCGTTATGGCTAGACATGCGAGCCAGCGACGACGACCAAATACACGGCAGCGGACGCCAAGTTGAGAACGCTAGCGAGGGTGTGACGATCCAGATAACCAAAGAGGCGGACGGAGCCGGGCCATTAAACGTGTACTTATATATAATTACAGACGCACAACTCAACATCGAAGATGGTCGATACGTCTCAGCGATCTACTGATTTAATAAAAAAATCATCTAACGATTTATTTAATAATTCTAAAGATAATTTGGAACAAATTAAAATTAGCAATCAATACCAATTCACGATTGGAGATGCCCACTCTGCCATAATATGTGGGCAGACAGGATGTGGAAAAACGGTTTTCATCCTAGACTTGCTCGAGGGCTCCTACCGCGATGCCTTTCGTCATATTGTGATCCTGTGTCCCACTGTGCGGCACAACGATACTTATCAGCGGCGCCCGTGGATATGGACCGACCCTGAGGTATACGTTATTGACCCCGGTGATAGGCTTCACGATTGGCTGCGTGGTTTATACCAAAAATTGCAGTGTGAGCCTACCCTATACGTGATTGATGATTGCTCAGCCAAGGCGGCGATGACCAAAAAGAAGGACATGCTCTCCGAGCTCGCATTTTCTGGCCGCCATGCTAGGCAAAGCGTATGGATATCCATTCAAAAGTACAACGCCGTCCTCAAGGATCTGCGCGAGCAAACGAAATGTGTCGCCCTCTTTCACTGCAAGGACCGAGACTCATTCGATGACTGTCTTCGAGAGAATGACGTTATCCCAACGCGCGAGGAGCGCCTGGAGGTTCGACAGATGCTTTCGGAAACTAAGCACGCCAAGAATTTGCTAAAGACTGATCAACCAACTGCTTACGAAGTTATCAATTAATTAATTAGCAATTACTTAACGCTTAATTTTAAGAAAATTAGTAATTGCCGAGTAAATTAATTTTATAATTTTCTTAAAATTAATTAGCAATTACTGAACAATGCTGAACAAATGCTTAACAAATGTTGAACAAATGCTGAACAATGGTTAACAATGTTAACAATTTGGTGCTCCGCTGCGAGCTTTGTTGCGAGCATAATGGTGATCATAGGTATCGGGTGGTGCGCTTTTATTATTTTAATAATTTTGAAAAAATTAAGAAATAAATATGTTAAAGTGATGAGACTTGTTAGAATAGTTAAATTAATTTTGAAAAAAATGAACTGCGACGAACTTCTCGATCAGCTAATGGAAGAAACCTCAACTCTGACTGCTGACATCCTGAAAGATAATGATCCGACAGAGCAATCGGGGTTGACAATCGCGATTGGGGCCGATACGAATGAAAATGCGGCGCGACGAGAGCGGCTAGCTGCACTGGTTGCTGGGGGACAATCGGAGCATTATCTCGGTAGGCGTCTCTCAGTTTTTCAGGTGGATAAGATGTCAGATGCGGAGATCGATAAAATGTATGCGCGATACGAATCTAGGTTAGGTGCGGAGATGACAAAAACTCTCGGATCGGCGGCTATTCATTTGTACGCAACCGCCGTTAGTATACTTCTCCCTATACCAAACACCGCGGGGTTGATTGACGATCTAGAGACTGGCCCTTTTATAGGTCACACTCTTAGAACAGCCTGCTGCTCAATTTATCACAAGTTTGGAATGTACTTAGCTCCGCTGACAACCGCGTTGACTACGGGTAAACACTGTCAATTTGGACATATATGCCCACGAACTATAAGCCCTAATACAAAATATAATTGTGAAAATGATGACACAAGACACACCAGCGAGAGTGACGGAGTTGAACCCGATTGCTCCAACCCAATCGAACCCGAGTGTTACTCCGCCACTGGATGACATACGGCATATAAAAAATCCCAAAAGACAGGCAGCTGGGCGGGCGGCGGCTGCCACACGAAAAGTTAAACAAGATAAAATACTCGCCGAGCTTCGAGAGGCTAAACTCCAATCGAGATTGGGGTTGCAATCGGGGACGGAGACAACAAAACATCTGAAGACAGAGTTGAGTACAACAACACCCCAAATTCACGAATTGGAAGCACACCCAAATTCTTTGAATTTGTCACCCAATTCACGAATTGGGGGTTGGAGTTGGGCGAATCCGATTGAACCCAAATTCGTGAATTGGAGTTGGGCTGTTGGTGGTGGTCTGGCAGTTGTTGGTGCCCTGTGCGTGTGGAAATACCCGAAAAAACAACCAGCCAGTGTTCAAAAGAAAGTTACGAAACACCAATCGCGATTCGATGCGCCCCATTTAAACATTGATCGCGACCCCTTTTATATGCAATAATTATAATAGCTGAACAAGATGGTAAAATGTTAGTGAATGCGCTTTATCACGCCGTGGTGATATCGGGTTTCAGTATCGGGTATACTCGACTATCAAAGATGGCCCTAGGAGGAACCGCTCCCAAATTGGACTTTACTGTGAGAGACGTAGGGCTCGCGACCTTAGATGTAGCGGCCGCAGTTTGGACCCGAGATTATCTAGTTAAAGCTGGAATTCTACCAGTTAATATATAGAAATAAATGGCTTCAATCGCAGTAATAGTAGGTGGTGCGCTTGTAAACGCATTGGCGTTCAGCGGTAGCAACTTTATATTCTCTAAAATGAAAAGCTCGAACGTGGATGAGGAGCGTAAGCGTCACGATTTAGCTGTAGAACAACTCAATAGCGCAAAGGAAGCGTGGTCGAAAAAACGAACCGCCCATCTGGACTGGGTCAATGAAGAGCTTCGCCGCGAAAATCACGCCGCGCAAACTTTTCAGAACGTTGAAGAAGCCAACCGCGAGTACGCGCTGGCATATCCGCACAAAAGTCTAGATCCAATGGATCGCGAGCCCCAACTTTCAGATTTCTATGTACCGTCAGAGCCCCATAAAGACCGCGAGATCGCGTTAATCGTCGTGGGAATGGGTGTGGTGGGTCTCGTCGGCTACTATATAAAATAAGTAATTAAAACAATTTTTCTTATAAATATATATATATAGAACGATGTTAGTTGTTATTACGCTATGATCGATGTAGGCTACACTGCCCAAAAACATCGTTTACCTAGTGCAAAGAGTATGATTCGTCTGGCCCGAGATTGTCTCGAGACGTGGCGCGAGGATGAAAAAGCGGCCACCCTTTTCGCAAAGCGGATGTTAGATTCCTCCGAGTTAGATTCCCCAGAATTCCCTCTCCTGTTCCAACCCAAACGCGATTGGGGCTGCAGCGAAACTTCCAACAAAGGTTTATTATTAACGACGCAGTTACCGGACGAACTTGCGAGGGCATGTTGGAGATTGTCCGATATATTAGAATACTTCGCATACGATGAACACGCGCAAACTTGATACCAAACTAACGTGCAAGCTGTCGAATACATACTATAGCCCACGTGGCTACTGGAAGGGACTCGCGGCCATCAAGAACCTCGCTGCGGCGACCAAGTTTTCAGAAAACGCTGTCAAGGAATGGCTCAAGAAGCAGGCCATCTGGCAGATCTATTTACCCGCGCCTCACAATATTCCGCGCCCGAAATTCGACGTGCCGGTACCGAACCAAGTTCACCAAGCGGATCTCCTGTTTCTCCCTCACGATCGCGTCGGTCGCAAAACGTACAAGTACGCACTGACAATCGTTGACGTAGCGAGTCGTTATAAGGGGGCTGAGCCGTTGGCCACTAAAGAGTCTAAGGAGGTGGCCGAGGCTCTTTCCCGAATATATAAGAGGAGTCCTCTCAAATGGCCGAATCTTCTCCAGGTCGATCTATTGTCTAAGCACAAAGTTTCTATCAGACGCGGCCGCGTCAACATCCACCGGGACCAGGGGATCGTGGAGCGGTTCAATCGAACCCTGGCTGAGAGGCTGTTCGGACACCAATATGCTAAAGAACTTGTAGACCCTCATTCGCGATCGACCGAGTGGGTGGCCAGACTGCCCGCCGTGGTCTCCGCACTGAACGGAGAGGTGACCAGATTGATAGGTAAGAAGCCCGTAGATGCCATCAAGGTCTAAAAAAAGGTGACGAGCAAGCCCTCTGCCGTCTCGCGCGGACGACCCGTTGGTTTAGAGGAGCAGCAATCGCCGATTGCGCTTCCATCGTATGTTGACGTCCGGTACCTCTATCAACCGGGAGAGCTCGAAGGTGGCAGCCGCCGCGCGACTGATCCCGTGTGGTCTCTGAATGTATATCATCTGGATCGCTCTATTACCAAACCGGATGAGCCCATGCTCTATTATTTGGCTGATGGTCCATCTCGCGGTTTTGTTCGCGAAGAACTTCTTATGGTACCTTCTGACACCCAGCTGCTCCCGATTGCTTAAATCAAGAGAGGTTCTGTATGTATTCCGTCCGGTAACACGCGTCTTTTATCGTAGTACGCCGAGAGTCCTAATTTTCGTTGACAGTACGTTTTCATAACGCCGTCTTTCATTTTAAATCCTCTATTTTGTGCTACATCTATAATGTGTTTTCCATCTTCTGTAGTTTCACTTAGTACTCGTTTATATCTATCCCAATTTAAATTGTTAGTTCTCTTGGACATTCCTTTCGCAGAGTTTTTATTAATTTGTTCCAAATTATCTTTAGAATTAAATTTTTCTACGAAATAACACTTACTAGATAACGCTATCGCCCTATCTCCGCTGAATTCCATTTTGAAAAGTCCTGGCTCTCTTTCGCTCCATTTATCCCAAGCCAACCATTTATTTTTTTCTTTTTCAAACTCGTCTAGTAAGTTAGGTCTAATCAATTCCTCTATCGTTTTTCCACTAACTCCTATATACATACTATCCGTGTCCATCTGTATTAATTCAAAGTCTTCTCTTTTTACATATTTGTCTAGAAATTCGTAGTAAAATTCCAACATTCTCAATTTAGCTAGTTGATAAACCGCTATTCCACAGTGGAAGGGGCTCTTTATTGCACACCGGGGTTTTCGGGAAGATATTTCGTACGCATCTCCTATCTCTTCCAAATCATCAAAGAATGCAGATCTTAACGCTTTGTCAACACAGGTTTCGTCTTGTGTATATGTCGTATTTAAATGTCTCTCTTTTGCCTCTATCATTTTTCCACAACACGAATTGCCTAATAATTTCATTATATCCGCTACTTATTTGGTTCTACATCGCCTGTTCGTCTTGCGGCTGTAACTTCTTTTGCGAACCATGCGAAGGGTTTACCACTAATATAATCTATAACACGATGAACTCCCGTTATTTCTAGGCCGTGTTTTAAATACCATTTCAACAGTGGCGCGTACAGCAATACTTTAGTGGCCGACATAGATCCCACCAATTTTCTTCCATTTCCTCTAGTTCTTCCAGTATCTTCCAAATATTTTATCATGTGTGCTGGAACCTCATCAACATCTACTTCTCTGTTTATAAAAAGTGGAGACATTTCAGAAAACTTATCTTTTAATTGTTGTGTGGAACTTCTATATCCACCTCCGCAAACCCAAACCAGTCTCCAGATAAAACTCTTTTTACAAAACCTTTTAATAAATTTAGGATTATGTGGGGTATCTATATGGTGTATAGTTTCTCTCCCACACGGCATATCTTTATTTTAACGTAGATAAATATAACGCGTTTGCATCATACCCCAAAATAGCCTTGCAAGGTTTGTTAATTCCATTTGATCCAAATGAGGAATTAGATCTAATATTTGAAACACCGGCTTCTGCATAGCGTGTAAATACGATTGATGGACCCCCGACTAGAGCGTCTTTCATCATTTTGTATGTTTCTTCTTTTGGTGCATATAGAGCCCCCTCCGGTATAACCACCTTTATAGATTTTTGTTCTTAAATGGTTCCTCTCAATAAATATTGTATAGCCACACCCGGTAGTGTTACCGCATCTTTGAAAATATCCACACCTCTGTGTTTATAAAATTCACACATTTTTTTCTACCGCTTCTAGGAACGGTGCTACATCTAAATCGTTATAATATTTCAACCAATCTCTGAATGTTTTCATATTCTTTTCTTCGAAAATTCTACGACATTTACTTAATTCTGTTTCATCTAGTAACATTTTCCCAGATAGTTTGGAATACCAATTCTCTATATCCGGTAGTCCTGGGTAATCCAGTTTGTCTGGAGAATCGAACCACTCGTAAGGAAAGAAAGATTTCTGTCCTTTGCATTCGTAGGCTTTTATCCAACTATCGTAACTTACACCAGGTCCTAGATAAAGTATTACATCAAGAAATCTAAACTCTGGAGTAAATAGAAATATTGTTGCGTTTGCACGTTTTCCGACCATTACTTTCTTTGTTGTTGATGCCAGTTCGCCTACTAGGTATTTCTTTATTAAGTTTATATCGTACTTACTGCTGTTAAAACCTATAACCGGTACTTGCTCTATCCACTGTTCGATCTTGGCGATTTGGTTTTTACGTAAATGTTCTGTATTAAACCCATATCTTGACCACACTTCTTCTCATATAGCTTTTCCCCTGACTTTCAAATCTTCTACGAACTTTTCTATAAGTTTTGCGGGATCTTTATCACAAATATGAGTTACTGTTCCTGAGAAATAATCTCCTATACTAACGCTTACCGGAACGTGCTCGGCTTCGTACTTTAAACTATTACCTAGCGTTTTAAATTCTGGGTTGAGATACGCCTCAAAATCATATACTATCTGATATGGATAAAGAGTAGTGTCGCAACCGATCTTTACATCTTTACCCGTTCTTTGGAATTCGCATTCCCACATAACTACTAGGTTGAATTCTTTGCTTCTTCTAATAAATGTATCTCTTCTCGTAGTGGATGCGCGTTCTTTTTTTATATGCTTTGCATGAATCTCGCACCCGTGCCAGTAACAGCCGTGATATTGATATACGGTATTGTTTTCTTGGCAGTATCCATCTACTGGAGCTCTTAAAATCCATCTTTCACCCCCGTGTCCGCACTGTTCGTGGTGAATGTGAATTCCCTCCCGCTTTTCCACAGAATACATCCAATCGATCGCCCCATAACTGTTAGAACTTTTTGGGTAAAATGCTTTCTCGAACGACGAACGCGGGCGCTCTAAATTATTACCATCACATACTATTTTTGTCTCACCTTTCATACATTTTGGTCCGTGTCTCTTCATATTACTCGCTTTCGTGAATTTCTGTTTGCAATTATCGCAGGCGTAAATTTTAGATAGGTTTTTAAGGCTTTTTATCAGAAATGCGTGATTATTAAACAGTCCTATTGTCATTGGTTTATTACCTATTTCCTTGTAGTGTGCTGGCACCTTTTTCAACCACCATACGTCACATTCGGTCGGTTGATATACTTCTATACCGATTTTAAAAAACTCTTCAACCTTTTTGAGGTCTGAAAAAGGAATTGGTGAAACCACATTATTACCGAAATATTGCTTACTAAATTCTCTCGCTTTGTCCGTACATCTGTCGGGTCTGTTACCTGTCATATGCATCGCTAAACATCTGAACAGACAAAGGTCGTCATTATACTTATCTAAAGAATACATACCTTTTCTATTCCTCAACCATTCTGGAAGTTCTCCTCCTGCCGCTTCTTTGGATTGTAGTCCCAAATCTATTCCCCTACTGCCCTGTATTAACTTTACGAAAACCCTCTACCCATCTTACAAACTTCCACTTTGTATTCGGTCTGTCTATGTTATCGGACATTATTCGTGTTTGCTCCTTATCTGACAGCCATTTTTTAACGGTTTTCATTGATGATAGTGGTTCGCTACCACCGAGATTTTTGTGAAATATTAGAGTTATAGGTTTTCCATTTTTTAGTTTCCTCCATATGTTCTAGCTTGTAAGAATATGAATATCTCAAATAAAAATTTGTTGTTAGATACGGAGCGAGTTTATCGGACATGCGTTCAGACTCGTTAATGTTAATGTTTTTACGAAAGGATAATGTAACTACCCGTCTTCCATTTTCTACCTTTTCCAATGTTTCATCGTGAGCCCCCAATATTTCTTCACCTTGTTCCACTATCGCGCGAACTATAGATCTTTTATTTGGTATTTGGTCACCTGTGTGTCTAATTTGAGACAAATTATTTGTGCTTGAAGCTAATTCTTTAGAATTAATTACACTAGCCCTTAGCTCCGCAATACTTTCTTTTTGAATTCTGTTACCAACTTCTTCCTCCGCTAGTGAGAGGTCTTTAAATGCCCCTCTTTTATAGGCGCGGGTAAACCGCTTCATAAACGCCTCATTCTTTGTGGCGTTTATCAAATTTGTCAACCCCCTAACTCTCAACCGTTTACTATAAGTAATCCCTAGAGATTCGGCTTCTCTTCTCAAACTTTCGATTTCTGGCGTTATCATATTTTCTGTAATATACTTTTTGTATAACCTATGAAATTTATCTGTTCAATTGGTCGTGAAAACATTATGTTTTTTTCACTTCCAATTGAATATAAACATATACATATATATATATATAGAAATACATATATAATGGAGTGTGAGACTTGTTGTAAGACGTTTACGCGTAAAGACTATCTACGAAGGCATCTAGCGAGACGTAGAAAATTTCCTTGTGTCCCCCCACAATTTCAATGCCCCAGATGCCCTTGTAAATTCGTTAGTGCCCAAATTCTTTGTAAACATAAGCAACTACGCTGCCCTGTGGCTAAAGGTGAACGCGGTAGACTAGAGCTGGTAGAATTAGTTGCTGATCTGCGAAATAAATTAGCTATATCGGAGGAGAAAAATGGGGTGTTGGAATATAAACATGCATTAATGATTTCGACTTTTGAAAAAAGTCAATTACCAATATAATTGGGACTTCCTCTTTTCAAAATAATTTTCTCCATAAATTCATAAATTTGCTGTCGGGGGGCAATTTCCTCGTTAACCATTTTTCGGGGGTCGTGTGGGTATTATAGGGGGTTGCAAATTTATAAATGATATCACGGTAGGTGGTATCATTTTGACTCCCTTACTACTACTTCGCCCTATTCGACCGCTTGCAGTGAATCAATCTTTTGCTACCAAAATGCGTGCTAGCCAATTATTTTGGGTGCCAAATTCAGCTCGGTAAAGGCAGGTCTGCTGCTCGAAAACAAAACAATCGGTACCAGTACAGACTATGATCAATGTGATAAGGTGTGCTTGAAGAATTGGTAAAATTGGCAAGTACTAGTGCATATTCCGCAAGGAATATTTGAAATTCATGTTGCGAAATGTGTGGCCGCGGCCAAATAAATGCAGATTTGGGCACATTTTGTGTAAACACAGCAGAGTGCACACTGCCTGTGTATTATGTCTGAATTGTGTGTTGTTGTTAATACAGCTCTTGTACCTATCAGCAGCCAATTGTATAAACCTTGGTTAAATGTTAACCACTGGTTAAATCCGTGGTTAGGTCAAATATTTAGTTATATTATTGGTTAGCGATTGTATAAATCTCCGGTTAAATGTTAACCATGATTTTTCTGGTTAAATTTAACCGACCTAAATTTAAGCTCCTAACCAGGCTCTTCGGAGAAAACAAAATTTCAATCTGTTTCTGTGCAAATTATAAATCCAGATACCGTAGTTTTAGGGCTAAGGTTTGTAACTGAAAAACTTGTCATACCGTGGGGACTTTAAATATCTTTAGTTCCAATCCCTTATACATAGGCGGCGGAACCGGAAAATTGGGGGAGGGGGTGGGGGGGCACCCAATCGTGAGGGCGTAGCACGCTATTTCCTGCATTCTCAGGGCCCAGTCTTCAGGACCCAAAGGGCCTGATGTTGCTAGGGGGGCTCCGGGGGGTTGAGGATGATAATAATTATGTGCTTTATTACATAATAATTGACACATTTTATGTAGACTGTAGATCTAGTTTTCAATTGAAAGAAATGTCAGTATTGTAAAAGTAAAACAAACTTGTAGCTTTTAACATATGTAACTATATGACAGAACTATTGCAATATGTTCATTTCATAATACTAACCTTCAGTTATGTGGAATGAGTATATAAAATGTACCATATTATGAACAGCTAAGTGCGAATCAGATCTGATTCACTACTCTGCAGGGGAAACTTATGGAAGGCACCATAACTCTGAGTACGTACGATACAGGAGTACATGTATTATGCACAGTTACTTCCCGCAACTAGCCCAAAATTGATGTAAATTATTATTTAATACAGTTAAAAGATTTTGTCTATTTAATGACTATTTTATATTTCTAATTCAATGCCTATGTCACAGGTCGAGAAAAATGTGCACTGGCCCGGGGATCGAACCCGGGGCATCTGGTTTACCTACCATCGCTCTAACCGAGTGACCTATCCGGGCACGAATACACATCTTCTCCCCATAGTGAGTTACGTACCGTGACACATATTTGTACCTATTACCAAGAAGTAACTCTAGAATGCTCATGTATCGTCAGTACGCAGAGTATTATGCAGAGTAACTTCCCGCAACTAATTTGTACCCACTTTATGTGTGGAAAAATGGGTATATTCTGTTTGTCACAAGTGTCCGTCCGTACATACGTCTCCCGTCCGTACATGTATGTCCGTCCGTCATGTTTTCTTGTCAGAGGTAAAACGTTTAAACCATAATAGACATGATTTATTTTGGTGGTAACAGTAGGGAACCTGCTACCCTACTGTGAAAAAGTGATTAGCATAATTCCCATAATACAATAGCGTCTCTGCGAGGCAGGGAGAACGGTAATATGATCTGTAGCTCAGCGAGATATATATAGAGCCAGCCAGTTATTGCAGGGAGAGTTCTCCTCAAGTATATAAGCTGTAAACCTCGTTCGATAGTTGTATCGTTTGCAGTTCAGCTAATTAAAATAGTTTAATAAATTATGGGTTCTGTTTATGGGTTCCATGCCCAGACAGTGGATTTGATAAGACTTTGTAACATGTGGTAGACTTATTTGGTGCCGTGACCTCGGATATTTTACGAAATAACGAAAGCGAGAAATTACTGGATACTGGACGCTAGTCTAGTGACAGTTTTTGTCGCTGAAGAACGGCCGGGAAAATTCGTCTAGTAGCGCGGCATTTGGGCACGTTTTATTACGGAAAACTCAACACATAACTTTTCATGAAATTTCCACCCTAAGGCCACACTTTTGTGATCTATCTGTTGATATGCACAGCTAAAGGGAAACAATATTAGAAAATCGTGTTTGGGGCAATTTGTGCCCGATTTTCAATGGGAACAGCCATTCGGGTCGATAAATGGAACAGCCAGACACTTCACCATTTTATTTTCCGCAGTAAAAAATAGTTCCACATTTGATGAAAAGATTTATCAGCTACAGACTCTGTAAGTGTACAAAGTAATACAAATAATACATAGGATTGATAAATAAAACCAATATTAATTAATTTAGATCAAGCTTTATCTACTTTTCTCAAAACGCGGTCACGCGTAATAATTTACGTCTGCTTGTAATTGAAAGCATGCATGGGCGGATTTAGGTGGGAGCGGACCGGCGTGCGCCCCACCCCCCCCCCCCCAAAGAAATTCGCCGAGTAAAGATTTAAAAAGTAAATCCGGGGGGAATACCCCCAGACCCCCCTACCGCTATCCCGAGCTCCGCTCGGTCTACGAACGAGCTACGTTCGTTCGATAATATAATCAAGTATTGCAAAATAGTTACGCCCCACCTAACCCGAAATCCTGGATCCGCGCCTGGAAAGTGCCGCCATCTTTTATTTTATGTTTATCCAACTAACGACAATAGTGTCACCAAAAGTTGTTTAACAGTGTTTGGAACACCATTTGATGCCTGCACAAACACCCTATTCACTGTCGCTGTAGTATATTAGTCTTTGACAAGGATCACAGGCGAGGAATGAAGTGGATAATCATATCGCGTTGCGGAAACTGATATCGCCATTTTAGAAACAACGGGGAAGGATTCGTGATATTTTGTTTGGATAGCGTCTGGTTCGAAAACGTGAAGCTAACATTTCCGTTGAATGTTGGATGAACAAAAAATCCTGGAGAGATCAGAGACTGGTTGGCGCCTTGATTAATAATAATATTCATTCGTGCGACATGTGTAAAGTAGGTGGGTGGGGTATGTTTTCACAGATGTTGTATTTTAGATTCTGTCTTTTGTTGGTTACAAAGTATGTCGGAGATGTTTCTTGTTTGCACAAGTGTTCAGATGGCTGTAGTTGTTTAAATAAACTGTTAGCATTTTTGTTGTGGCTTGACATTTGTATTATTTGATTTTGTGGCACGCCATCATCGGTTGACTTTTGGATCTATTATTATTCAGTTTTTTTCTGGCACTGAAAGGAACAATAACAAAATTAATTACATGTAATTGTTAATTCTCAAGTTGCTTTTCATCATTTTTGCTCTTTGTGTAGCACTCTGTTTCGATTTGTCAAACTGAAATTACTGGTATGTATACAACTCTCGGTGTTTTATCTTTATTTTTCAGACAGCCTGTCAAAATGTAGTTGCGAACGGTAACTTGCATTCTACTCCTGTACCATCCGTAGGCTGAGTTACGTTTCAACTCATATGCCTTCTCTGCAGAATAGCGAATCGGATCTGATTCGCACTTTAGCAGTTAATTGTGACATAGTGGAGATATTTTCGGAATTTCCATCTGAAAAAAATATTAGTCTTCTGAAACAAATTTTACTATTGTAGAAGGTTTAGAAAATTATTTTTGGCCTTTACAAAACAATGGAGCCCATCTTAACTTTTACATGTTGGGATTTGGCTGCCACTGACTGGATCACTTCTTGATAATAGCTTAAATTTACTTTATCAGGTCAACTACATATGTAAATTTATGTCATAAGTACTTGAATATGTTATTTTCATAATATTAACACTCATTTCGGTTCAAAACTATAGAAAATCTTTCACAATTAACTGCTAAAGTGAAGGCCTATGAGTGGAATCATAACTGTGGCTACGGACGGTACGGGAGTAGATTGCAAGTTACGGTTCGCAACTAGTCAAAGTGATGTTTGTTTACTTATTGCTCTCTGAAAATAATGAAAGTTCATGATATATTTGGCTCGTCTATTCTTTCTGTTTCACGGAGCCTTTCGTCCAGGTGGCAGTCCACGGGCGAGTGGGTTAGTTTTGAATGTTTAGTAAATATATAAAAAACACATGTCTGTGGCTTATGAAAATGTTCTACAATTAATTAGCAAACATCATATGATGTTTTCCACTGCATAAAACAGTTTTATGCAGAAATATGTGATTTTGCTTGCATCAGTGTCATGATGGCATGATTTCAGTTACAGAAGAGTGCGAAACTGCTGCTCGGAAATTTCGTCCGAAATCTTGGCAGCCATTTTATCTGTCAGAAAGGCAGGCCTAAGCTGAAGTTGCCCGCCGGAAGTGAGGGGTACCTGAATATCTTATAATTTACCCCTACACCGGAACAGTTTTTGGCGAGGAAATATGCTGCCGGAAGTTATCGCAAACAGCAACGCATATCATATGCCATACAAACTATTGTTTATAACAGCTAAATAGAACTTCCGGAAAATGCAAAACGGAGAAAGGGACACAGTGACCACAGGTTGAAGTAACGGACCGAGGTCTATAAATACATTAAATAAGCCTAAAAGCATCAATAAATGCAAAAAAAAAGCTAAAATGTTGTGTTACCCCTTCCATATACATGTACTTCATTATACAAGGTTAAGAACTTTTTGATAGGCCGAACTCGGATGGCCTTGAAACAACGGACTCTCACGAAACGTCAACCGAGTTATATCAATGTCGCCTATTGCAGAAGTTGGGCCAATGTTAGTATTCCGCAACGATATATTCCCCGATGCCCTATGTCAACGCGTTTATCTTTTGTTTTAAAAAAATTATCATCATTGCTAGGTCGGGAAAGAACGGACACATTTCCGAGGCCGATACTGCTATGTAAACATCGGGTTCAAAATACACCTTCACGTCGTCCCGGCCCGTAAAGAAACATTTTGCATAGAGAAAACATTGTTTCCAATCGAACATTTGATCAAACCTACATGTATACCCGTCCTGACTGAGCTGAAGTTGGCACCCAAAATAATTGGCCAGCACTCATTTTGGTAGCACAAGTTTAATTCACTGCAAGCGGTCGAATATGGCGATATTAACAACTTCCGGGAAGTATATAACATTTGTAGTATTAAGTCTGGGACAATTTACAATCATTATGGGACGATACAAACAGGGTTGGCGACACCGTCGGCTAAGGGCGAAAACCACCACGGGAGGGGCAAGTGAACGCCATCATTGGAGGGCCGAGGAAGGTGCCGGGTACCCACTAGTATGGCGACGTAGGGCAGAGGTCCCGGTGTCCGGCGGTACCGTCGGCTAAGCGCCTGAATTAACTTTGCGTGTATGGTGGTCACTTGAAGTCATGGCATTTTTCGTGAACGCCATCATTGGAGGGGCAAATCAAAAGGGTATGGCGGCTAGCCCCCCAGACGAAGGTGCCGGATACCCACTAGTATGGCGACGTAGGGCATGGGCCCCGGTGTCCGGTGGCACCGTCGGCTAAGGGCCTGATGTAACTTTGAGGGTATGGTGGCCAGTTGAAGTCATGGCAGTTTCTCGAAAACCACCACGGGAGGGGCAAGTGAAAAGGGCGCGACCGCTAGCCCCCAGAGGAAGATGCCGGGCAGCGACTGGCATAGGGCGGTAGGACAGAGGCCCAAGTGTACGACGGCACCGTCGGCTAAGGGCCTGAAGTAACTTTGCGGGTATGGTGCGGTTTATGCCATAGCATATTTCACGAAATCTGAAAATCGAGGTTGGGCCGATTCAAAAGGGTATGGCGGCTAGCCCCCCACAGATATGAGCAAATTAAAATCGAGCTTAAAGACAGCTCGGGAGCCGCCATTTTGAATTGTACACAACACGACGCTATGGGCATATTTTAAGGAGACGAGGGCATTAGTGTTTATGTTTACAATAGCCCGTTCTAATGCAATGACAGATGTCGCGAAAATACTCGGAACCGGAATTAGTATTGCAATGCATTGTGGGACGACATGCATTGGTTTTGGTTAATTTAACAAGTGGTTAAATCTTCCAGAAACTGGTTAGTTAACCATATGGTTAGCGGGTTTTATACAAACGGTTAACCAGTCTGGTTAACTAACCACGGTGGTTAAAATTTAACCAGTGGTTAGGCGCTAACCGGTCGTTAATTTAACCAAGGTTTATACAATTGGCTGCAGGTAGCAAGTGCATGCAGCAAACAGATTATGTGAATATGTGAAGTGAAAATAATCACAAATAAGTTTCGGCTGCGGTTGCAGGCCCGAAAACTCTATCGTTCCGGATTTACAGGCTCCCTGTTTTAAGCTTTATATAAAAAAAAAATGTCGACCACAACGGCTCCGTTGCCAATAGGCACTACTTTTATACCGTTTTTGCTACAAAAATGAGGTCTAAAACGTGCATGCGCACGAAAGAGTTCGCACATTCACGATTTTACGGAATGGGTCGAGGGTTCCCGTGTGTCGTCCATTGAGCAACTCGTCCGGGCGAGTTTATTCCCCGGAATATGTATAAGAAAGGAACCTCTCTAAACCGGACACTATGGGGACCCCATTGTCGATGGGTTTCACTGTAATTTGTTTCACTGTTGTGTCTGTTCATGATTGAAAATGACAAAACATGTTTATGAAGTGGTTAATTACAGTGGAAGCTCTCTAAACCGGACACCCTGGACCTTCCCGGACATTCCAGGGTGTCCGGTTTAGAGATGTTCCGCCGTACATGTTCTGCTGTATGATGAAGACCGAGACCGTTCACCGAGTCATTCCCTTGTGGGATACATATAACTCTCCTCAGTATTTGGCTGAAACTGTTGGTCTCACCCACGATAGTAGAAAGTGAGACATAACGGTCACAATTCCGTCACCGTCGTCGTCGACAATTTGGGAAGTAAATATTGGACGCAAATCCAAATGTCGCATATCTCTTGATCCGTTAGTCGGATCATTATCAAACTTCATCAATGGTTTCGTCACATTGATAGCTATCCGTCAATTGTCATTCGGGTAACCTTGACCTTGATGACCTTCACCTTTTGTCAATAATTGTAATGTACGCCCAAATTTCGTATATCTCGTTATACGATTTTTGGATGTGCGCCGAACATCATCGATACTTTTCTTACATTGATACCTACCAGCCTATGTGATTCAGGTGACATTGACCTACTTTCCTCTAAATACAGGTCAAGTCCGTCCAAACTTGGATGTACGTCCAAACATTGTATATCTCCTGATACAGTATTTGGATGTTTTTCATGCTTCATGAGAAGCTTCCCGACATTGATACCTACCCACCCACGTGACCTTGACCTACTATTCTCGAAATACGTCACTTCCGCCAAAATTTGGATGATACCTATCTGTGTGCATCCCGCAGCTATTTCCGGGTTCTGGATTGAATATGCGCATGGGCGAGATATATACCATATGACCTCAGTACACAGACTGCTTCCGGGTCGGTACCCTCAACAAATAGTCCGGAGAAAAATGCATATGTTTGTGTTGCAGGTGCTTTGAGGCAGGTGCACTGATGTGGTTTATTAATGCATGTGTAGACAGTGTTTACACAGGGGCTCTAGTACACAGCCAAGATCTGCAGTTTGTAATGGATTATTTTGTGTGGCAGGACACCTGTAAATGAAGTGTGATGCGGCTCTGCGTCTGTTGTGACGTGATGACTTTTGACCCCGCTGTCATGTTTCCTTTCCTGTCAGAAAAACGAAATGGTCAACGGGTATTGACAAGTTGGTGAGAAGACGGCACGATCCAGTCGTCAAATACATTGTAACTAAATGTGTGATTCCAATGTTTATGCTTTTACAGGCGGTGAGTGAAATTATCCCTAAAGGCTATATGTTTAATATACAGTTCTATCTGTGTGCTTAGGCCATATACATATTATTATCTGGTGTGTAGTCGTACTGCGGCTAGTTCGCACCAATGGGACAGGCGATCTGCTAACACATGGGAGTACTTGGACACCACAGGGAGCCGAGGTTACCATGTCCTGCCACGTTAGGCCAGGATGTCCATGCAACTCAGTTATCACACTTTCTTGTGAAAGTAGGCCATATATAACTAGTCTAACTACCAAAACAGCAAGTTAGCTCGAGCTGAGCCAAATTTTCTGCCGGTTATGGAAGGTCTTTGAGCCAATTTCCACCCTTAAATATAAGCTAAATGAAATGAAAGAAACGGGGTTTATGGGCTTTGTGACTAGTGTAGCTCCTGATCAAATATCACACGAATGTAGCCTGATAACAATCTATATTTCTTGTTTGAAGCATAACGAGTGTTTATTGATGGAATTGTGATCAGTGCAGATCCAGATGCGGATGCACAGGCTGATCTATACTAGCCGCATAGCCCTTTGCCCCCATCACATCCACAAATAACATGCTCAATTATCATTTTCCATCAACGAGTTGTAATCTATGTGCAATATATGTTGTATATCATGTATGTATATTTTACGATAACAAATTGGGTCAAGAAACTTGATTTTCTCTATATTCATCCAAATGTCCATCTCTTTGCCACATCGTTATTGTTGTGAATTTGTGCTAAAGTTGTGTCCAGTCAGGATCTACGCTGGTTTTCGTATAGAGACGGCATATATAGGCTTTATTTTGTATGATTATGCAACGTATCGTGGTGGTACTCGGGTACATATATTTTGTTGTACGTGTCAGATGGATGAGAAACAAGAGGGCCATGATGGCCTTAATTCGCTCACCTGACTCCATGAACACCAGAGGAGAATGTGACATTGAGTTCATATGTGTTTTAAAAAGATTGTGCTATTTTTAGATGGTGGTCATCTTGGATTAAGCGATGACTCTCTTTTTACCAAATCTGAAAATGCTTCACCCAAGGATCTTAACTTACTATGAAGTTTGGCCAGCATTGGCCATGTGGTTCCTGCCTGAGAAAAAGGCGTTCACAATCTTGAATAAATGGACCTTTTGGAGGCCATCATGGATGACATAATCATCCGATTCCGACAAATATTGCACCAGAGCAATCGCCTAATCGATACCTTCAATTTGATATACGACATGAGCATATTCGGTCAAAACTAAAAATGACCCAATGGGCCACGCCCATTTTTGGCCTCGGGGTCACCATTTAAACACCTTTGAAAGAGCATTCTACATCGATCATTCTTACCAAGTTTCGTCGAAATCCGGCTGGCGGTTCATGAGAAGAAGATTTTTTAAGAATGTATGCTATTTTTAGACAGCGGCCATCTTGGATTAGCGACGACCTCTGTTTTAACAAATCTGAAAAGGCTTCACCCAAGGACCATAACTGTGAAGTTTGGCCACCATGGGCCAAGCGGTTTGTGTGAAGAAGAATTTTGAAATATCTCATAAAAGAACGACCGTTTGACCTTTCGGCGGCCATCTTGGATGACATGACATTCCAATTTCGACCAAAAATCTACCAGAGCGATCGCCTCTTTGATACCTTCGATTTGATATAGACATGACCATATTCGGTCAAAAATCAAATTTGACCATTCCTAGTAAGTTTCGTCGAAATCCGGCTAGCGGTTCATGAGAAGAAGATTTTATAAGAATTTATGCTATTTTTACACGGCGGCCATCTTGGATTAGCGATGACCTCCATTTTAACAAATCTGAAAAGGCTTCACCCATGGACAATCACTTTTAAGTTTGGCTACCATGGGTCAAGCGGTTCATGTGAAGAAGAATTTTGAAATCTTTAATAAAGGAACGACCTTTTGACATTTCGGCGGTCATCTTGGATGACATAACCATCCGATTTCGAAACAAAATGCACCAGAGTGATCGCCTCATTGATACCTTCGATTTGATATATGACATGACCATATTCGGTCAAAAATAAAATTTGACCCCACGGGCCACGCCCATTTTGGACCCTGGGGTCACCATTTTAACAACTTTGAAAGAGCATTGTACATCGATCATTCCTACCAAGTTTTGTCGAAATCCGCTAGGCGGTTCTTGAGAAGCAGATTTTTGAATAATTTGTGCTATTTGTAGACGGCGGCCATCTTGGATTACGTAATGACGTCATTTTAACAATTTTGTAATCCCCCTACGTAAGGACCATGACCATGACGTTTGGTGACCATAGGCCCAATGGTTACCGAGGAGAAGACGTTTGAAAATGTTCACGGACGACGGACGACGACGGACACATTGCGGTAACAATAGCTCACATGAGCTTCGCTCAGGTGAGCTAAAAAAACACAATTCCAAATGCCATATCTAAAAAATATGCAGTATTCTTCAGCATCATTTCTTGCAATGTCACTTCATGATATCGTCTCTGGCATCAAACATGTTGAGGGGGTATATAGTTTTCATATTTGCATGCGTTCGTAAGATTGCGTTAAAGTTTTGTGTGGCGGCCGGGGTAATCCGTGCACCTATGCTCACTTGCTCCTGTATTTTCAGCAGATGGCATTGTATCGGATTTGCCAGATAAGAAATGCACAAGGTATGGGTGTTTCAGTGAGTTTTGCAATAACAACATTTGCCACACACGTGCAGAAGATTCACCCAATCACCACAGGCCTGTATAGAGGTATTGGCAAATTTTGCAAGTAATTTTCATATTTTTAACAACAAAAACAGCCTCTTCATAAATGGGCTAGTCTGAAAATCATTTTGTGACGGTTGGATTGCTCGAAAAATTAGCATTTGAACAAACATTCCAGTTACTTGGGGGTGAAAGGGTTAAGACCTCGCTGTATGACAGACGTTAAACCCCATTCAATCGATCAGTAAAGTTGTGTACTCACTGGGACTGAGCCCGTGCTTGTTCGTTTGATTGTTTATTGGTGTTTAGCGGCCTATCAACAGATAAGGTCAGTTAAGCCCGGGCCAACGGGTTCAGTCTATATGCACTGGTACTATTGTCGGACCGACATAGCTTACCCTTGCGATAGAGATAGGGTGGGACAACATCAGTGTGTATATGCACTGATACTATTGTCAGACCGAAATAGCCGAGCTAGCTACGATAATGTAGAAATGTGTGTGTGTGCGTATAGTTGACCACCTAGATGAAACATACCCCAGCACATGTGCTCCAGGGCTTGTAAGTGATGATGTTACCCGGAAATGACAGATTTATACTGTATAAGCAGGCTCAGGATGTACACCATGGATGGGGAACAATGTTCACCCCTGGTACTACGTTCAAACCTGGCTTGGACAGACCTATAGACGACAGGCATGAACTATAGTCGTCCAGACAACGATGTAGTCTGTGAATTGATGTAGTGACGAACTCCGCATACAAGTTGGTAAACGTGATGAACACACCATAAGTTGGTGACCAACAGAAACAGATACACTGTGCTATACTCGGCATGGTAGAGTGATGTCGGTGCGAAGGTACGCGTGTGTTTCTGGGAACATAAAGCTAATGGCTTCATGTTGAGGAAACATATCGGAGGAAAGTCTAGCCGATATTAGGTACATTTACGGTTAATATGGTGTATCATCCTACACACTAATAATGTAGCAGCATGATCCACCGGACATGCCACGAGACCACAAAGGTGGACGAGTTATTCGCTCATGATGTGCATGAGATACCGGAGTTGACAGAATACTGTGTACATAATATATGAAGTGTGTATAGTGTGACGAAAATGCCGGTTTGTGAGAAACCGATACGGGACGACAACCCAGTCGTCTAGCCGTAATTATCTCCATTCCTGCAACGTTGAAAAACGTATGCCGGTGTCGTAGTATGGCTAAGTAAATCAATGTTTTCTATTTCCTTAATTGGCTTTAGTATTGTATAACATAATATCACTGTAAAACCGTGGACTCGATGCCGTATTGTAGTTTAATACAAATAAACGTTCGGCTGCGCGGTTAAGAAACCCAATAAGTTTATGTTTCTCGGCTTCTTTAGCTGAATTTTGATAAGTGCTCGGCGGTCTGGTATTTTGTCTTTGTTGCATACACGTCACTATAACAGAGACCGGGAACCTTTCGCTGCCCAAATTGGGAGTGCTCGGCTTTGTGTTTCACACAGTCAACATAGCAGAGCGCCTTCTGTTCACTTGAACAGAATCCATCGCCAGTAGTTCAGGAATTTGAGCATTGCGTTCACTGGAAAAGACCGTTTGTCGCACGCTTAGCCCAGCGAGCAGTTTGGCATAGCTGGACGGTGCATCGGCGAGCATAGCGTTTGTCGAGCCCTTACAGTGTTCAGAATCCGAGCTGTGCTCAGCACTGTGTTGAAACACTTCGCCGAGGCGTACGCCCAGCTATACAACACTCTCCATTTGGGCTGAGCAAGTATTAAAACTTAACGCTCAGCCCAGCTGTTGGTCACACGCAGCTCGTCATTGTTTGGACGAGCATTGCGTTTATCAAACCTTGTTGAATGTGGAGACCAGGAGCTGAGCTGATCACTATACGAGACATATTCCCAGACCCTTGGAACAAGCCCCATGCTCGGCTATAGCTCGAAGATAGCCCGGCATGATCCAACAGGCTCATCACCCAGCTACAGCCCGAGATGTCGGCATATGCCAGGATGTGAGCTGGGGATAGCGTTCGTGTAGACAGCTCCGAACATCGATGAGCTGAGGACGTAGCTCAGCTCGGAAAGTCGCTCAGCTAAGCAGTTCAAAACATTGCCGAGCTATGTAACTCGGTTTGTTGGTGAGCGATACTAGTAATTCCCGGACACATATCCCAGCAATAATAATAGGTTCATCTTCAATTAGGATATACTATGCTGATCGACAGGACTGTCATCAGATAGTTAGCCCAGAGTAGGGTACGGGCATGTAGCTCATAGTGGAGACGAGCAACACTCCCGGCAACACATACAGGTTTATGATAGGACGCCCAGCTAGTGGCATAGCCCATGCCAAAGATGGGAATCATATTAGTAGTGTTTCACCACTGTTGCCGAGACACTCCGACCAGAATATTGCTTTTCTTGATTATTGTTAAATTTAATGTCTTGATTATTTGTGCTCATCCAATCATTGTAACGATCATTGTCCATAATCATTGGCGAGGTACGCCCAAGGAAAATCTATATATGATAATTTACAGTAATAAATATATTTGTGGGGGGCGCGCACTATCGATTTCGGGTTGCGCGACTTTGTGCGCCAACCCCCTTTTCAGTGTTATTATAACCTTTGCGCTCTTTAGGCATTCTACGCGAGTTTGTTTACTTCAAGAAAAATATTTAACTCCAGTAACTTTATCACGCATTTAAACGGTAATTTGAGTTGTTTTTCCACGTTTCATTTATGTCATATTATGTAAGAAGATACATTTAAACCATTATACTGCGTGACAGTTTCGTGTACCGTGGGGTTTCCGCGTGATAAGTGTGAAACTAAAAACTTTTCTCTCGAGACGATTCGTCCCTTGCTGTTTCGGTCCATCTCACCAGTTCGTACCAATAACAACAACTGTGTTGTGACATTGGGGTTAATATGGCTGGTGCCGCTGATGGTTTACTGATCCTGGGTAGTTCACACATCAGCCGGATGCAGCAATATGTTGATGCGGATGCAGATCGGAAGAACTTTGCGTTGTCTACGGGAACTGTATTTACATATGGAATTTCCGGCGGGAGTATGTCTGGTAGACACCTGCCTCAGTTCGAGAGGAGGATTCGGGAGAGTGCATGTGCGCACATAGTCGTTCAGTTGGGATGGGAACGACTTAGACAGTTTGGACAGCACAGCCGAGGAGGTCGCGTACCGGTTGCTTGCGTGGGTGTCGACCATGAAGGCACGGTATCACCTTTAAATCAGCGACGATCGGACAATTTCTGTTTCGGAACAAGACGCGCAACTTGCCTGTGGACTAGTACAATCGGCTCGTTATAGAAGTAAATAAACTCATCCGGGCGTCCAACAGTGTGGTGTACTGGAAGCACAAAGGACTAAAGCGATCTGCTCATCAGATTATGTTGCCAGATGGAGTCCATATGTCCGGTCGCGGGTCGACAATGTTTTACAGGAGTTTGCGAGGGGCTTGCTTGAACGCGTTGCGTTAGCTGATAACCGAACTATAGTTCAGTCTCATATTTTGTTCTTGATGTCTCTATTCAGGCAGTGTCTTATCTAACCCTGAATCACAAGGCAAATGCTCCTATTGTGCAATTCCGTTTTGTTTCACTTTAAAAACACATGAATTTCATTTTCTATCATATACAATCATATAATTAATACATAGGGTCACTCATTAATTTTCAGAACTCAACATTTTAACTTGCGTGTACTTGCAAATATTTTAGATGAAACACTGCCTGAGAAATTCAGTAAAATTTTAATAATAAAATCTGAAAATCTGGTTAAAAGTGGTAAACATGGTAAATGCAGGACATACTTGGTAAAAATTTTGATCATGTTCATGATATGTCGTCTTAAAGTAAAATGAATATATATGTCATAACTGCATATTAGATCTATACATTTTCATGGACATTGCATAGTTTTACCTGCCAACCCCAAATAATCACAGGTGGTCTAGTGGTTAGGATTTCGCGCTCTCAACGCGTTGGCCGGGCTCGATTACCCATTTGGGAGATGCTTTACATAGTGCAAATCCTGATGAGACGGCTTGTCACGAGCCGACTCACAATGTTGTTGGCCACAATAAGGGTTTCAGGCTAGTTCATTCATGTAAAGAGGTATGTTTTGTTTTTACACATTTTACATGCAAAACAGTGCAAATCCTGATGAGATTTGCATGAGCCGGCTCATCTGGATTTATCCTGATTGCCATAACCACTACACGGGCATACAGGGTTTCTATTAAGGGTCTTTATGGATATTCCATGAATGTGTTCAGATATTGATGTATGTGATAGTTAGACGTTGATAAACATGACATTGACAAGTTGTAATAAGATTGGCACCTGGAAAGTGCAATACAAAATCTCACTTGCATATTAGTACTATATCGTTGGAGATGTGACACTAGTCTGTTACATCATTGTCCCGTTAGGGATATGCCATTTTAAAAATGGTTCAGCGCTTTCATTAAGAGGAATTGGACTTTATTTACTCTCTGAAATGCAAAAGCAATACCATAAAAATGCCATTAATTTGTATATCTATTTTCGGTCTGTATAAACAATTCCTGTTTTAAATTTTCAAGGATATATAATAATTCCTGAAAATCAGTATTAATGAAATCACTGAGGTTTGTTATCACGTTAGTGATATGTTGATATATCGTTAGATGTATCGTGCTATCTCCTTCTAGTGAGATAATGCTGTCTCGTTAGAGATAGTTGCTATCCTGTTAGGGATAGAGAGGGGTGGATATATCTCGTTAGAGATACATTGTTATTCAGTGGCAGTATCATGCTATCGGTAATCCCCTTGGAGTTACTTTGGTGACTCGTTGATATAGTACTGGTATATTGGTAGGGATCTGTATTATCATTTTTCTTTTTTGTCATAATTTGATTGATAATAGTCGATTACTGTCAAATATTGACCTGTATCTGGTTATGTCCTGCAATATGATGATAGCAATGTTTTCATTGTCTTGGATGTGAGATGATTACCAGCTTTGGCCCTCAGGTACAGTGATTTGTGGTAGTGGAGAGTTTGTTATGTTTATGCCCTACATGAGCATAATAAGATGATAATTTTCCGGGTTTGGCCTTCATGTCCATTTTTAGGGGTACTTGAGGGTTGAAGCTGGTTATGCGAGAGGGTGTTAGTGCTAATAATGTAGTTCAGGTTAGGTTACAAATATAATTCCGCATGTGTAATGAAAATGATGCTGCCGGGTTTGGTCCTCCTGTATATTGCTTGTTGCTACGTGAAGGGTTACTCTGGTTATAACCGGGCACGAGGTCAGGATGTTCTCATTTCAGGGCTGAATATATAATGTCTGTAAATTTTTTAGCTCTGATGTGAGACTTGCTAAATTACGGACATGTTGAATACGGGATATTCCAACCAGTTAGCCTGGCCTCAAACAACTTTAGTTAGTCGATACATGATCAATACACTACATAAAGGATTAGAATCACAACAAATTGATACAGGTGATATTAAGTTGGGTTGGATCCGTGGGTTGATTAAAAGTTTGTTTTGGTTGTTTGCACATTTTACATGCAAAACAGTGCAGATCCTGATGAGACTGGCTTTAGCCGGCTCATTGGATTTATTCTGGTTGCAAAAATCACCACACGAGTCTACACAGGTTTCAGGAAGGGGCATTATGTACATGTATATTCGATAAACATGACAAGTTGAATACGGAATCCAGTTTTATTCTACTGTACACAAGAGTAATTGTATATGTTTAATTTTCTATGACGTATTGTGCTGTGTGTTTTGTAGGTATATATAGAAGGATATTATTGCCGAGCCAGTCACATTGGCCTTCATGTATGTTGCTTTCTAGTACTAGAAAGTTGCATCTGGTTATACCCTCAGGTACTCAATGTTCATAGACTGTGTTCATGTTCATATTGCTTTTGGGGTGACCTAAGTGATTCCGGTGCAGCATGGACCTGGCACCAGGTCAGGATATGCTAATTTCAGGGCTGAATATATATAGTTTATGTAAATATTGAGCTCTGATTTTGGGAATTTTCTCTCCTTTTTTACAGGTTGGATACAGGAAAGTCCATCCTGTTGGCCCGGCCTCACATGACCCTGGCTGTTGATAGGCCGTTAAACACCAATATTCAATCAATAGTGTGTGCTCTTAGTGTTAGGTTGGGGATGTTCCTTGGCTGGGTATTTTTTGCTAGTGATGCTCGAGCTATCAATTTTATTTTTCATAGCGTTACTAGTAATATTTGCTGTTAGGTGGTTGCAAACTGCCCTTCGTTTGCTACAATATGTTTGGGTCTGTCCCAGTATCGACAGGCCGATGCACAATTTCATTTATTGTAGATTATGCCGCCGAAGCGGACTGGTGCGCCGCCCTCCAAGCGGAGACGAGTGGCTAGCAGTACGGCGCCAAATCCTGACACGGATCCGGCCACTATTAATGTCCAGAGCAGTGAGCCCTCAGCGATAGCGGCGCAATTTACTGAGATGTTGAAGGCGGCTATGCCTGAAATTTCACGGTCGGTGGTGGGGACGTTGACGTCATTGGGTCTGGTGGTCCCCTCCTCTGCGGCGCATGCTCCATCATCAGAGGCTTTGGTGGACACATCTGATACTATGCTGCCACCTCACCTGGTCAACACGCGGACAGACGGGACCACAATGAGCCCGCGAGTTATCACTTCCAGTGGGGCGCAAGCGAATGATACATGTACGGCTCAGTCAACACCTACTCCGGCTGTCGCGGATCCCTTTATATTGGATCCAATCATCAATTCCAGGACCGCAGGTACTGGACCCAGGAGCGCGATGTCCCATATTGCAAGGCCCCTAGACTTGGGTTTGGACTCCAGGATTAGGGCGAAGATCTGGGCGGACGAGTATGTGGACCTGGGTGCCCTCATATTGAAACGTCCGCTTATTACAAAGTTGGAGATGGTGCAGGAGGCTGGGAGTATTTGCCTCGTCAAGCGTGATCACAAGTTCAAATTTAAGACTATGGATCACTGGATGAGGGCATTTCACATTTTCGTTGCCGTATACTGCCAGAGGTTCCCTGAGCAAGGTCCACATCTGATGGCGTATGCCAATAGGATTCAGACCTTGTCCAGCCAGGCTGGCGAGGCATCCGCCTTTTTCTACGACGAACAGTTTCGTCTCTGGCGGGCAACTGATCCGGACAGCTTGCCCTGGCAGTTGACGAACGATTTGTTGTTTATGGAGGCCATTTCGTACAGTGTGTCGAGTAAGGTCAGGAGCATGGGCCAGTCGTCCTTTCGTGGGGGGGTCCCGTGGTGGCGCCTCCTCCCGGGGCGGGACGTCCAGGAATGGGGGGAGGTCCGATCGGAAGCAAGGAAAATGCTTCGACTTCAACGGCAAGGGCAAATGTTCCCGAACCAGTTGTGCATTCTCACATACTTGCCAGATCTGCGATGGGCCTCACGGAAAAAAGTCCTGCCCCAAGAAAGGAGGGCCCAATGCTGCTGCCTCTCATACAGGGGGGGGGGGGGCAAAGCCAGGTGCAAACGCCCGTCAACCTAGTCGTTTGGTTAGCTGGTTGACAGGTTATACGGAGGAAAAAACTCGGTTTTTGGAACATGGTTTTCGCTTTGGGTTCGATCTGCAGTATCAGGTGCTCATACTGCACATACATGTGATAATTTGCAGTCGGCAATGGCAGCATCTCTCGATTCTGAAGCAAAAGATTGCTGGTGAAGTTGCTGTCGGTCGTGTAGCTGGTCCATTTCCTGAACCACCATTTGCTACATTGCGTGTTTCTCCACTTGGTTTGGTGCCCAAGAAGTCACCCGGTGATTTCAGAGTTATACACCATTTATCCTACCCCGAAGGCGACTCGGTCAATGATGGTATTCCGTCGGAACTGACAAGTGTACAATATCAGAATTTGGATGCTGCTATCAGATTGATCAAGCAGGCTGGGCATGGTTCCTACATGGCAAAGACTGATATTGAGTCGGCTTTTCGACTAGTTCCCGTACATCCCTCCAATTACGATCTGTTGGGGTTTTGTATTGAGGGACAATATTACCATGACAAGGTGTTGCCTATGTGGTGTGCTATATCGTGTAAGCTTTTTGAGGTAGTTAGCACAGCATTGCACTGGATCTCCGAGCAGCGCTTGAATTGCTATGGGGTTGTACATGTTTTGGATGATTTTATGTTTATTTCTCCACCTCCGGCTACACGGTGTCGTCGTGACCTGCTCAGATTTCTGGCCATGGCTGAGGACATTGGTATTCCAATCAAAAAGGAAAAAACAATTTTTCCAGAGCAGGTTATGTCCTTTGTTGGCATAGAGCTGGATTCTGTGAAAATGGAAGCACGTTTGCCTGCAGACAAAGTTGCAAAGATTCGGCAACTGTTGAGGAGGTTCAGCGTAGGGCAAAAAATCACACTTAGGGAGCTACAATCTCTGATTGGTTTGCTTAACTTTGCCTGTGCTGTAGTGCCAGTTGGAAGACCATTCTTGCGTCGTCTCATAGACTTTGACATTGGGGTTGCAGAAGCCACATCATAAACGCAGGTTGAATAAATCTGCCAGGGCGGATCTGCGGGCTTGGTCGCTGTTTATAAAGAACACTTCAATGGCAAGAGTATGTTTCTGGATGATAGGTTTAGTACATCAGATAACCTACAGTTCTACAGTGATGCCAGCAATCTCGGTTTCGGGTGCTACATGGGGACTCAGTGGTTCTACGGAAAGTGGCCAAGTGGTTGGGAGATTTATCACATTTACTGTGAAGGAGCTGTTTCCAATTGTCCTGGCTCTTGAGTTGTGGGGGTCTCGGTTGGCCAACAAGTGTGTCATGTTTTTTTCAGACAACATGGCAGTAGTGCAGATCATTAATAAGCAGTCGTCTAAGGACGTGCTGCTAATGAATCTGCTGCGGCGTCTGGTAGTTCAAGCGTTGAAGTATAATATCCTGTTCAAGGCGCGACATGTTCCAGGTCACTTGAACTGTTTGGCTGATCAACTTTCTCGTTTGCAGGTGGCAGAGTTCAAGCGAGATGCTCCACAGATGGATGCGCATGCGACGCCGATCCCAGAACTAGCTGTCACAATCTGACGTGCGTAACTTGTTGGATAAGGCGTTAGCCAAGTCTACACGCACTACTTACCATCACGCATGGGATGTGTACTCAGACTTTCATCGTAGTTATGTAGATGCGGTGGTTTCGATACCGCTACAGGTGGAGCATGTTCTCTTGTTCATTGCGCACTGTCGTAGCAAGGGGCTTGCTTCTACCACGGTCAGTACATACATCTCGGCATTGGTGTATGTGCATAAGATCAGAAGCTGTCCTGATCCCACTAATTGTTTTGTTGTCAAAAAGATGTTGCAGGGATATATGAGGGATAACAGTTCACCTGACTGTCGTCTGCCCATTACTCCAACTATTTTGAAGCAGTTAGTCGCATCTTTGCCCCATGTGACACAGTCTCGTTATTGTAAGACTCTGCTCAAAGCTATGTATCTATTGGCGTTTCATGCTTTTTTAAGGGTTGGGGAAATCACTGCCACTCCACAAAATCATTCGATTCCGTTTGAATGTGTTACATTGCATCATTCGGTTGCAGGAGCTGATAAATTAGTAATTTCCATGAGAACTTTCAAGTCGAATTATGGCAAGCGAGTGTTCAATTTGGAAGTGTCTCAGAATCTGATCCCTATTTGTGTCCTGTGAAGGCCGTATCAAACTTTATGGACCTCCGTGGGAACAGTAGTGGACCTCTGTTTTCCTTCCCAGGGGGTTTGCCAGTTAGTCGCCAGTTTTTCACAGACCATTTAAAGCTGTCTCTCAAATGGGCGGGCTATAGTCCTGAGTCATATAAGGGGCATAGCTTTCGTATAGGAGCGGCTAGTACTGCTGTGGCCATGGGGGTGTCCGATGAACAAATACAGTTGATGGGCAGGTGGCGGTCTTCTGCGTTCAAAAAATATATTCGGATACCTTTGTTGCGGACTATAGGCAGAAGTCGCACCATAATGTGATTATTGTCATGTTCTGTTTAGCGGCGCAAACATGAGGTCAGGGCCCTCGTTTGCTGCATTTTACTTTGTTGTGTCACATATAAAGTCAGGCACTTTGTGTGGCTGTTTAATTGTGTACATAGTTTATAACATTATATATGTTGCGCAGGTACGTGCTGACAGGATAAGGCAAACATGAAGTCAGGGACTCCGTTTGTTTAACTTGTTGACAAGGACGTGCTACATGTATATTATTGTTCGTGGTATATAGTATTACATGTTTTTAGCTTGTGTATATGGTATTA